>SJYQ01004950.1:47518-62238 GCA_006410935.1 Redunca redunca
TGGGATGTTAGAAGATCTCAGAATCTTGCCTTTCATCTTAAAATGAGGTATCATCTTTTGTTGCTCACAGCCTCCCCAGGGCAGAGTGGAGAGTTTAATATTTGCAGCTCTGAATGAGGAAGCCTGTTTTCACCAGTATGCAAACTCTCATTCTTCCCCTTTTCCGGGTAAACAAATTAACCTAATCATGAAAGGACACACTAAGAAGAGAAGGTGGGGGTGGATAAAGAGTTGAGGAGGGATAGAGGCAAAGCGAAAGACTCCAAACAGAAGAAAGAATGGATACTTCTTTCAGAAGCAAACTACTTCTGGCTGCATAATAAACCACCCACTGTTAGACTATTTAACTCTGTCCAGTCTCCAGGGCTCCCATCCAAATTAATTTCTCTTTCTCCTTCTATTGTCAGTCTTCCCCTCTCTAGCTACCCATCTCAATCTATCCTCTTTCAAAGACTGCTAGGCGCTGCAGCATCAATATCTTTCTTCCTGGCTGCCTTGGGTTCTTAAGACCAATCTCTCTCACAGAAGCTGCTCATCCAGGGACTCTGGGAGCGAGAACTAATTGGCAAGGGCCATCCTCATTACCACCGAGAAAGCCCCAAACAAATGAAAATGCCAAGCTTGTTTTAAAATAAAAAGCTGTTCCTGTAACTGTTGGTTCCACAATTACCATGTTATGCAGCTTTGGCAATGAATCTCCCTACTTCTATTTTTCTCTAGAAAATCTGCTTTTTAGGAAGCAGTTACACATGTCATGATTTAGTAAATACAATTTGTCTGAGATGCAAACCAGTTATGTAGCTAGCATCCCCCAAAGAGAAGCATCTAGAATATTAACTCCAAAGGACACATAATTGAGATTATCCTGTCAATCTTTGCTTTTTTAGGAGAGAAACTGAGGCACCAAAGGACTGAAGGACTCTCCCTGCTGCATGACACAGTTCAGTTGCTCAGTCATGTTCGACTCTTTGTGACCCCATGGTCTGCAGCAAGCCAGGTTTCCCTGTCCATCACCAATTCCCGGAGCTTGCTCAAACTCACATCCATCAAGTTGGTAATGCCATCCAACCATCTCAGCCTCTGTCATCCCCTCCTCCTCCTGCCTTCAATCTTTCCCAGCATCAGGGTCTTTTCCAGTGAGTCAGTTCTTCACATCAGGTGGCCAAAGTTAGTTACTGGTGATGCAAAGAGTAGAAATCTGATGTGCATTCTGGTCCAACAATCTGATCTCTCTCATCGTAAAATTTGAAGATAGATAAAGTCAGAAAAGGTTTAATATTTAGAACAATGTGAAGCAGTCTTACATTTAAAATAAGCTCACAAGTATAAATATGTGACCACTTTTCAAATTCTGCTTTTCTTTCCCTTTCACCACACAGGCTTTGTATTAAGAAATAAAAGCTATTTTTCATGTAAATTTAGCAAACATTGAAAAGGAAATGTGCTGCCTCAGAAATCACATACAAAGTGTTCTAGTCAAGTCTGCGTGTTCAGAATTATCCATTTTTCTAACTTATCTTGCCATTTTTTCTCTTCCATTACTATGGATAATTGTGTGTTGGCTAAATTAAAAAAAAAAAAAAAACTTATGACAACTTTTAAAAGATGTTTTTACAGTTTCCCCAAAATATCCATCGGCACTTAACCATGGCCCCAAACATATGCTACTTAATTTTCTTCATTCTAGACTTGAACTTGGCTGTAACCAGATACTATCTTACTTCTGCCTTGTTCACATTTCACCCCCTTAGATTTTACTGACTTTTTTCTGCCACATACTTCCTAAATGCGAGTGCTCCCCAAGGCTATGCTCTTAACCCCTCTGGACAACAGAAAATTCATCTTGTTTCTTAGCTTTGCCTCTTTGAAAATAAATCATCATCTTTATATATTCCTCTTCCCCAAATTCAGTTCTTCATAATTACCCATGATTCCTTCTTTTTCACATATATGGTTAGTTAGTTATATAGTCTGAACACTCTGCCTTCCATTTAATTTCAATTTAAGTCACCTTAAACATTTACTGCCCCATAGTTTGTGTAAAAAACTGTGCTAAGCTCTAAGTGGCATAAAAAATGAGCAAGTTATATTCTTTCCACAAGTAGTTCATTGTCAAGCAGGCATGTCCTCTCCAAAAAGGTAAACTGGAGTTGATAAAGTGTCTCTAGATATATTATGAGGAATAAGTGAATGAGTGTATATAGGCCTTAGTGTATAATTCCTGATAGTACACAACGTTTAATATTATTGACAAATCATTTCTTTGATCCTCTCCAGTCCTAAAACACTATGACAAAAATATAGAGAATACAAGGCTAAATGTGTTAAGAGCAATAGGAAACCTGGCAGACACCACTTTAAACTCGTGAGTAAACATCACTAGTGAGACTTCATTTACCTCTTGATATGATGCATTGAGAAGGGCACATCACTTTTGTGATATTCTTGCCATAAACATATAACCCGAATCACATCAGGAGTAAACATCAGAAAAAAGCAGAAAAAAAATTCTATAACTACTCAAAGTCTTCAAAGGCATCAAGGTCATGAAAAATGAAGACTGGCAAGCTATGCCTGGCTGGAGAAAATTAAAGAAGCATTCCAGATGAAGACCCGATAAAGGATATTGGTGGGACGATTGTTGGAATCTCAGTAAAGTCTGTAGATTAGTTAGTGGTATTGGGTCAGTCCTAATATCAGTGCTCTGATATTATCATTATGTTCTGGCTATTTAAGTTATGATGTGGGGAAGTTGGGTGAACAGCGAACAAAATTCTTTGCACTATTTTTGTAGCTTTGTAGCAAGTCTGAAGTGATTTCAAAATGAAAGGCTTTTGCCTAAAAAAACAGGAGCAATAGAAAATGCAGATGTAAGATAAAGGGTAGAATTCTTCCTCAATTTATGGGTCAACAGGAGGGGAAGCAGATAGCAGAAGGATTCTGGAAGATAGAAACATCTGAGCTGAGATTTGAGACCACTGATTCAGGGGAATAATACTCTAGGCAATGAAGAGTAGAAAAAACAACCACCAAAAAAAAAAAGCAAAAAGCAAGGCATATATCAGATATAAATAATCACGCTCCTTCAGAATTCAGTGAGAAGGAAATCGTGCAACAACTGCTGCCAAACTAGAATGTTCTCGTGTCTCTGCGGTCAGCTGAATAATGTGCCTCCCTGTAAAAGTGTTCATATGTCAATCCCCAGACCTGTGACTATGTTATGATACATGGTATAAAAGACTTTGCACATGTGATCAAGGTAAAGATCTTGAGATGGGAAGATGAACCTGGATTAGCCAGGTGGGCTCAATATAATCACAAGGGACCTTACAAGGAGGAGACAAGAAGACTAAGGCAGGAGGAGGAATTGGGACAAAGGAAGCAGAGGTTGGAGTGAGATGCTTTGAAGATGGAGGAAGAGGCCATGAGCCCGCGAGGGCAGATGGCCTCCTGAAACTGAAAAAGACAAGAAACAGAGTCTCCCCTGATTCTTCCAGAAGGAATGTAGCCCTCCAGCATCTTTATTTTAGATTCCTGATGTCTAGAACTGCATGAAAATAAATCTGCTGGTTTAGCCACTAAGCCGGTGAGCATTTGTCAAAGTGGCAGTAGGAAACCAAGAGCGTCTCTATCGCCTTACTTCGGGCCACTCCAGTTTCCTCTCCATCTCAGTTCCCATTATGGTCCCCTACTTGCTTCCATGCTTCTGTCCTCCATTCTCCCCTTCCATAAAATGTCAGATTTTTTTTTTTTTCCAAGCCCTGGATTGATTATGTCATTCCCCAGAGGAAGCACTCAAGGATCCCCACTACCTTCTAAAAACACACCCATATTGACTATCCTGACATTTATGAATTTGGCCCCAACATACATTTTCAACCTTGTATTTCTCTGCAACATGAAGTTTTCACACCAGCAAGCAGATTTAGTCACAGTCTCTAGAGCTCTCCTCCTATGCAGAATGCCAGTTTTGAAGGTCCAAGTGATATTTCCATTCTCCATATCCTAGCCCACACTGACTTCTCACCCACTGAACTTCTACAGTCTTTACTGACTGTACCTTGAGACCCTCATGCCATCAGTTCTTAGTGTCCAGACATGACACAAAATGTCCTCAGCACTCACAAACAACCTCAATGCCTAAGAACTGAAACATGGAAAAATCCCAGTGAATGGGATTGATTGCCATTTGAAGACATGATTTAGGATTTTATAAATATGTGCAAATCTGGGAGGCAGATTTAGTAAAGAGTCAAGTTAATGAAGGTGTATAAAAGAGAATTCTGGAAGCAAGACTCAAGCTGACAAAAAATAATGTTCCAGACAATGTGCTCTAAATGTTGATGTAGGTCTGTGGTCATGTTTTCCAGGTTCAAATCCTGGATCTATTGCTGGGCAGTTTTATTCCCACTGCTGAGACCACTACTGGTTAAAATGACTGACTGTCCTTGCTCAGGATGTTATCATAAGCAAACCTTCTAATTATAGAATTTGGTTTCACACATTGGACTTCCTACCAAGACAAATTTTACTAGCGTGAACAATGGTTTCCATTGTAAATTTCTAAATCAGAATTCAGCTTCATCATCCATCAGTCTCTTGTGAATCTATTAATAGTTATTAAGTCAGTCACTTAGCCTAAGTCCAAAAAAACCTTAAATCAGGTGAAGGAGCTAAAGGAATTTGCTGTACTGCTCTGACCAATGATAATAACTTTGTTCGATTTGCATCCAAGTTGTTTAGGCTGGTTGTCTGTAATGATCAAAGGCACCAGATTACTGCTCAACTTTTAACTGGAATTTGCACAGATAGCCTCCTGGTGCACCTGGCATTGTCCCTGGAAGTGCTGGGCAGCTGCTCCATGGAAAACAATAACAGCTGCAAAGCTTAAATCATTTTATGTTTTAGTAAGATGACGACAACACGATATGCAAGCAGCAGGCGGGAAATTCCTTTTGCACAGTGCTTATTGAAAAGGCAGAATAGCAAAGAACCATGCAATACAGTTGTGTGCTTTAAACAGAGGAGATAGAAGCCTCAGAAGAATTTGGTGATTCCCAGTTTCACAGCATTGCCAAGAGTACGCTACCTTAGCACATACCTCGAATCCCCTAAATCTTGTGCCTAAATGGAACGGAAGAGAATTAAGAAGCATTTTAGTTTAACGATGGTTCCCTTCCCATTAACAGTCATGTTAATTAATATGCCTATGAACACATCTTGATGGAGCCCCTCTATTCCTTTCACTGAAATTCTCTTTGGTAATGATAGAATCACAGAAAATCCCCAAACAAAACACATGTACCAAGCAAAAAAAAACCCCACAAAATCTCAGGAAGAGGGAACCATGCCATGGTTATTTACATAATTCTCCTTACACTATAAGTAGTATGCCTCTGCAAATTAGTCTAAACAATCCTGAAATCAAACTCATAAAAACTCAGTCTTTAGATGGGAGGCTACTCAATTCAGAAACCTCTCAGATTTCTAGAAATTCAGAGACAGTGGAGGTTAACAAATGTGACAAGCTCTGTGTCTGACCTTTAAATGGTTTTGATGAAGAAAAGGGCACTTGACTTGAGGAGGAGAAAGAAGTGTTCACTTTCATCAAGATATTTGGCAAGCTCTGGGCAAGCTCCTGTCAGAGGGCCTCTCCACTCCTGGATTTAAAAGCAAAGGTTTCTGTTTAAATCCAAAAACCCCAGGCCACAGTGATACCTCTCCACAAATCAGCTAGATCCTTCCAAAAACCCCATCTAAAACTCTCTGAACAAACAGATTGTTATTTACTTGCTTAAAAATTACCAATGGATTCCCATGATCAGGATTCTAACATGGAATCCTAACACTTTCTTAGTGAGGTCTTTCATCCTTTGACCTTTTGCCTCTCCCCTCTTCTTTTTTAAAAAGCTTTCCTTAGTAACATTTTTCCAATTATAAGGACTTTCCTGGTGGCTCAGATAGTAAAGAATCTGCCTGCAATGTGGGAGACCTAGGATCAGTCCCTGGGTCAGGAGAGAAGAGAATGGCTACCCACTCCAGTATTCTTGCCTGGAGAATCCCATGGAAAGAGGAGCCTGGTGGGCTACAGGTCATAGGGTCACAGAGAGTGATTACCACTTTCACTTTCCAATTATAAAAGTAATATGTGGCTATTATGTGAGCTTGCTCAGTCACTCAGTTATGTCTGACTCTGCAACCACAAGGACTGTAGGCCACCAGGCTCCTCTGTCTTTGGGATTTTGCTGGCAAGAATACAGGAATGGGTTGTCATTTCCCTCTCCAGAGGATCTTCCTGACCCAGGGATCAAAACTCATGTCTCTTGCATTGACAGGCGGATTCTTTACCACTGAGTCACCAGGGAAGCATGTGGCTGTAATAGACACTATGAAACATAAAGAAGTATAAATATTAAAATAAAAATCAGCAACCAAAAATAACTATTATTATTCATGTTTCATTTTATTTCCTCACAGTTGCTTTTTACTTTGTGATTACATATTCTTCCCAGGCCCTTCTTTCTCCTTTTGTTCTTTTCTATATTAGACCTTTATTCTAAGTATATTTTCATGAACATTTTCACCCCCACTACTTAGGAATTCATTAGAAGAGGATCGTAATAAAACCATCTTAGCCTATAATTTATTAAAGCTGCAAGAGAGTAATATATACTTTTTATGTTAGCCAATATTTCCTACTGTTTTCTTATCTTTCTTCTTCTCCCATTTATGCAAGAACATCTATTGCCTGGCAATATAGTTGTTAGATCAAAACCCAGGGGGAAAAAGTCAACTTCTTGACTTTTGAGCTTCAAACACCCCGATCTATGAGGACCTCATTACATAAGCTTATACCGTAAAGTCTGAATCTCGAAAATTAGCAGGACAACCAACCTCTCTTGGTTTGCCCAAGACTATTCTGGTTTAAAAAATGAGTCTCATGTCCTAAGAACACCTTCCAGTCCCAGGCAAATCAGACAGCTGGTCACCCTACCAAGAGCCGGTATTATTGCCTCTTATTTAGCTACATATTTCATAGCACTGGAGTGAAAGAGTCTTGGGAGCAAGAGTCCCTGAAGCAGAACCCTGTGACTTCCCAACCGTCAAGCCCTAGAAGGGTTGATAGGATGGCAGGGGGGTTAGGGAATTTGAGAGGAGAACCTGTCTTCTCTTTGGTCATTCATCATGACCAGAAAGCAGCCCGTGGGCCAAGAAATAGAGGGCTAAAACATTCTGATTGTTTGTACTTTTTTCCCTCGAGAAATAGGAAATGAGAAAGTTAGGAAGTATGAAGAGAACTACAGAGAAAGTCACAGCTGTAGCAGGGAAATGGGAGAGGGCGCTGAGCAGGAACAGCAACCACAGCATAGCTAGTATCCCTGACGAAGGCAGGCAACCAGGCCAGTCAGCACAACAGCACCTTCGCCTCCAGCTGTGCCCAGCAGCCTCCACCAGCGGCTAGTGAGAAGGCCCTTGAAATGACTGGTCATGGGTACCCCAGAGCACAGTTGAAAACCCACTCATCTAGTTGCACCCCCGCATTTTACAGACAATGAGACAGAGTCCCAGAGGAATGCAAAGATCATTCAGCAGTAGATTCAGAAATCAACATTTAAATTCGCCATGGTCATTAATTATCTGAAATAATATAACCATTCTAGGACCTACTTATGAGTATAAAGAGAAATATTTCCAAAGGGTCAGGAACTATGTAGGGTCTTGAGACTTTCAGTTAAGGTCAGTTCAGTTCAGTCACTCAGTCGTGTCTGACTCTTTGCGATGCCGTGGACTGCAGCATGCCAGGCCTCCCTGTCCATTACCAATTCCCGGAGTTTACTCAAACTCATGTCCATTAAGTTGGTGATGCCATCCAACCATCTCATCCTCCGTCATCCCCCTCTCCTCCTGCCTTCAACCTTTCCCAGCATTAGAGTCTTTTCAAATGAGTCAGTTCTTCGCATCAGGTAGCCAAAGTAATGGAGTGTCAGCTTCAGCATCAGTCCTTCCAATGAATTCAGGACTGATTTCCTTTAGGATGGACTGGTTGGATCTCCTTGCAGTCCAAGGGACTCTCAAGAGTCTTCTGCAACACCACAGTTCAAAAGCATCAATTCTTCTGTGCTCAGCTTTCTTTATAGTCCAACACTCACATCCATACATGACCACTGGAAAAATCACAGCTTTGACTAGACAGACCTTTGTTGGCAAAGTGATGTCTTTGCTTTTTAATAAGCTGTCTAGGTTGGTCATAACTTTTCTTCCAAGGACCAAGCGTCTTTTAATTTCATGGCTGCAGCCACTATCTGCAGTGATTTTGGAACCCAAAAAAATAAAGTCTAACACTGTTTCCATTGTTTCCCCATCTGTTTGCCATGAAGTGATGGGACCAGATGCCATGATCTTTGTTTCTGAATGTTGAGTTTTATGCCAATGTTTCAATCTTTCACTTTCATCAAGAGGCTCTTTAGTTCTTCTTCGCTTTCTGCCATAAGGGTGGTATCATCTGCATAGCTGAGGTTATTGACATTTCTCCCAGCAATCTTGATTCCAGCTTGTGCTCCATCCAGTCCGGCATTTTGCATGATGTACTCTGCCTATAAGTTAAATAAGCAGGGTGACAATATACAGTCTTACTGTACTCCTTTCCCAATTATGAACCAGTCTGTTTTTCCATGTCCAGTGTTAACTGTTGCTTCTTGACCTGCATACAGATTTCTCAGGAGGCAGATCAGGTGGTCTGGTATTCCCATCTCTTGAAGAATTTTCCACAGGTTTTTGTGATCCACACAGTCAAATGCTTTAGCATAATCAATAAAGCAAAAGTAGATGTTTTTCTGGAACTCTCTTGCTTTTCCCAAGATGATCCAATGATCCAACGGATGTTGGCAATTTGATCTCTGGTTCCTCTGCCTTTTCTAAATTCAGCTTGACCATCTGGGGGTTCACTGTTCATGTACTGTTGAAGCCTGGCTTGGAGAATTTTGAGCATTACTTTACTAGCGTGTGAGACATTCTTTGGCATTGCCTTACTTTGGGATTGGAATGAAAACTGACCTTATCCACTCCTGTGGCCACTGCTGAGTTTTCCAAATTTACTAGTATATTGAGTGCAGCACTTTCACAGCATCATCTTTCAGGATTTGAAAGAGCTCAACTGGAATTCCATCACCTCTACTAGCTTTGTTCGTAGTGATGCTTCCTAAGGCCCACTTGACTTCGCATTCCAAGATGTCTGGTTCTAGGTGGATGATCACACCCTTGTGGTTATCTGGGTCATGAAGATCTTTTTTTGTATAGTTCTTCTATGTATTTTTGCCACCTCTTCTTAATATCTTCTGCTTCTGTTAGGTCCATACTATTTCTGTCCTTTTTTGTGCCCGTATTTGCATGAAATGTTCCTTTGGTATCTCATGATGGATGCCTGCAAACAAAATGGGCTGCATTTAGAGGACAGAAGCACTGAGCTTGGGGACTCACTGACTTTGTAGTAAGCAGAAAGAAATCTAGCTTTGCTTCTAGGGAAGACAGTACCTGATAGCTCAAGACTGCTTGCTGCAACCACAAGTCTGATAAATGGGCTAGTAAAGAGTAGAAAGGGCCTTGCATTCTTGCTGTACCTGGCAAGAATGTACAGGGACACTTGGAACTCATGACAGACTGGCCCTCCCAGTAGCTATCCTTTAAACCAGAGGGAAGAACTTCCCTGGTGGTCCAGTGGCAAGGACACCATGCCCCCAATGCAGGGGGCCCAGGTCCCTGGTCAGGGAACTAGATTCCATGTGCCACAAAGATTCTGTGTGCCTTAGTGAAGACTGAAGATTCTCTGTGCCACAACTAAGACTGGCACAGCTAAATAAATAGATATTAAAAAAAATAAACCAGATGGAGAAACAAACTGAATTAGTTATATGACATCATACTGCCCATCAGTTTTCCCAGTCCTTCAATCTCTGAGATGTGACTCCCCACATTATAGGAAATAAAATGTTTTCCAAATACTGCAGCAGTTTCTAAACACTTTATGTTCTTCTGTAACCACGTATTCTATGTATCAGTGTTAAAGTATGGATGTTACATGAGTGATATTACATGGGCACCAAACAGAACAAAAGCAAGCTATGTACAAGTACCATGCCATCTCACCAGCTGCTAAAGTCTACTGAGAACCCACACTCATGCTTGACTTAGAGTACAGGAAGTTGAACACCAAGAATTTGCTGGAGTACATAAAAAATGGACAGCATATACCGAGAGATGAGGCAGACATGTGAATATATGTTAGTGATCACAGTCCTGGTCTGTCTGATGTAATTCAATTGGAACTCAGCCCAGAAAATAGTTTTATGACTCTCCCCAAATCCAGCTATTATTCTCCCCATTTTCAAATGAATGTGAGGAAACTTGTTTGCATAGAAATGAGCTTGTTTGGGAGGCCAAGGTAAAGTATAGCTTTCAACTGAAAGGAATTTTCTAGGGAGCAGCTGTTTGAGAAAGGTCAAAGAATTCTTTCAATTAAAAGAAAAAGGAAAAATAATTTTAGAGGATGTTTTTACAGTCTTGAGGAAGTATTATGAGTGACTAAAGCTCTGGGGACAACACGATGGCACTTAAGATGCTTCTTTTACATATTGTCAATGGAGTCTGTCTCTCCAGGAGGTAAGATATAATTGACAGTGTGAAAAATTTCCCAAAGAAATTATGTGATTTTCGCTCTCATTTGGGAGAGACACTAAGGCTCATGCATGGCTCACAGCCACTCAATCAGCTGCTTGCAATCCCAGAAAATCTCAAGGAGAAAGTTCTTGCTTACTTTTCTCTCATCCTGTAAAGGAAAATTATTTTATAACTTGTTTCTTGGGAGTTATGCTCAACAGCGTTTTCCTCATGGCCTTAGAACAGCCCAATGAGAAAGGCACAAATGACTTGGCCTGGTGAGTGGAAAAAACAAGGTGCCAAAATGAAGTGCTGTGAGAATTCACCACGTTGTGTGGGAGAATGATATCTGAACCCTGATCTGCCAAGCTATGTTAATTTCAATTATCTGGACAATTGTCTCCTGTCTCTACTTCACAGACCTGGAACCACTTAGTCAGTAGAGAGAGAGAGCCAAGAAATAGAGTATGTCTCAAATCATCATTATACCCTTGCCACCAACCCATCGTCAGTCCTAAAATTAAAAAAAAAACATCAGTGACATTGGGGTGCATGTATCCTTTTGAATTTCGAATGGATAAAGAAGATGTGGTGCATACATGCAATAAAATGTCACTCAGCCATTAAAAAGAATGAAATAATGCTATCTGAGGCAACATGTGTGGACCTGGAGATTATCATACTAAGTGAAGTAGGTCGGACAGGGAAACAGAAACATAATATGATAATGCTTATATGCAGAATCTTAAGAAAATATTGTTGTTTAGCCACTAAGCTGTGTCCAGCGTTTTTGTGATGCTATGGATGACGGTAGCCTGCCAGTCTCCTCTGTCAATGAGATTTCCCAGGCAAGAATACTGGAGCAAGTTGCCATTTACTTCCCCAGGGGATCTTCCCAACTGAAGGACTGAATTTATGTCTCCTGCAGGTGAATTCATTATCAGTGAGCCAGCTGGGAAGACCCTCAAAATGATACAAATGAATTTATTCAAGAAACAGACCCACTGACTTAGAGAATCAGCTTATGGTTACTAGGGGGAAGGGTACGGGGGATACATTGGGAGTCTGAGATTGACATGTACACACTGCTATACTTAAGACAGGTAACCAACAAAGACCTACTGCATAGCACAGGGAACTCTACACAATGCTTTCCCTTCTCCGGGGAATCTTCCCAACCCAGGGATTGGACATGGGTCTCCTGCACTGCAGGCAGACTTTTTTTTTTTTTTAATTGAAGGATAATTGCTTTACAGAACTCTGTTGTTTTCTGTCAAACCTCAGCATGAATCAGCCATAGGTATACATGAATTCCCCTTTCTCCTGAACCCATCTCCTTCGCCATCCCACCCCTCCAGACTGACATAGAACCCCTGTTTGACTTTCCTGAGCCAAACAGCAAATGTCCCTCAGCCATTTATTTTACACATGGTAGTGCAAATTTCAATGGTACTCTTTCCATACATCTCAACCTCTCTTCCAAAAGTTTATTTTCCATGTCTGTTTCTCCACTGCTGCCCTGTGAATAAATTCTTCAGTACCATTTTTCTAGATTCTGTATATATACATTAGAATATGATATTTATCTCTTTCTGACTCACTGCAGTCTGTATAATAGGTTCTAAGATCATCTACCTCATTAGAATGGACTCAGAGGTATTCCCTTTTTGTGGCTGAGTAATATTCCATTGCGTATATGTACCAAAACTTCTTTATTGATTCATCTGTTGATGGACATCTAGGTTGCTTCCATGTTCTAACTATTGTAAATAGTGCTGTAATGAACAATGGGATACATGTGTCTTTTTCAATTTTGGTTTCATCAGTGTATATGCCTAGGAGTGGGATTGCTGGGTCATATGGTGGTTTTATTTTTGGTTTTTTAAGGAATCTCCATACCACCTTCCATAGTGGCTGTATCAATTTACATTCCCACCAACAGTGCAAGAGCATTCCCTTTTATACTCACTCTCTTCAGGACTTTCCTGGTGGCTCAGACAGTAAAGTGTCTGCCCGCCATGCGGGAGACCTGGGTTGGGAAGATCCCATGGAGAAGGAAATGGCAACCCACTCCAGTACTCTTGCCTGGAAAATTCCATGAACTGAGGAGCCTGATAGGCTATAGTCCATGGGGTCGCAAAGAGTCGGACTCGACTGAGCGACTTCACTTTCTTCAGCACTTATTGTCTGTAGACTTTTTGATGATGGCCATTCTGACCAGTGTGAGGTGATATCTCATTGTAGTCTTGATGTGCATTTCTCTAATAATGAGCAATGTTGAGCATCTTTTCATGTTTCTTAGCCAGCATATGTCTTTGGAGAAATGTCTGTTTAGGTCTTTTTCCCACTTTTTGATGGGGTTGTTTCTCTGGTATTGAGTTGTATGAGCTGCTTGTATATTTTGGAAATGAATCCTTTGTCAGTTGTTTCATTTACTATTGTTTTCTCCCATTCTGCATGTTCTCTTTTCACCTTGCTCATAGTTTCCTTTGCTGTGCAAAAGTTTTTAAGTTTAATCAGGTCCAACTTGTTTAATTTTTTTTCCATTCCTGTAGGAGGTGGGTCATAGAGGATCTTGCTTTATGTAATTGAGTATTCTGCCTATGTTTTCCTTTAAGAGTTTTATCATTTCTGATCATACATTTAGGTCTTTAATCCATTTTGAGTTTATCTTTGTGTATGGTGTTAGAAAGTGTTCTAATTTCATTCTTTTACATGTAGCTGTCCAGTTTTCCCAGAACCATTATTGAAGAGGCTGTCTTTGCCCCATTGTATATTCTTGCCTCCTTTGTCAAAAATAAGGTACCCATAGGTGCACGGGCTTATTTCTAGGCTTTCTATATTGTTCTATTTGTCTATATTTCTGTTTTTGTGCCAGTACCATACTGTCTTGATGACTATAGCTTTGTAGTATGATCTGAAGTCAGGAAGGTTGGTTCCTGCAGCTCCATTCTTCTTTCTCAAGATTGCTTTGGCCATTAAGGGTCTTTTGTGTTTCCATATGAATTGTGAAATTTTTTGTTCTAGTTCTATGAAAACTGTCTTTGGTAATTTGATAGGGTTAACATTGAATATCTGCATTGCATTTGGTAATATAGGCATTTTTACAATATTGATGCTTCCTACCCAGGAACATGGAATATCTCTCCATCTGTTTATGTTGCCTTTGAATTTTTTCATTGTCTTATAAAGTGTCTTATAATTTTCTGTGTACAGTTCTCCTTTGGTAAGTTTATTCCTAGATATTTAATTCTTTTGCTGCAATGGTTAATGGGATTGATTCCTTAATTTCTCTTTCTGGATTTTCATTGTTAGTATCTAGAAATGCAAGTGATTTCTGTGTATTGATTTTTGTATCTTGTACCTCTGGTAAATTCACTGGTTAGCTCTAGATTTTCTGATACTATCTTTAGGGTTTTCTATGTACAGTATTATGTCATCTGCAAACAGTGAGAGGTTTACTTCTTCTTTTCCCATCTGGATTCCTTTTATTTTTTTTCTTCTCTGATTGCCATAGTTAGGACTTCCAGAACTATGTTGAATAATAGTGGGGAAAGTGGACACACTTGTATTGTTCCTGATCTTAGAGGGAATGCTTTCACTTTTTCACCACCAGCAAATTTGGAAAACTCAGCAGTGGCCACAGGACTGGAAAAGGTCACTTTTCATTCCAATCCCAAAGAAAGGCAATGTCAAAGAATGCTCAAACTACCGCACAATTGCACTCATCTCACACGCTAGTAAAGTAATGCTCAAAATTCTCTAAGCCAGGCTTCAGCAATACATGAACTGTGAACTTCCAGATGTTCAAGCTGCATTTAGAAAAGGCAGAGGAACCAGAGATCAAATTGCCAACATCCGCTGGATCATCGAAAAAGCAAGAGAGTTCCAGAAAAACATCTATTTCTGCTTTATTGACTATGCCAAAGCCTTTGACTGTGTGGACCACAATAAACTGTGGAAAATTCTGAAAGAGATGGGAATACCAGACCACCTGACCTGCCTCTTGAGAAACCTATATGCAGCTCAGGAAGCAACAGTTAGAACTGGACATGGAACAACAGACT
>SJYQ01004950.1:66100-258524 GCA_006410935.1 Redunca redunca
CAACCTAGATGTCCATCAGCAGATGAATGGATAAGAAAGCTGTGGTACATATACACAATGGAGTATTACTCAGCCATTAAAAAGAATACATTTGAATCAGTTCTAAGGAGATGGATGGAACTGGAGCCAATTATACAGAGTGAAGTAAGCCAGAAAGAAAAACACCAATACAGTATACTAACACATATATATGAATGTAGAAAGATGGTAATGATGACCCTGTATGCGAGACAGCAAAAGAGACACAGATGTGTAGAGCAGACTTTTGGACTCTGAGGGAGAGGGAGAGGGTGGGATCATTTGGGAGAATGGCATTGAAACATGTATACTATCATGTAAGAAACGAGTCACCAGTCTGTCCGATGCAGGATACAGGATGCTTGGGGCTGGTGTACGGGGATGACCCAGAGAGATGTTATGGGGAGGGAGGTGGGAGGGGGGTTCATGTTTGGGAAGGCATGTATACCTGTGGTGGATTCATGTCAGCGTATGGCAAAACCAATACAGTTTGTAAAGTAAAATAAAGTAAAAATTAAAATTAAAAAAAGAATAAATGTAGAAAAAATAATAGGTTTAAAAAATTAAAATTGAAAAAAGATTTTAAAAAAATGGAAAACTCCACAGAACTGCAAAAGCCCAATGTTGAGGCAGAGGTTTATATAAAAACAATTAAAAAAATGTGACTGAGTGGAAAAAAAACCTCAAAAGCTTAATTAGATTTCATAGTGCCAATAAAATTGACAACTACGACAGAGGTGGGGACGGGGAAGAAAAAAAGAAAAAAATCCAAAAGAACCTACAGAACAAGTCAAAAATACGAATAATACATATTTTTCTTGAGTTACTGTTGTCCAAGTCCTTTCCCTCTCTGGGAGTCACAGTCCACCTCACCTCCCTAGGATGTCCTCCAACACTGTGCTGATCTCTGGACCTGTTATGGGGGCAGCTCAGATTCTAATCTGGTCCTATTCCTGTGTGTTCTTGCCTCCAATGACCACAGCTATCAGAACTAGTGTGTTTTCTTTTGTGGGAGCTCTCAATGTCCTTTTTTATATTCCATAGACACAGAATCTACCTAGTTGATGTGGATTTAATCTGCAGCTTGTACAGCTGGTGGGAAGGTTTTGGGTCTTCTTCCTTAGCCACATTGCCCCTGGGTTTCAATTATGGTTTTACTTCCACCTCTAAATGTGGGTCATTCACTGGGGTTTAGCTTCTGAAGTTACCCTGGAGGACTTGGGTTTGCCCCTACGAGGGCCAGGTGTGAAGGTGGTGCAACTGCTTGGGTCTCAGGGGTTTTGGCAGCACCAGGTACTCAGGGGGTGTTGGCGGTTAGGTTAGCAGGAAATATAGTGCTCTAGAAGGGTATGGCAACCAGTAACAGCCAATACACTCCAGTATTCTTGCCTGGAGAACCCCCCTGACAGAGAAGCCTGGCAGGCCACAGTCTACAGGGTTGCAAAGAGCTGCACACGACTGAAGCAACCCCGTGTGCATAGACACAAGACTTTTTTGCCTGTGGCAGTTCTGCCTCAGTGACAGTTGAGCACGAAGTTGGTGCAGCTGCTTGACTTGCAGGGACCCATGTGGTGCCAAGTGTGCTGGTACACGGACTGCCTCCACTGCAGGAGTTATGGCCCTCTTAGAGTCTTTTTCCGTACCTCTTGTAGCTGGAGATCAGAAGGCCTCTTTGACCAGTCTTTCTCTGTAGCTCCAACTTTTCAGGCACTTGGAGGGCTCCCTTGCCTGGAGTCCTTCTCTGTTGTTTGGCAGGTCAGGCACATGGACGGGGCCCCCCCTGGCTGGGGTCCTACTCTGTAGATTGGTGCATCAGGCACTTAAAGGGGCACCCTGAGTGGGGTCCTACTCTGTAGTTCAGTGCATCAGGCATTTGATGGGTCATCCTCTCTATTGTTCAGGTGTGGAGAGAGAGAGGATGTGGTGATGGCTCCACCCCCCACGCATGACTCAGCAGTATTGCCTTGCTTCCATGGCTGCCTAGCTTTCCTCCACAGGCATTTCCCACTACAATCTCCTCCCGCACATCCCCTCAATCCGTCTTTCTGCAGTCCACAGCAGCCCTCACCTTGGGATTACTCCAGAATCCCTAAACTCCAGTTCCCAGCTTCTGCACCTTCCAGGGGACCTGTGTCCCTGTCCAGGGTATGTATAGCTGCAACAAGGACTGTCTGATTCTCATTCCGTTCAGGCTGCCACAGATCAGCTATTTCACTCTCAACCTTAAATGTTTCTCCTCTGACTCAGACAATTGCCCTGATGTGGGGATCGGACCCCTGCTTCAGTTCCCCCACTGGTCAAAGGGAGGTCCAGTCTTACTAACATTCCTGTTTCCCCCTCTAGTTCCTTCATCCTCCTGAGTTTTGTGTGGTTCTATATATTCTTTTCCACTGGCCAGGTACTCCTGTCCGCTCTCAGCTGGTGTTCTGCAAGCACTTCTGTGTCTGAAGGTGTATTCCTGATGTATCCATGGAGAGAAATGTACTCTACGTCCACCTACTCCCTTGCCATCTTTAAATCTGCAGGCAGATTATTTATCATCTGAGCCATCAGGGAAGCCCAAATGCATGTCTATGTATAACTGAATCACTTTGCTGCATGCCTGAAACTAACAGCATTTTAATCAATTATACTCCAATATAAATAAAACAAAAAACAAAAAATTTTTAAAAGGGATAGGCACCATGTGAGGCATTTTCACACACTGTATCATTTTATTCCTATAATAGCCCTATGGGATGGCATTTAATTTCTGTCCTACAGTTGAAAAACCAAAAGAACCTACCATACTTCATGAACTCGTCCGTATTGTTCAGTCAGAAAAGCTGAAAGGGAACTATTAATTTCAGAATGCATATTTTCACTTTTCAATTTAGAACTGGTTTTTATATTAAATTACATATAGCACCAGAAGTGAGACTGTAATCTTATTAGTATGGATGAGTTCTAAAGATCTTAACTAGCCCTGGTCAATTGCAGAGTATGGTGATATTTCAGTGTCTGTGGCAGCCATAACAAATTACCACCAATCTGAGGAGCCTAAAACCACAGACACTTATTCCAAAGCAGTTCTGGAGGCCAGAAGTCTGAAATGGTGTCAGAAGGGCTGCACTCTTCTGAAGGTCCGCAAGAAAACCCTTCCCTGCCTCTTCCAGGAAGTGCTAGTGGCTCCAGGTGTTCCTTGGCTTGTGGTTGCATGGCTCTCATCTCTGCTGCCATCTTCACACAGCCTTCTGCTCTTTGTCTGTGTCTTCTTCTCCATTTCTTATAAGGATATTTTTCACTGACCCAGGTAGTCCAGGATGATCTCATCACAAGATCCTTAATAAGGTCACCATCAGCTTCTATGGGCTAGGACATGGACATATCTTTTGGAGATCTATCATTCAACCCACTACACAGAGGGTTAGCCAACATAATTTAAAAGTCTCCTGTTTTTTGGATTAATAGTATTTACAAATAACTAACAAAATCAATCTAAAAACACAATAAGACATGTAAACAAAAACTCCCTGAGGACAAAGATTTGCATTTCTTGTTTTGATTTTCACTGCCTTTTATGTACTATGTGCCCAATAAACAAAGCTGAATGAAGTTACTCACAGATCATATATCAATGTGTGGTGGGGTAGGGATCATTATAGAAAAGGGAGCATTTGAGCTAGCCTTCATTGGTGAATTGTTTATTGCTTCTGAACAAAGCAATGAAGCAAGCAAGATGGGATTCTCAATTCTCAGTGCCCAGACTAAGAGACTAACTAGAAAGGACCAGGATAGGTGGAGAAACTGGCTTGGTTGTAAAGTTTGTCCCCAAGAGATGATGCCAGAAGTCAAGATTTTAAAGTCCAGAGAGGCATGGCAGAAATCAGCCTTGTTTTCACTCCTGTGGGTCGACTGTAGTATGATTCTTTCAAGTGAAAGTACCAAGATAAGTTAGGAGTGATACTGTACACAGGTTAATTTTTGCAGATTTAGACTGCAACCAGAGGTTGTGAGAGCCCTTTAGAGAAGAACCTCTCAAGAATTAGGAAGCATCAAGATCTCAGTCAAGAGGACTGGAACCCAGGACTAGGATACATTCATAACCTGGTAATAACTACAGTGCTATAAAGAAATGCATGTGGAGTCCCAATTTTGCATACTGGAGAAATACAGTATGATTTAAGAAAAGTCTGTGCCTTAGTGGGCATGCATACCTACAAGTTACCGCAATATACCACTCAGGTGGGGTTATATTATTTTATAGCCTGTCCTGCCCAGGATCTTAACTTAGGCTGTGAATGAGCTGAGCCCTCAGAAGATGGCCCTCCATGTCTCCTGGAAGTACATGCCAGTCAGAGAGAACATAGAATAAAATGCACAGAAACAGGGAAAAACAAAACTTGTTTGAAAAGTGGTAGATACCACATGGCCAGTAGTTTGGAAAATGAAATCATAAAGTTCAGCAGGGGTCCAGTTGTGGACAGGGAAATGAGAACTTACATTTACTTACATATTTCAAGTCATTTAATTTCATCGCAACCTTTGAGACTTCCCTCAGAGAATAAGAGACTAAAGATTAGTTGGGTTAGGTAACTTGTTAGGGTTAATCAATGGAGCAGATGTGATTCCAGTTGACTTCAAAGAACAAACACTTTCCATGGGATGTGAGACTAGACCTGCCTTTTCCCTTCAGAAAGTGAAAAAGACCCCCTAGATAAATACAATGAGCAGTACAATACTGTACTTGTATATGCTTTGATATACAAAAGTCAAATGATATACAAATATCAGTATGTTTTGATAACTGCAAAGATCCTGGTACAAGAAGATAAGAGCTGCACATAGGTGATAAAAACAGGAGTAACATACAAAGTTATATTGGCTGAAGTCAGTACTGTACTTGTCCCAGAGGTCCAAGTGATATATTTAAGCACATAGACTTTAACTTAAAAAAATTACTGTAATGGACTTAGGAGATAACATGGAAGAAAAGAGGAGACACTTAAAAGGACTCAAGACATTTAAGCCTCATTCTTGTCTTGGAAAAATCACAGTTTCATTTTATTCCCTCTTAACAAACAGAGAAAGACTTTAAAATATCAGAGAATTCAACATTTTAAATTTCAAATTGCATGCACATCATTTACTAAGCCATTCTATTTCCCAAATGTCAGAGAATTCAACATTTTAAATTTCAAATTGCATAAGCATCATTTAGTAATTCTCCTGCTTATCAAAATGGTTTTATGATCTATGAATAACATAGAGATGGTAGAATTTTCAAATAAAAGTTGCCGTATCAATTGAAAATACTCAAAGTACCTTCATCTATTGAAATAAAGCATAGCAGTGAGGTGTTCTACAGTACAGAAATGTGGATTTTAATTTAAAAATTGAAACCTGTTTTTATAGCTTTATTTTTCTAATGTCAGCTGTAGAGAGAGAAAGACGGCAGCTAGTAAGCAGCTTGCAGTTCAGTTGATTCATATATTTTAATCATTAACATACAGAATTATCACAGAGCCTAAATATGAATGTCAAACACCATTTTCCAGACTCCAAGGAGAAATCTCACTGAATAAAGCACAAATGTGGACCTGATCTAGAAGAGCAAAGTCCAATAAGCAGCAAGAAAATGCTGGTTAGAAGGATGAGTACTGGAGTCAGACTTTCCTGAGTTTGAATTTCAGCTCTGCTACTTATTAGTGTGTCTTCAATTTCCCTAAGTCTTATATTCCCTTATCTGTAAATTGAGGACAGTTACTCCTATCCCAGAGAGTTGCTTTAATATATCAGGACTACTGGTGGTAGTAGACTTCACATTCCAATGCAGGAGGAGTGGGTTCAATCCGTGGTGGGGGAGATAGGATCCCACATGCCTCATGGCCAAAAAACTAGAACATAAAAACCAAAACCAATATTACAACAAATTCAATAAGGACTTTAAAAATGGTCCATCTCAAAAAAGACCTTTAAAATAATAATAAGATATCATTATACACAAAATGCTTAGTAAAGTGCTAGGTTATTTTAAGAGACTAATAATGGGCACTGTTATGGTTACATGAGGTTTTTTCTCTCTTTTTCATTGTGTTTCTGTCTTTGGAGATGCAGGGTATTTGCAGAAGTTGCCAATCACACTCTTACTGGATACCTGTAAGCAGGTTTTCTTTGTTCTAAAGCAATCAATACAACATCCTCTATCCCATGCATCAGTAACTTTCTCTTTTTTCATTTGTTTTATAGACTAAAACTTCAAGTGACTCATTGTAGCTGGGAGTAAAAATGAGCCGGTACATAGGTTGCACGTGGTATGTATTGACCGCAGGAAGACGGAGCAAACAAGATGGCAAGAGCCGTGGGAATGGTAGATTCTGGAGGTTTCTCATGCATCAACTTTGACAGGAGCAAAACCAGTGATGGATTCAAATTAACAGGAGTAATTTCTCTCCACATATCACAGAATAAGGCAGAAGCAGCAGGAACCAGTTCTTCACCAGCCCAGCAGATCCACGGTAGGTAAATGACAAGCAGATGTGCAGGTCACAAGCCCTCTTATAGCCAAGGAGATTCCTCTGAGTCACAGCTGAATGGTGAGGGGAGCCAAGGGAAGCCTCCACTGGTGTTTGAATGAAACTACCAGGCCTGTTTGGAATCTCCTCACTCAAAGAATGCAGAGAAAGAACAAGCTGACGTCCATAAAGGAATCTTCAAGATATATATAAAAGCACTGCCCAATCGAAAAATGAGCTGAAGATTCCCATGTTTCACCAAAGAAGATATACAGATTGAAAATAAGTACTTGAAAAGATGCTCAACATCACATGTCATTAGGGAAATGAAAATGAAAACAAATGAAATACACTACAGAGCTCTGAGAATGGCTAAAATTAAAAAAAAAAAAATTAAGCCAACAATACTAACAGCTGGTGAGGATTGGATCAAGGAACATTCATTCATTGCTGGTGGGAATTCAGAAATGTTACAGGCACTTTGGAGGACAGTTTGGCAGTTTCTTACAAAGCTAAATATCATCTTACCATATAGTATGGCAATCACACTTCTAGGTGTCCTAGGTAATCAAATTCCCAACTGATTTGAGAACTTACTTATGTCTACATATAAACCTGTATGTGAATGATAGCAGCTTTATTCAAATTGCCAAAAACTGGATACAACCAAGGTATCCTTCAATAGGTAAATGGACAAATTATGGCACAATTATTCAGTGGAATATTATTCAGTGATACAAAAAATAAGCTTTCAAGCCATTCAAAGACATAGAATGTCTTAAGTGCATATTGCTAAGTCAAAGAAGCCATTCTGAACAGGCTATATACTAAATTATTGCATTTATATGACAATAATTATAGAAATTATAAACAGATTAGCAGTTGTCAAGAATTCAAGGGCTTGGGGAAGGGTTGAATAGATGAAGCACAGGGAATTTTTAATGTAGTAGAAGTAATCTATATAATATTTTAATGGTGGATATGTGACATCATGCATTTGTCAAAACTCATAGAATTTTACAGTGCAAAGAGTGGACCTTAGAATACACAATTTAAAAAATCTTTTAGAAGGTTGTGGGATCCCTGGATGAAACTTAAGACTGTGACAAAAGAATCTAACTGCATTACAAATTTATGAAAAACCTCATTGAAGGGAGTAGGGGAAAATATGCTGGCTAAGTAACTTTGAAAATGAGTGGTTTCTGTAAGACTAAAGGCAAAGGAACTAGCTGATAAAACTGCTTCCCATGAGAGTTCTGGTGAGCAATTCTGAAACCACTAGAATGTCAACCAAAACTGAACAATTAAGTAAATGAATTAAGTAAATTAAGTAAAAGCAGGTGGTGGGACTCAGGTATTTCACTGCTGGAATAAGAGATTATAGATAAACAAGGGGAGAAGTCTAGAATGATTCAAGATGTAAGAGATTAAAATTAAAGTCATCAGCACGAACTCATGTCTAGATTAATATAGATATGCATAATACATAGTTATACACACATAGTTTTAGATACAGATATGAATGGGTTAGTACGCACCCATGCATTTTTTTTGTCCTCTCAGTTGAGAGGGCCTAGAAGCAATAACACCTCAATAATGACAACCTAGTGCTAAATCTTGTTTTCTCTCACCATTTTTGAGAAATGACTGATTACAGGACTGAGACAAGAAATAAACAAAATGAGTTTGCAGTATTTTGCACTGCCAGAAAGTAAAGAACTGCTCATCCATTCCCTTACCCGCCACCCCCTCACACACACAGTAATAGAGGAATGTCAAAAAGACACAGGAGCCAAGGGGAAGAACTCCCAATGGTGGAAAATCTGAGCAACAAAATAAGTAAAGTAGTACTGAATTATAACCCAAAGTGTAAGACAGTCATGAGTCCTACTGACGCAAATAAGTGATGGACTGATTGAGTGAATGAATAATGAATGGAGGAGAACAAATTTCCCCCACAGAAGAATTCCATATAATCTACAAAAGTGCTCCTCCCTCAAAGAGGGACAGTGTACCTCCCCACTCCCTAAGTGTGGGCTGTGCACAGTGATGTCCTTCTGAAAAGGACATTTCAGAAAGGGGAAGGAGAATAATTTCAGTGGAAAAATTTGACAGATGTTACCTCAGCCAAGCTATCAAGGTTAATATCAATAGGAACAAGCCATGATGATAGTATGTGTCCTTGACACATTATAATCAGAATGGCGCTTCCTCTGTAAAACCCCTAAACCCAGTCTAATCATGTGAAATGTATCAGACAAATCTTAACTGAGGGACATTCTACAAATATCTGACCAGAACTCTTCAAATCTGCCCCAAACCATCAAAAACCTTAAAAAAGTCTGAGACGCAGATACGGCCAACTAAAGAGTCTAAGGAGACACGATGATTAACTATATGTGGTACCCCGGACAGGGTCCTGCCTTGAGCTAGGCATTTAACCCCTTCTACATTTCTAATCTTTGGAGTCTGGCTTCAGGGAACCTTCCATATTCCACAAAACACCGACCTTTATGCCTCAGGCTCTGTGGGCTGCAACTCTGGGGAACTCTACACTTTGCACTCTCTGCCTGGGATCTGGAGAAACAAAGTTCAGCTGGTGGCATCACCCTGACTCCACTGCACGCACCAAACACTCTGGTCCAGAGTTTACTACACTCAGCCCCTTTTATTTGTCAAATCAGAGCTTGGAGTATTCCCTAATTTCCAAGGCAAGTTTGCTATTTTTCCTCTTCTATTTGCTTCTTTTTTTTAAAAGTTGATTTTTACATAGAAGTGAGGTGAGATCTTTATTCTAACATCTTTAACCAGCAAGTCCAGTATTACTGTAATTTCTGAGAAGAGTAAGCATTAAAGAAAAGTTAACTGCAATGCTCAGCACTCTTTCCCCTCCTTTCCATGATCTTGTATTACTTTCACATTTTAAGGCCAAGTAAACTGCAATGGTATTTTGTGGCATCTTTTTGAACTTTAAGGCAGTCATGAAAGTAACAGACATTATAGTATAACAGCAACTGCTGAAACATAAGAAAAAAATCAATCCCTGTTCCCTGTAATATTTTGTCAAACTTCTGTGAACAGCAAGAAAATTTAACAGACTGATATGTGATTTCATCAAGATTTTACCTAGACTTTGAAGATTTTGTACTAATATTTCTCATATTTAAGTGTTTGTATTGCTTCAAATAGTACTTTTCCATTTATTTGTTTATATCTACTATGTGTGAGGTATTAAGCTTCAAAAATCAGTGAAATCTGACTTCCAAAATTTTGTTGAAAAGAGCACACAAGCTTGATATCACCATCAAATTCCCCCCCCCCCGATTGTTTTAATTTTACATTTATAGGAATTATCTACTAAAGATGCTTTGGAAAATAAAAACAGGAATCAAGGTAATTAAATTTTTTTAAAAAAGGTATATAGCCTTAAGGTTCAAATATCTCAATCCTCTGTAAAAAAAGATTCAGCTGGAAAGAGAAGATGTGAGATTTTCCTATATTTTTCTACCTATCCTCAAATCTTCTATCACCTTAAATAAGTAAGACAGTCCTGTGTTAGCTCCCTCACTGTCGCTAGAGCGCTGGGTACAGGACCCTCCGGAGGTGAAGGGAGAGCGTGTCCTGCGTAGACAGCGCCAAGGCCTCAGGCTCTCCCTGGGGGAGGACAGAACATCCGGCAGAGAAGCTTTTACTAGTGCCCTTGTCTTGGTCTCTGTGTTCCTTCTCCTTCTACACTAGAATCTCATTTTAAATACTTTTCAACTTCAGAGGGAGTCTTATTTTAGCAGTATTTTTCTTTAAGATTTCCATTCGATCTATACTAGGTCACAGTATGTATGGCCAAAGGGTCAGGAAAATACCAGGATCTGGAGGCAGGTGATCTGAGTTCAAGCCGCAGAGCCATCCCTTCCCAACAGGTACCTGCAAGGGGAGCCTCTCACCTGTGTGCCTTGCTCTCCCCTTGCTTCAGGGGAACAGGAAGGTAATATCATGGACCTCACAGAGTGAAAGGATCCATATGAGTTAATATCAAGTCCTTGGCATCCAATAAACTTCCAATGAAAGGTGCATACCGCAATTCTAAATATTACAGGTGTTTCTCCTCAATTGTCTTATGCTTTCAGTTTTTAAGCATCCCAAATTTTACCATTTTATCTTCTTCTAAACAGTTTTAATGTCTCCTTATTTATTGTTTTGTGGTACCGTACTCCTTTATACTATCCTTTCAAAGGTTTAGGGTTTTTTTCTGAGTTGTTTTGAGTTTTCTTAGTTTTCTTTTTTTGCTCATTCATGTCAATGTTTGGCAAAACCAATACAGTAATGTAAACTAAACTAAAGTTAAAATAAAAATTTTAAAATTAAAAAAAAACACCTTCATCCATATCATTTATCTTATTTTTTTCATAGTTGCATTTATTCCTGAGCCTTTATCATTTTTTTCCTTTTATATTTCTGCCTCTCTCCTTTTTGAACTCTTTTAATTTCTAAGCTTCTGGGGGTCCTAACTTGTTTTTGTTTTAACTATATTTTGTTTAGTCATTTATAGTGCAATTTTTAAAATATTCTTTTATCTTTCGTAAAATTTTTATTGGAGTATAGTTGCTTCACAATGTTGTATTAGTTTCTGCTGTACAACAAAGTGAATCGCTATACGTACATATATAAACCCTCTTTTTTGGATTTCCCTCTCATTTAGGTCACCACAGAGCACTGGAGAAGAATTTCCTGTGCTATCCAATACGTTCTCATTGGTTATCTACTTTACACATGGTATCAAGCGTTTAGGGCCTTCCCTGGTGGCTCAGTGGTAAAGAATCTGCCTGCCAACGCAGGAGACATGGGGTTAGTCCCTAATCCAGGAAGATCCCACATTTCAAGGAGCAGCTAAGCCATGCACCACAACTACTGAGTTTGTGCTCTAGAGCCCGGGAGCTGCAACTATTGAGCCCACACGCCACAACTCCTGAAACCCGTGTGCCCTAGAACCTGTGCTCTGCAGAAAGAAAGGCCCCTGCAGTGGAGCCCACACCCTCAACTAGAGAGCAGCCCCTCCTCTCTGCAACTAGAGAAAAGCCCATGCAGCAACAAAGACCCAGCAAAGCCAAAAATAAATAAAATTATAAAAAATAATCTTGGGGGAAAAAAGAGTATACATATGTTAACCCCAATCTCCCAATTCATCCCACCCCCACTTTCCTCCTTGATATCCATACATTTGTTCTCTACTTCTGTGTCCCCTATTTCTGCTTTGTAAATAAGATCATCTATACCAATTTTTTCAGACTCCATATATATGCATTAGTATGTGATATTTTATGTTTTTCTCCTTCTGATTTACTTCATTCTGTATAACACTCTCTAGATCAATCCTTTATTTTATTCTTTCTATTCTTAATCCTTTAGTCTCAATTTCTGCCCTTCTCAACCTTCTGCCTCTGTGAGCCCATCAGTCCCTAATGCTTTCAGTATATGATGTGGGTTCTATAACTTCCTTCAATTGTTAGTTTCACACAGGCCCAGGAACATAGGGTAGGGAGGGTCATGAAGCAGACACCCAATAGTGGGAATGCTTAGTACTTATTTCCTTTCAGCCATGTCCCAGCTGTCCCCGGGGGCTCTCATTAATGGAGCTCAAGTTCCCTTCAATGGTGTTAAAAAAAAAAAAGTGTACAGTGGGTACACTGGGAGACCAACAGGCTTAAAATCCTCCCTAGGACCATAATAAATTTTATAGAAATGGTCCAATTAGGTTGCTGGAGACAGATAATTCTGTTTCCTCTAATTTAAAAATTACTTTTCTTATTGTAAAGGGAATAGATACTCAAGAGATTTTTGGATGATTCAGAGTGTATTAAAAAACAATGACAACAAATTATCCACAATCCCACTGACCAGAGATTATCAATGCATTTCCTTCCTCAAGACTTTCCTGGGGTGTGTGTGTGTGAGTGTACACATTTTTCCTTTAGAATTATAGATACATATGGTAGCTCAGCTGGTAAAAAACCTGCCCACAATGCAGGAGACCCTGGCTCGATTTCTGGGACAGGAAGATCCCTGGAGAAGGGATAGGCTACTCACTCCAGTATTCTTGGGCTTCCCTGGTGGCTCAGACAGTAAAGAATTTGCCTGCAATGTGGGAGACCTGGGTTCAATCCCTAGGTTGGGAAGATCCCCTGGAGGAGGGCATGGCAACCCACTCCAGGATTCTGGCCTGGAGAATCCCCACGGACAGAGGAGCCTGGCAGGCTATAGTCCATGAGGTCACAAAGAGTTGGACTCATTGTGTAGCACACATATGTGTAATAATGTAGTCTTCATTTTTCCATTATCAAGATATGATTATTTTCCAATTGTGGGCAGGTTTTTTACCAGCTGAGCTACCATATGTATCTATAATTCTAAATCATTTTAATGGCTCCTACATGTCACCAAATAGACACTATATTTAGGCATGCCTCCAAGTTTGTGTTTCTTCATACATGACAAGTCTCTTTATGAGAAGCTAAGTACTCTTGGCCCATAGTCTGTCACATGTACAATACAGGGGAAGTAGCCTACATGCATTTTTCAGAGCCAGATCACATACCATTTGACTCTAGAAAATTAGAAACTAGATTCTTTTGGATCTCTGGACTTAGGATCATAAACTTGAGCGGTCACAAGGAACCAGCAAGTGCCATAAATACATTGCCTGGTCTGGGCATAGTGGCAACAACTGGGAGTTAAAAGGACTGTGGCCTAAAATCCAGCTCTGGTCTTCTTGTTTTTTTTTTTCAAGAGAAGGTAGAAATCCAAAATTTTAAACATATATTATCTGATTGTGAAGAAGTGACAGCTGATAGAAAGTTTACACCGGTGTAGGTCAATGCTGTACAAGCAAAACTAACCAGAGTTCAGCTCAGTCTCTGGGCCACAAGTCAGGCCTCCACACAAGCTGGGTTCTCACATCTGTGTGTGCATGCGCTCAGTTCCGTCTCACTCTTTGCAGCCCCATAGACTGTAAGCCACTAGGCTTCTCCTGTCCATGGAATTTTCCACAGGCAAGAAAATTGGAGTGGGTTGCCATTTCCTTAACCAGGGGATCTTCCTGACGCAGGGATCACACCTGAGTCTCTTGAGTCTCCTGCATTGGCACATGGGTTCTTTACCACTAGCGCTACCTGGAAGGTCCTGCTCCAGGGGATCTTCCCAAGCCAGGTATCGAACCCACAACTCTTATGTCTCTCCTGCATTGCAGGAAGATTCTTTACCCTCTGAGCCACCAGGGAAGCCTTGGATTCTTTGGAAGGAGCCAAATTAAGGATTAGAAAGTTGGATAGTTTCTAAAATCACAAAATCTGACTGAGATTCAGTGCACACTGATAATTTTAGTCTCATCCAAACATCTGTTTCAATAAGACATGTACAAAGGATGGTTTCCACCCTTACTGAACAGAGCCAGGAACACATTTATGCATACACACACACACACACATATATATATCCATGTCGTGAGCCCAAGAGCATTTGTGAGTATGTGATCCACACCTGCCTTGGAAAAAAAAAAAGTTTATATTAAGGGCATTGGGGGTAGGAGGAGAGGGTCTCCCTTCTTTTGTTCTAATATTAGTGCAAACTGCTACTTCTAATACAGGTGATAAGTGAGGAAACGGCTTTCAGAGAGGTCTGAGTTTGCCTAAAGATATGACTGTATAACTCCTTAGAAAAAGAGTTGGAGGGGAAGTTTAAATAAAGAGATGTTATGAACATTCCCATATACTTCCTCCAGCCCTGGTCAGCACAGCTTTGGGACTATGTCAAAATTCTACTAATTCCAGCTGGCAAGAGGGCCTCACTATGATTCAGGGCCTAGATAAGATAGTCATGGAGAAGTAAAAATGGTTTCTTCAAGGCAGCTGAAGCATGTAAAACTCAGACTTGGTAGGGGTAGGAGTCAACATTTATTCATTCAACAAGTTTTAATCAAGTGCTTATAAAATGTCAGACCCTTCATTAAGCACGGGAATTCAGCTGAGCATTATAGACGTGCATGTGTGCTCAGGCGCTCAGGCCTGTCTCACTGTGATCCCATGGACTGTAGCCTCCAAGGCTCTTCTGTCCATGGGATGACCCTGGCAAGAATACTGGAGTGAGTCGCAACATCTCCTCCTCCAGAGTATCTTCCTGACCCAGGGATCAAACCCGAGTCTCCTGCACTGGCAGACAGACTCTTTACCACCGAACCACCTGGGATATTATAGATACAATTGCTCTTAATCTGGAGATGGAGGAAACAGATAAGCAAGCAGGCAATTGTAACCTAGTATAATAATGCTACAATAGGGACAGCACAAAGTGTGATCAAAATACGTGGAAAAACTCCTAACCCAAGCTGGATCATCTTGGAAGGATCACCCGAAGGACAGGTAGAGTTAGTTTGGATCGTGTGCATTCGAGTGGAGGGAGTAGAAAACTGCCCCATACAAAGGGAAATGCACATGAAAATACTCAGGCACCAAAGAGAGCGTGATGCCCCCCCAAAAAGCTGAAGAACTGGCTGACTGAAGAACTGAGTTCCAGGGGTCAAGCAATGAGAGATGAGATATCTAAGGAAATCCAACATGGTTGGGCACATGGCGTGGGATCTTGGTAATAGTTAAGGATTTAAATGAGTGTTGAAACACAGCTATTCTCTGACTAGTGGAAGTGCAGGGAGATGGGCTCTACCTCCAGAAAAAGGAAAGGGCTAGAGCTTGGCAGAACATCAAGAGCCACAGAGGTGGGCTTGGTTTGAGGATGGTGAGGAGGGATTGAGGCAAAAGTGTGAATTGATCAGAACAGCTATTGAGGGCTCGCTACAAGTACAGGATATGACAGGGCCAGGATACGACAGGGACAAGAGTGATTCGACTAACTCCCACCCTACTAGTCCACGTGACTGCATAACTGGATTAGTTCACGGCTGAGCTTTCAGGGAGGATAGGGCCTGATTGGAAAACATTAATTAGTGGCGCTCCTGTGGGGAAGAAACAAGAATTAACAAGTGAGTTGCTAATCTATAAATGTCCTCCCCTCTGAGGCCTTAGTTGAACTTGCTTTTAAAATATTTTTAATAAATTTAAAGAGTCTCAGGTTCTAGAAGAGGACCTCTTTGAAATTAGTTACACTTTAACAAGGCCCATATACACTGCGTAAATGATACTTCAGAAATTCTATTATGGAAAAATATTAGTTCAGCTAAGGCATTATGGGAAATAAAATCTCCATGTGGCAAAAGACCTTAAATAAACAGACAAAAAGGTACACACACAAAAAAAAACAAATAATTTCAGGCCTCACTTCTTCATGATGAAATAGGAGGTTTTTCAGTGCTTCCATTACACATGCATTAATTAGAAGTACATCAGTAGCTGAGAATTGAAGTGAGCTTATACTAGACAGATGGTGTAAGCCCAATAGCATGAACTCATGCTACAGAAATAAAAATGTATCTTTGTAAACACATTAAGCATTAATCCCAAATTGCACAAACCAGCAATACAACGTGGAACTTTTTTATGTAAGCCAAGTAAAACAGTGAAATCAGGATTCACCTCTTCTCTAAACAAAAATGAAAAAGTGAATCGTATGCCAGAGGCTGTTCTCTTTTGTATACATATGCTCAGAGAGTATTTTTAGAAGCTATCTGTGAACGAATATGTGATGCCATCATGCTCTCACACTTAATGAAGATTTAAATGGAAATATTTAATAGCATCTGTAAAACATCATTATCTCATTGCATTCCTTCAATGATTCCATTAGGTAAGTATTATTTAAAGCTTAGAGAAGATACGTAAATTGTCCAAAATGATGGAGCGACAACTCATGTCCAGATCTTATAACTCTAAATACAATATTATTTTCAGACTACACACTGCCATATTCTTTTTTATTTATTTTTGGCTGTGCACAGGCTTTCTCTAGTCGCAGGGAGCAGGGGCTATTGTCTAGTTGTGGCCCATGGGCTTCTCATTGTCACGGCTTCCCTTATAGTGGAGCACAGACTCTAGGCACCCGGGCTTCAGTAATTGCAGCTCGTGGGCTTTAGAGGTGAACTCAGTGATTCTGATGCACAGAGTTAGCTGCCGTGAGCCATGTGATGTCTCCCTGGACCAGGGATTGAACCCATGTCCCCTGCATTGGCAAGCGGATTCTTAACCACTGGACCACCAGGGAAGTCCCGATGTATTCTCTTTTCTAGAGTGAGTAGGAATTTTGATTCCAAAGAACTGTTTCCTTTCTTTTTAAAAATTTTCACCTTTGGTTTTTATTTTTTCATATTCAAACATTAGACCACAAGATCTCTTCCTCCAGCTATACACTAATGTGTTCATTTGACTCTTGAACAAACATGCAATACAAGTCAACCGTGCTACTGGTACTGGGTAGGGACCAATAAAGGGACATCTGCCCCTTTTGTTAATGTTAGAAGAACATATTAAGGGAATTCCCCAGTGGCCCAGTGGTTAGGACTAGTTCTTCCACTGCAAGGGGCACGAGCTTCACCCCAGTCAGGGAATTAAGATCCTGGATGCTGTATGGCGTGGGCAACAACAACAACAAAAAAAACGAAGAATGGACTGAGATGAATATGCACTGTCACATGATATGCCTCCAAAAACTTGCCATGCAGTGAGGAGGATGAATTAATTCAAGTAACACAACCAGTTATCCCTTCCCAACAGGTAGGATCTGGGAACATCAGAGTGAGTCAGCACAGCAGGTCAGAACTTGTCTTGGCCACGTGTGTCAACAGGATAGCAGAATATTATGTGGAACTGTGAAACAGATAAGCAGAATATTTGACTGAGTCATGCTCCACATTAAAAGGATGTGGAGAAGCAAATTAGGCATACTTTAGCAAAACAGATGAGCAGAAATAAGGCAAAAGCTGATAGAACTGCACGGAGAAATAACTGAAATATTACCACTATTGTAGCTGGAGATGTCAATACCCTTCTATCAGTAATGGACAAACCCAGCAGGCAGGAGATGAGTAAGGACATAGTTGAAATCAATAGCATCTAACTGACTAGATATAATTGACAACTATAGAATATACCATCCAACAACAGCAGGATATATACTCTTCTCAAGCTCACATGGAACACTCACTAAGATGGACCACATTCTGAGCCATAAGACACATCTTAACAAATTAAAAGAACAAAAATCAAACAGTGTATGTATGCTTTTAGACTGCAATGGAATTAAACTAGAAATCAATAACAAAAAGACAGCTGAAAAATCCCCAAATACTTAGAGATGATACAACACATTTTAAAATCTCAAAATAAATTTAAGAAAAATGTTTAAAGTAAATAAAAATGCTGCTGCTGTTTAGTTGCTTTAGTCACATATTACTCTTCGAGACCCCATGATCCATAGCCCTCCAGGCTCCTCTGTACATAGAATTTTCCAGGCAAGAAAACTGGAGTGGGTTGCCATTTTCTTCTCCAGGGATACTTATGCATAAATGTAACAAAATTTGCATAAGATCAATATAAGGAAAACTACAAAATTCTGAAGAAGGAAGGAAGAAATAAATAAATGGAAAAATATTCCATGTTCATGAACAGAAAGACTCAATATTGTGAAGATGTCAATTTCTCCCAACTTTATCTACAGGTTCAATATAATCCTAATCAAAACCCCAGAGAGTTATTTTGTGGATGTCAACAAACTGATCCTAAAGTTTATAAGCAGCAAAAGAGTTAGAACAGCCAACAAAATATTGAAGATGAACAGAATCAAAGGACTGCCATTACCTAAAATCAAAACTTACTGTAAACCTATAGTAATCATCATAGTACAGTATTGGTAAATAGAAAAATCAGCGGAACAGAGTAGAGAGCCCAGGGGGAGAAAAACCCCTACAAAACATACTCAACTGATCTTTGACAAAGGATCAAAAGCAATTCATTGGAGAAAGAAGTCTTTTCAACAAATGATGCTGGACCAAGTGGACTTCCACGTGCAAAAAGAAAAATTAATCTATAGACACAAACTTTACACCGTTAAGAAAAATTAATTCAAAATATATTGTAGGCCTAAATGTAAAATGTAAAACTATAAAACTTCTAGCCGATAACATAGGAGAAAATCCTTATGACCTTCAGTTTGGTAACTTTTTAGATATAATACCAAAGTCATGAGCTTCCCTAGTGGCTCAGCAGTAAAGAATCCACCTGCAATGCAGAAGATGCAGGAGGCCCCAGGTTCAATTACTGGGTTGGGAAGATCCCCTAGAAATGGGCATGACAGCCCACTCCAGTGTTCTTGCCTGGAGAATCCCATGGACAGAGGAGCCTGGCAGACGATGGTCCATAGGGTCACAAAGAGCTGGACCTGACTGGAGCAACTGAGCATGCACGCACCAAAGGCATGATCCATGAAAGAAAGTAAAATTTAGCTGGACTTCTATAAAACTGTTCTGTGAAAGGGAACAAGGGACAGACTGGGAGAATACCATTGCAAAGACATTTCTAATAAAGGACTGTTATTCAGTGTGTAAAAAAAAAAACTTTAAAAATTCAACAATAAGAAAATCAGCAACCTTATTTTTTAAATAGGCAAAAGATATGAACATATACTTTACCAACAGATAGCAAATAAGCACCTGAAAAGATGCTCAAAATCATGCATCATTAGGTAATTTCAAATTAAAGCAACAATGAGATACCTCTATTGGAATGGCTAAAATTCAGAACACATACCAAATGCTGACAAGAAAATGGAGCAACGAGTACTCTCTCATTCACTGCTGATGGGAATGCAAAATGGAAGAGCCACTTTGCATTTGCAATTTGAAGTTTCTTACAAAACTAAACATACTCTTGCAATAAGATCCAAAAATTGCACTCCTTGGTATTTACTTTCAATTGCACTCCTTTCAAATGAGTTGAAAACATATACCTACACACAAAAACCTGCACATGGATGTTTATACCAACTTTACATTAACTGCCAAAACGTGGAAGCAACCAAGACATCCTTTAGTAGGTAAATGGATCAACGGCGGTACTCCCATACAATGGTATATAGTTCAGCTGTAACAAACAAACAAACATAAAATGAGGTATCCAGTCATGATGAAACTTGGAGGAACCCTAAATGCATAATACTAAGATTCCCCTGGAGAAGGAAATGGCAACACATTCTTGCCTGGGAAATTCCATGAACAGAGGAGCTTGGCAGGCTGTATACTCCACGGGTCGCCAAAGAGTCTGAGAGAGACTAAACAACAAGTGAAAGAAGTCAGTCTGAGAGGGCGGCATACCTGTAGGACTCTTAACTATATGAGATTCTAGAAGAGGCAAAAACTGTGCGGACAGTAAAAAGATCAGTAGTTGCCAGGGATAATCAGGGAAGTGAAAATAAATACATTGAGTGCAAAGGACCTCTAGGGCAGTACACTATTCTGTTTGATACTATAGTGGTATATCCAAGTCTCTATACATTTGTCGAGACCTACAGAATACACAATACCAAGAATAAACCCTAATGTTCAATGGACTTCAGGTGATTAGGATATTTCAATGTTGGTTCATGGATTGTAGCTATGGTACCACTTTGGTGAAGGATGGTTCAGTTCAGTTGCTCAGTCATGTCCGACTCTTTGTGACCCCATGAATCGCAGCACACCAGGCCTCCCTGTCCATCACCATCTCCCGGAGTTCACTCAGACTCACGTCCATCGTGTCCGTGATGCCATCCAGCCATCTCATCCTGGGTCGTCCCCTTCTCCTCCTGCCCCCAATCCCTCCCAGCATCAGAGTCTTTTCCAATGAGTCAACTCTTCGCATGAGGTGGCCAAAGTACTGGAGTTTCAGCTTCAGCATCACGATGGTTAGGGAGGCTAAATGTATGTGAAGGGAAAATTCTGTGTACCCTCTACTTAATTTTACTGTGAATTTAAAACTCTTTTAAAAATAAAAGCTATTAAATGAGAGAGAGAAAGATGAATAAAGTTGACAGGTCCTGGAGGATTCCCTGACACCCAACACACAGTTAAAACTTTAGTATACAGTTCATCTCCTGCCTGCAGAGGCAGAGAGTTGGGGAGGAGATGTCAAGGAACACTGACCAGACCCTAAGTGAAATGATATGAAAAGACACTATCAAAAAGAGCAGTAGATTTGGAGCCAAAAGGCTTAATCTAGCACTACTTATCTGTGACCTTGATGAGTCACTGAGTTTTGGTTTTCCTTGTCCCTTATAAGGATCATTATGAGGATCAAGTAGGTTAGCAGGTGTGAAAGTCCTCAAAAATACAAATTTTTGTATTTTTATACAAAAATGACCTGAGTCATTCTTATGGAAGACTGAAACCATAAACAGATACAGTGGGAACCTGGGTGAAACAACCCAAGTGTGCCAGGAAAAGAGGCTGAAATGCTCCGATTGTGGGATAGGATATTGGGAGCAGGTCAATAACAACTAGCTCTGATGAGTGATTGCTTATGGAGAAGTTGGAAACAGAAGTCAATAGTGACCTGAGGTTTTCTTACTGGCAATACAAGAATAACAACAACAACACAGGGTATCCCTCAGACACAGGACAAGTTAGGAGGGGAAAAGAGTTTTTCATGGAAGGCAGTTAAGTCTTCAAATGGGAACATCCACTGAGTAATGAAAATTGTGCAACAGAGACTCAGAAGAGAGACTGAGGCCAGAGATACACAGGCGGGAGCCACCTGCTTCCCGCTGATGGGTGAAGACACAATCCTTGGGGGAAACTGGAGGCAGGAGACAGGAAGGACAGCAGAGGGCTGGGAACGAACACCCTGATGGCCAACTCTGCCTAAAGGGCTCCATCTCCAAGAGAGCTCACGGGCTATAAAATGAAGTCACCGGATATCCATGCCTCCAAGTACTGCCCTTGGAATCCTCCTCCAATTCAAACCTGAGCTAATTAATCAAAGGAGACAGAAACTTCCAAAGATTTATTCTTTTATGTACTAATCATCTCTCTTCTCCATGCTGTTCTCCAAAGTCTTCACTGAATTGTTTAATAAGCCTGTTTGGGACTTTTACTAGCTGTCACCTCCATATGCATCTGCCAAGGAAAGTCTTCCAGTGTGTGGTAGCTAACAAGCCTGACGCTGTAGTGGGTATTGAAATAGGGCTCATGGACATGACAGTTGGTGATAATTGCTCTGGAACTCTTACAGGCTAACATCCCAAGGCTTTGTAAATTTTTTTTAGCTATTTTTCTTTTGAAGTCCTGGACCACTGGCCTCATTAGCTCCAAGGCTCTCACCATCATGTGGGCGCCATGCCCTTTCCTCCATTGTCACAGCCAACAATAGCCTTGTCTCCTCTGTGGTCCAATTGTGTCTTAGGTTTCCTGTCATGGCTACATTCACGATCGCAGTCCTTTACATTTCAAGGACAAGGAAGATTCCAAAATCTGACCTTTCAGAGAGAAGTTTGGATTTTCTTTCATTACTGATTCTTGTTCCTTAAAACCTTAATGATTTATAGTCTTTCTTTGAGCTATCATGGCTGTGGGGTTTGGTTTGGTTTTTTGGACCCTTGGCCTGAGCAAACAAACTAAGCAATGCATCTCATACATGTGCTTCTCCCCATGTGGCCAGGCTCGCATCTCAACGTCAGCTGCCCTGTGCCTTCTGAGAGAAGATGGCCACAGGACTGGGATGCTCAGAGAGACTGGAATCAAGCACTCCTGAAACCCAAGAAGGCCATCAACAAGGGGCCTTAGTTCAATGTAGGTCCAAGTGTATCAAGCTGGGAAACGTGCTCCCATCCACAGAAATAAACACCAGTTCTCCAGTGACTCCCCTAACTTGTATGCTCAGTTGCTCAGTCATGTCTGACTCTTCAAGACCCGTTGGACTGTGGCTCACCTGGCTCTTCTATCCATGGGATTTTTCAGGAAGAACAATGGAGTGGGTTGCCATTTCTCACTCCAGAGGATATTCCCGACTCAGGGATTGAACCCACATCTCCTGCATTGCAGGTGGATTCTTTACCTGCTGAGCCATTCATTGTGGAAACCACTTCCTGTCAACTCAAGAGAGATCCTAAAGGGGCCAAAAAGCATCAAGTAAAATATGACCTTTAAGTGACTCAGAGATCTTTTTCACTTTTCAAGCATCAGCTCATTATCCTAGCACATTTAATAATTTCCTGCCTAAACAGCTGTAGGAGGCATTTCACAAAGCTAATCAAACACACGTGGTACCTAACCTCTAGGCCTTTAAAGATGATGATGCCAGTGAAGTTGAAGGAGCTAATTCAGGACATAAAGAGAACTGAATGAATTTACAACCACACAACTGGGGCTTCCCACTTGGCACAGTGGCAAAGAATCTGCCACAATGCAGGAGCTGGAGGAGACTCAGGTTTGAACCCTGGGTGGGGGAGACACCCTAGAGAAGGGAATGGCTACCCATTCCAGTATCTTGCCTGGAAAATTCCATGGATAGAGGAGCCTGGTGGACTCCAGTCCATGGGGTCACCAAGAGTCAGCCACGACTGAGAATGTACAACCACACACATGGTAGCTGAACTACAAAAGTCAATATGACATCCCTTATATGTAGAATCTGAAAAGAAATTATACAAATAGAATTATTTATGAAACAGAGACTCATAGACTTAGAGCACAGATTTATGGTTGCAGAGAGAAGGATGGGGGGAGGGATAGTTAGGGAGTTACAGATGGACATGTACACACTGCTTTATTTAAAATGGATAACCAACAAGGACTTACTGTATAGCACAGGGAACCCTTCTCAATGCTATATGGCAGCCTTGATGGGAGAGAAGTTTGGGGAGAATGGATACACGTGTATGTATGGCTGAGTCACTTCACTGTTCACCTGAAACTATCACGATACTGTTAGCCACCTATACCCCAATAGAAAATAAAGAGTTTAATTTCTAAAAAGTTCCTTAAGATTATCATTTCTCTTTTCAATCCTGTATATTCACTAGCTAAGCCAACAAAAGTGGGTAACAGACAATGCATTCCTGTCTGGCTCTGTAAGGCAAGCTCCCCAGAAGGCAGGCCCACCCCTTCCTTAACTCAAGCCTGGGTCTTTGCTGACTCAGTGCTGGTCTGTTCTGATGATTTCAACCAGGGATCCTTCCTGTCTTCTCCAGACCCTCTTTCCACAATCATCTGCCCACAGAGGACAAGGCCCAGCTTTTCCCACCTTATTCCCCAATCATGCTGTTTCAGACAGGTAATTAATGACTGGGCATAGTCAGGAAAATTAATGAAAGGACTGGAGTCACTTATTCCCAAGCTCCCAAAGACCCAAGAATTGTATTTGGACAGAGCAAATTTGAATAACTTTGCCAAGGAAGTTAAGAAATGCATTAGACCCAGGGTCTGACCAAGAGTTTAAGAGCCCAGGGTAAGACTTTTCTTACAGCTGTGTAGGAAAGCAGAGTTCCATTTTCTATAACAGTCATCAGCTCTGTTGTGAAGATGTTGGTCCCATCAAAGTGGCAAACAGGGTAGTGTCTGAAGCTGCTAGGAGTACGCAGTGGGGTCAAGAAAAGGGATCTACATGGGACCAAAGCATCGGGAGGCCCCTATCGTCACTGCAGTGAGCCCTGACTGGCAGGAACACATGCACAGTTAAGTCTGGGGCTGGTCTGGGATCTTCAGCAGGGTTCAGCCCTAGTCCCGCCCTTGGAGCCATACCAACCCCTCAGGCGCTGCAACTAAGCAAAATGCAAGTCCCTGCTCTTTCTGGGACCTCTGTGCAGAACCCACCAGCTCTCTTCGACCCTCCTTTTTCACAACTTCTCAAAGACCCAATCCTCTCTAAGCTGTAGACCACCCACACACCTTGCGAATCAGTGAGTTTTGGCTTTCCAAAAATCCAAAAGTTGTGTGTCTTGCAGGAAACTTTAGCTTTTGGTCCAGAAGTAGAAACCATCCTGAAGATAAGAAGGCAAAAGAATTCTGGCTACTTGCTTAAAATGGAGAGAGGGGAAAATACAGAAAGAAGAATTATCTTGCCAAAGAGATGACTGTGGGTGTCACAGATACAAAGAGCAAGGGTCTACCTTTGCAGAAGGCCTAGAGATGGGGCAGAGAAATGATTTTAAGATGAGGCTTCAGGTATATAAATTTACAAGTGCTCTTCAAGAATATATAATTTGCAAGTTAGGGAAAACCTGCACAAAGTATTTTTAACTGACATAAATTTCATTGAAGATGGTCCAGGAATGCAGCTAAAACCATATTTCTTACTATGTGGTAGATTTCCTAGTGATGACAATAACCATAACAATTACAATGAAAACACAGGATGGCATGAACTCCTAAATTTTTCTGACATCCAAGTACATATATTTTTTAAGTTTGCCTGGAGGGATTTGGAGATCAAGTTAGTCCTCCTTAATTTCCCCTCACCTTACTCCTCATGCCTAATTGGAATGTGCATGGAGACTGACATTAGTTTGCCTGATTGAGTGAAATCAGACACATTGAACTTTCAGGTCCAGTAATTAATACCTTGTCAGATAGGAAGACAGTGGTGCACTCAAGGGGAAAAGCCCGGGAGTAATTACACAGTGGCCAGGTTAGGGCTCAGTAAGTGACACTGACTTATTGGCCCTGAGCTTCTGACATTACCTGTCAAGATTGATTTATAACAGAAATGACTCATCTACCCTTCTCATTCTCAGATCAAGTGCATGTCCTCCACTCAGGGAAGTCTAACTTTCTTCGGCAGATGGATGGAGTCAAAAGTCTAATTAACATGATGATAAATCACATGGAAGCCGTTGCCTATTAGCTGATTCTCAGATAAGCCATTGCACATCTTAGACTGTCACTTGCCTAGTCCCTGTGCCTTTATAGAGGATCAGTACAAAGACTGCCCTGAACTAAATTAGAATATTTCTGGAAGGTGGGGGGAAACAGTGCTACTTGTAAACAGAACATTGGGGAAAATGGAGGAAGAAAGGAAACATATATTGAGCATCTTTAAGATACAACTAGGCTCTTTCTTTTATCAGCTATGTGTGTTTTTCACAAGTCTGCATAAGTCAGGCCACCAAATATAATCTGCCTTTGACAGAATTATCCAGAATGAGAGTATCCAAGGCCTAGCCAAAAGGTTAGGGGTGATTTCAAACATCTGGGAGTCTGTGGGGACCCCCCTGCCACAGGTAAACAAGAAACTGAAATCCAGTAAATGCTGCAAAGTAGGAAAAAAAAAACAAGGTTTGTGTGGCCAAACTATGCAACCTTGTTTTACTATGTCCCAGCTGGCAGACCTAAAATCAAGTCTTAACCTCTCCAAGCCTCCATTTCCTCACCTCAAAAACAGAATTAAAAGGAATAACGTGAAGATCAAAAAGACAAAAACCCAATCAAAAATGGGCAAAGGTTTTGAATATATATTTCTACAAAGAAGATATGCAAATGGCCAACAAGCACATGGAAAGATGCTCAACATTAAACTCTGAGGAAATACAAATCAAAATCACAGTGAGATATTACTTGATACGCACTAAGATGACTGTAACATAAAAGTCAGACAGCAACAAGTGTTTATAAGAACATGTAGAAATGGGAAGCTCCATCCAATGCTAGTGAGAATGCAAAATGGTGCAAACACTGAGGAAAAGTCTGCAGTTCCTCAAAGGGGTAAAAATAGTTACCACATAATCCAGCAACCCCACTCCTTGATATACAACAAAAAGAAATGAAAATATGTGTGTGTGTGTATATGTGCTCAGTCATGTCTGACTTTGGGACCCCATGAAAATATATGCCCACTCAAAAATAAGTACCTAAATGTTCATAGCAGCACTATTCATACTTGTTAAGATGTAGAAATAACCCAGATGTCCATCAATTAATGAATCAGTTCAGTTCAGTTGCTCAGTCATGTCTGACTCTTTGCAACCCCATGAACCGCAGCACGCCAGGCCTCCCTGTCCATCACCAACTCCCAGAGTTTACCCAAACTCATGTCCATTGAGTCAGTGATGCCATCCAGCCATCTCATCCTCTGTCATCCCCTTCTCCTCCTGCCCTCAATCTTTCCCAGCATCAGGGTCTTTTCAGATGAGTCAGCTCTTCGCATCAGCTGGCCAAAGTATTGGAGTTTCAGCTTCAACATCAGTCCTTCCAGTGAACACCCAGGACTGATCTCCTTTAGGATGGACTGGTTGGACTTCCTTGCAGTCCAAGGGACTCTCAAGAGTCTTCTCCAACACCACAGTTCAAAAGCATCAATTCTTCGGCGCTCAACTTTCTACACAGTCCAACTCTCACATCCATACATGACCACTGGGAAAAACATAGCCTTGACTAGACAGACCTTTGCTGGCAAAGTAATGTCTCTGCTTTTGAATATGCTATCTAGGTTGGTCATAACTTTCCTTTCAAGGAGTAAGCGTCTTTTAATTTCATGGCTGCAATCATCAGCTGCGGTGATTTTGGAGCCCCCCAAAATAAAGTCTGCCACTGTTTCAACTGTTTCCCTATCTATTTGCCATGAAGTGATGGGACTGGATGCCATGATCTTAGTTTTCTAAATGTTGAGCTTTAAGCCAACTTTTTCGCTCTCCTCTTTCACTTTCATCAAGAGGCTCTTTAGTTCTTCTTCGCTTTCTGGTATAAGGGTGGTGTCATCTGCATATCTGAGGTTATTGATATTTCTCCCAGCAATCTTGATTCCAGCTTGTGCTTCTTCTAGCCCATCATTAATTAATTAATAGCTAAAACAAACAATGTAGTATATTCTTACAGTAAGATAGTATTAAGCAAAAAATAATTGTTTTTTAATCAATAAATAAATGGCATAATGTGTGTAAAGTCTCAACTACAGTGCTAGATAGATAGTGGTTGCTTAGAAGCCAAGAAGTCACCCAACTATGAAGTTAAGTGGTTTAAGAACTAAAACACATTTTTCATTATATTTTCTAGGGCCAAAGAGATTTATACCTTATATAACATTAAGACTAATTTCATTTTTCAAAAATTTAATTATATATCCTCAACCTTTATAAATTTCATGAAACCAGTGGTTACAAAATATATTGAGTTAAAGAATACTTTATTTCTTGGTATTTTAAATAGGATTCATGACTTTTTACTGTGCTTTCTGCATGGTGTTTCATTTTTATTATTTTTTTAAGAGGTAAAGAAGTCAGAACTTTATATAACAAAGTTGAGCTTATAAAAAACAGCTTAGTCTTCACAGGATGAGACTTAATCCAATTTTCTCCAGGTAGCATCCCATCAGTACATCACTTCCCAGAACAAAATGCAGAAACAATGGAATAGAGCGCTATCACTGACTTGAATTTCTGAAATACTCTCGAGTCAGTCAAGATCTCAGAAGCATCCCTCAGTGAAAACAGTAATTTCCCTGATCATGGAGCTACTGAGTTTCAGAATATTTGTACAGTCTAAAGGATGAAAACTAACTATCAAAACCAAAGAACCTATACCCAGGTTAGGGCACCGATGATAACTGCCCAACAGTGGAGGCAATAAATCTCTCAATTCTTTTATCTGGTCTCAAAAGCCTAAAATGGAGGTAGGGGAAGGTTTGGGTCTGCTAGGATTACCTTTCTATTTGCATGAAAACCTAAATCTCTACCCTGTTCACAGCTTCTCAGGGGTTTTCACATCTCCAACAGCCAGGACATTTAGGGTGGGGTGATGAGAGGATGAAGAACAGGAAGAATACAGGAGGCTTACTCTGAGGTCCTAGACTCCTCAGAAGCAGAGAATTTGGAATGATCCTTCAAAAGAGGATGTGTTTAGAGTTGCTTTAGCCCACTGTTTCTGAATAGAAGCTGAAACACCAGGGATTTAGTGTTGGTGCAGGATTTTCTAGGTAAGCTAGAAGGGAATAACCCAGATAGACACTGGGCTTGCACTCAGCCAGGTGACTGTCGTCATAGCCTCTGTTCCCGGGGCTGTTACCATGTGACCAGAAAGTACAGTTGCCAGGCGCTCATCATGTACACCAGGAGGCCATGCCCTCCAAATCTCCCAGCTGCGGGCGTGATGAGGACCCTGGCCTCCAAGGCTGGGAGGGCAATTACATTTGGTGATGGTCCCCAAGGTAAGAATCAGAGAGGGAATGGGCAGTCCACTCCTGGAGAATCCCATGGACAGAGGAGCCTGGCAGGCTATTGTCCATGGGGTTGCAAACAGTCGGATATGACTGAGTGACTAACACATCTAAGGTAAGAACAGAGGCAAACACCTGCCTGAAGTACAGAATTCAGTTTCCCCTGTCCCACGAGTGAGGAGAAAGGTTTTAGGGGTGACTTAATTTTAGTGTCTCAATTAATTCTCTTTCACAAATTGCTCACCCTGTGGGATTCCCACATGAAATAAACATTTACAGTCAGCAGCTCTGGAGTCTCCCCTTGGTTCTCTATCTACACTTTTTCCTATACATTTTAAAAAGTCATTTAACTAATAAGCTGTGGCTCAGTTTCCACATCTGCCATCAGGGTACATCATTTCATTGACATTTATGAGAAAAAGATGTCTAATCTAGAAATAAGTTATTAAAATTAGTTTTCAAATTCTACTTTGCATCTGTAATCAACCGGTTAATCTAAAATGACCTCATTAATTTAAAAAATCAACATAATATTATGCTATTCTATAATTTAAAGCACTTTAAAATACACATATGATATGAATGCGTTACACATATGATGTGACTATGTGTATGTGATACATGTACATGTGTACACATGTACCCAGTGTAAACTCAGCCTAGGTTTCAAAAAAAGAATGCAAAGACCAGGGTGATCTGCTGGTGTTTTACTCAGAAAGTCTGCTGCTGAAAGCTGCAACTTAAGCCACCCACATCTCAGTCAATAACCAACAGTGCTAATTAGCTTAGTCAATATCAGCAATTGGTTTTCAGTGATAAAAACAGTGGCCTCATGGGTTTCGCTGGTGGTCCAGTGGTTAAGATTCTGTCCTACGATACAGCAAACACCAGTTTGACCACTGTTCCAGGAAGATCCCACATGTGGTCCATGTGCTGCAACTGCTGAGTCCAAGCTCTAGAGCCGGAGTGCTGCAGCTACTGAACCCACGAGCTGCAACTACCAAAGCCTCCGCGTCCAGAGCCTGTGCTCCACAACAAAAGAAGCCAGCGCAATGAGAAACCTGCACACCGCAACGAAGAGGAGCCCCTGCTTGCCACAACTGGAGAAAGCCCACGTGCGGCAGCAAAGACCCACTACAGCCCCAAAATAAATAAATCTTAAGAAAACAAAAAGAAAAGACAGTGGCCCCATGAATAGCATGATAACATTTTAGAAAGGACTCTTATTGATTAAATTAAAGGCAGTCTAGGTATGGACTGATTTAAGATATTTTAGAGATACTCAACTCCTTTGCATGAATAGGGTATAAAATCCAGTGAGGCCTAAGTGTTCTTCTTTAAGGACAGCACCCAACTAAATGTTGAATAGTTTTGTGTTGGTTGGCCATTGGTTTAGGATGAAGTTTAGGCACCTGATAATATGGTTGTATGTGCTATATTGTGCTGGCTTTCTAACTAATGTTTAATAAATGTTAGCATTTAGTAAATATCTTTATTATGGCAGAATTTGATCCAAAATCAGTTCTTCTGGGTATATACCCACAAGCTGAACTGCTGAATCATACAGTAACTCTAGTTTTAATTTTTTAAGGAGCCACCTTACTGCTTTCCATAGTTTGCTGTGTCTCTTGCCTCAGGCCCTTCCTCTGCAGCCCCCAGTCACCATCCTCTTTCTACCTCACTGTCTCTGCCTGCATAACAGCAGAAGTCTCCACACCCATCTTCTGTTCCCACTGAGATTAGGACTGCCACTTTGCATGCATCTGTGTGCTCTAAGTTACTTCAGTCTCATCCAGCTCTTTGCAACCCTGTGCCCTGTAGCCCTCCAGGCCCTCTGTCCATGGGATTCTCCAGGGAAGACTGCTGGAGTGGGTTGCCATGCCCTGCTCCAGGAGATCTTCCCAACCTAGGGATCGACCCCGCGGTTCTTAGGTCTCCTGCATTGGCAAGCACTTTCTTTACCACTAGCACCACCTGGGAAGCCCCACTGCCAACTTTCTTTTGCAGTTCCAATGCCATTTCTCTGCTGAAAACAGCAACAAACTTCAGTGGCCCTATTACCTGCCAAATGAAGCACTGACTCTGATCAGATCTTCAAGGGTAGTCAAAATACACATTCCATTCATACTCCTAGGAGGTCGTGTTCAAGTATGACCTTTCCTCTTTCACTACTTATGTGCTCTGCCTTCCGGGCCATATTTGCTCCACCTGATAAAACATACTCACCCCTTAGGAATGATTTTACTTGGCACTTGAACTAAACAGTTAAAACTTCTACCAAATCTAAGTTTATCAGCCTAGGATTCATCTTTGTATAAGAAACTTTCACTACACTCATCATTTCATATGCAGCGTCTTTTCTACAACACTGAAAACCTTAAGGTCAGGGAAGGGGTTGATTTTATTTGTTGCAAAACCCCCAGTGTTTTACACTGTGGGGCATTTGATAAACAGAGAAGAATAGATTGTTGTTTCCTAAGTATGAATTCTCTTTTGAAATTTCAAAACTTTTAGAATTGAATCAGGGTTTATAAATGAGCCCTCTGGAGATCCTCTGAGGGCTCTTTATTTAGGGCCTAAATTACCAAGTTTTGACTGACTGTATTGATCAGACCAAAGAGATAATAGCTAAATATCTGCTTCCCTTGAGCAACACAGACTCAGTCATCACTGGATTTCATATTGGGCTTTTTGCAATTAGTTCTTTTTCCCTTAATGATGATCATTGTCTTCCAAATGCTCTGTGCACAGAAGTAAATTATGATTACCTAATATTCCAAGAGTCTCATGGAAATAGATTTGAGGAATATTATTCAGTAGGCAGAGTATTATTATCTCGGTGAGAAGTTTATAACTTATCTCCTTTTTAATTGGTTATATTATTCTTTTCCTGCTCTATTGGACAGAGTACAATAAAAAGAACCACGACTTTTGCCAGGGAAAGACAACATAAAAATAAGTTAAAGTAGGAGACAACACGACATGCATGGTGCAATTTTAAACGAAAATGATAATACATAATAAAACTCAAAATGAGTTGCAGCTGGGGTTTAAAAACTTCATTATATCATTGAAGAGAAAATTGAGTAATAAACAATCCTCCCCCCCCCAACAAATCAATGCACATATGCAAATAAAATTAACCCATGCTCTAAAAGGCTAAAAAGAAATCCATAAAATGTGCAGTAAGCTGCCATTTTCCCAGAACGATTAGAGGAGAGATTCAGAGGAGGGCAACTCCTGTTGAGCAAGCTAGGGAGAGGAAGGCAGAGGCAAAGACAGGAAGCAAGACCAAAATGAGCAACTGGGAAAAACCTGCAAACCTGCAAGAGACTGGATGGAAGATGAGAACAAAGGTAGTTCAGAGAACACAGTGAGGAGAGAGGTTCGGGCTACAGCGTCAGGGCATGAAGCTCTTTGGTCCAGGAATTCTGGATTTCTCTGATGGCGCCTCACACATCATAACAGGCCAGAAGAAGCATCTTAAAGGACCCGAACCAGACTGTACAGACCTATTACTTCATATTTGACTGTAAACTCCTTGAAGCCAGAATATGTCCATGACTGGTGTTTGTACACACCACAAATGTGCAAGCATCTGCACACTATAAGGCACTTGTTGCATGTTTAAGAGATTAATATGTGAAGCACTATAATATTCCTAAGCTCAATGGAGTCATTGAATTATTAATTCAGATTACTCTGTGATCTATAACCTAGGTCTTCATATACTCCAACTTGCTTGGGATAGTGCCAGCTAACACCTGCTGTTCCCACAGAGTACTTCCTTTCATTCTCAAAAACGTCCAGGTTTGGAAGGTAAATCTGATGGTAATTCTAGTTATGACATAGTCTGAAAGTTGATTTCCAGAATTCCCTGCCAACTTGTTTATTGGCATTATCTCTTTCTGATCAACACAAAAAAAAATGGATGATGAAAGTTCACATTGCAAACACTGTGACTCTGGACTACAGGTAAATGAATTTAGTTACTATTATTCTGACATTAGCACTGTTTCCTAGAGAAATAATTTTTTAAACTCAATGAACAGGTATAGCTACCTAGTGATTTCTATAATCAATTTTCTCCAGTTTGAATACATAATAGAAATGTTACTACCATCACCTTCTGGGATATAAGTAAAATAAATCATTAAGTATGGAGCCACAGGGACTTCCCTTGTGGTTCAGCTGGTAAAGAATCCACCCACAATGTGGGAGACCTGGGTTCGATCCCTGGATTGGGAAGATCCCCTGCAGAAGGGAAAGGTTACCCACTCCAATATTCGGGCCTGGAGAATTCCATGGACTGTATAGTCCATGGGGTCGCAAAGTGTCAGACACGACTGAGTGACTTTCACTTTCACGGAGCCACCAACATATTCCCTTTGTTTCTGTGTGTACACATATGTATATTCTTGGGAGTAGAAACACATTTTGATGATCCTGGAAACTTAAGAGACTTTGTATCATGGTTGTTTTATTTGGCAATTATGGTATAAATAACAATTGTATGTATATATAACAACTAAATCACTCACTGTACTGTACACTTGAAAGTAACACGACATTGTAAATCAACTGTACTTCAATAAAAAATTAAAAAGGTAAATAAGGGGTAATTTTTATGGTTTTAAAAACTTGATAAAATTGCCTTTAAAAGTATCTTATTCAGGGCTGCTGCTAGCACATGCCATGTGATTTGTAAGAATTAGGAAAAAATTATCTCTCTGGATGGATGAAGTGGGAAAAAGGACCTGCTTCCCCCAGCAGCATGGGGGGCTGGATCACAGGCTAGATTTCACCAGTAGCTCACTCCTACAAAGAGAGCAGTGGCCCTGACTGCAAAGCTAATTTTCCCCATTTTGCAAAACAGATACAGGCACATAAAGGCTGCCGGTGAAGTAAATCTCCACACTGTACACCCAGCTTCTTTTCACCAAAACATTTTAAAGGTGTCCATGTGAGAGAGAGAAAAAAAAAAGAGCCAGCATCGTAAGGTGTGTATTTATGCAGAAATGGCTGGGGGGATTCCACTTTACAATGCAGAAAAGTCATAGAAATCTCCAAGTTTAAAGAAATGTAACAAACATTCGATAGGATCTTAAATCTACAATTCAAATGAGCAAAAACCTATGAATTAAAAATAGATAGCATGCTTTGATTTTCAGGATTTTCTGCCAAAGACTGAAAGAGAATAGCCCAAACTGAGCTTAAAAGTCTCTGGTTTTTAATTAAACCTCTAAAATACTAGAAAGTACAAACATGCTGTTCTCTTCTATGAATCTCAGATCTAGCTTCTCAGCAGTCACTAAAGGAAGGCGCTTAAAACCACCACCACCATCATCATCATGATAAACGCTAGTTGATTGCAAGGCTCAGGAGAGAAAACAAATGCATGAGAGACTGTGATTTAGAATGCAGCAGAAAGGAGTGAAGGAAACAGACACAGCACATTGCCTATGGGCCACACAACAGTCCCAGATGTAACGGAGCTGAACGATTACCAAAAATCCATGGCTAAGGAGACCATAAAACTCTAAGATCAAGTCTTGGTAAAGTATAGCAAATTGCTTGCCTGATATACAACCTACGTAGGAGTCCACTTCTGTGCATCCAATGTAGCTTTCCATTTTCCCTCACGCTGTAATTGCAACATAAAAATAAAACTGCCAGACGGGCTTCAGCATAGATGTTGTAGCTGGGATGGTGCTGTGTCAACGGTATTTTTATATGTTCTGAATGAATCTGTCTGCTCTTTATTTTCACTGTCACAATGTCCTCCAAATCTAAATAAATGTCTAAAAACGGTGTTTTATCAGAAGACTCACAGTTTCCTAGAATAAGAGAAAACCATTCCAGATCTTGATGCACCATTTTTACTGACTGGAAAACCAAATAATATCGCTGCACTTTTTTTTTGAGCAACTGATTCCAGAGAACGCAGCCCTTCAAGAGACATTACTGGATGAATTAGAAATCGCAACAGTCATTGTTCTTATTGTGGGGTTTTCTTTTGGTATCAGACTTTTCTGTGTATATTCAACCTGAGAATTATTTACTCAACAGTATTTTTAATGGATTTGTGAAAGTCGCTCAGTTGTGTCTGACTCTTTGCAACCCCATGGACTATAGAGTTCATGGAACTCTGAATACTGGAATGGGTAGCCTTTCCCTTCTCCAGGGGATCTTCCCAACCCAAGGATTGAAACCAGGTCTCCCGCACTGCAGCCCTTCAATGGATTTAAGAAAAAATAAATAGGCAGATTGTTTATACTAGTAAGCCCCAATCATTGTTCATTAGTTAGTTAGTTAGTTAGTTCAGTGGCTCGGTCGTGTCCGACTCTTTGCAACCCCATGAATCACAGCACGCCAGGCCTCCCTGTCCATCACCAACTCCCGGAGTTCAAGATTCTTTTAACTTAGGTAGACGGGGGTTGTTCTTTTTAAAAAGTGAAGCATAGTTGTTACAATGTTGTGTTAATTTCAGCTGTACAGCAAAGTGATTCAGTTATCCAAGATTCTTTTAACATGTTAATATATCTTACAGTTGATATTTACACTTTGTAGATTCCATTTTCTCTGGTGTCTCTTCAATGTGGTACTTTGAGACCTTACAACACATTGAAATGTCACTTTCCTTCCCCAACTCCACATCTCTCATTCTTTGAACAGCCACTAAAACTAAAACCTATTGATTCATGTGTCTTTTCCCCCCAACCATTTCAGTTCAATTAAAGCTTCAAGTCAAAACTAAGCTCCCAGTTCTTCAGGCCACACAATGGCTCAGCACCCAATTCCGGTGCTGGCTCTGTTCCTTGTGATGTTCCAGACACACTCTCAGTGGCTTGGACCTGTTCCCATAGTGTCTGAAAAGCACATGTCCTCGGAAACACTGGTACCAACAACTAGAGGCAATCAAGAGTGCCTTTCAGAAAATGAGAAAGGGAAGTTGTAACACAAAAAATAAAATGCTAAAATAAATTTCACTGGGAAACCTATCATCTCTGTGAGAAGGCTCGGGCACAGAGTGGGGCCAAAGAGTAGAAAGGGAACAGGAGTCACGCAAACACTGTTCTGTGCTCAGAACCTGTGAGTGAAGCCTGTTACTGCTCACACGGACTGGGTCTAGAGCAGCACAACCACATGTCAGCTAGCAGACCCACTGAAGGGAGACACCTTCCTAACAAAATCAAACAAAAATAACATTATTTATGAGACATAATGTTGGCTTTCATCTTTGGGCTCAGGCTGTACACCTTGTCAGGATGAACGTGCAAAACCAAAATGTCACTCGCTGAGCTCAGAATCGATGTTTGAAGCTGAATTCTCATTAACAAAATAATAATAAAGTGGATGTGTTCAGTTGCTCATTAAACCAAAAAGTCTTTAAGGAGGGTAACTAGGTGCTCACGATTACAACTGGGTATGCTGGTCGAATGAATGAAGGCATGAATGACCATTTCCAAAACCTAGGGTGATTGACACATGATGGCCAAAAGGGAAAACTGGTAATTCCACCCTTCACAGAGTGCATACTCTGAAATAATGCTGTGCTAAATGTTCAACGGGCTTCTCAGGTGGCAAAGGGGTAAAGAATCCACCTGACAATGCAGGAGATACAGGTTCGATCCCTGGGTCAGGAAGATTCCCTGGAGCGGAAATGGTAACCCATTCCAATATTCTTGCCTGGGAAATGCCATGGACAGAGGAGTCTGGTGGGCTACAGTCCATGGGGTCGCAAAGAGTTGGACACAACTGAGCATGCACACATGCAAAGATTCAACACAAGAGTGCATGGAATCCCCACGACAACCCTGTGTGGTAGCACCGCGGCCAGCCCTGTTTTTTCAGGTAAGACCATTAAGGCTCAAAGAAGTTAATTATCTGACCATTTTATATCGTCAGTAAGGGCAGAGCCATGACAACTGAGGTCTGTCAGATGTCAGAGCCTGAGCCATGTGCCTCACAAAAGCTTCAAAATGTAGAAATGAACCTCCTCCCTCAAAAAGTAATCATACAAAGATGCTTAGAAAAGTCTGGATGTTTGCATGTCATCATTTAATTGTTATTTAATTGGAGGCAAATCCCTGAGTATAAGTACAGATACACAGATACATGTAGGTTTACTTGTAATCACAGCTGTCAGTTTCAACAGTGAATGGGTGGGAAGCAAAGCTGAGGAGGACAGAGGTCTTGTTAGAGGGTGGTCCCAGACAAGAAGTGACGGCAAATGACACAGACTCCTTAATGTTGACCCAATCCTCCTTTTCCCCCACAACACAGTGAAGTCTGACAGCACGAAAACACCAAGCTGGGGGCCAATTCATTTGGGTCCAAATCTGTGCAGTTTAAGGCCAGTTTCTTTTTAGCTCTCCCAGTCTTAATTTCTTCATGTTTGAAACAATGAAAATAATTATAGTACTTTCCTCAAAGAGTTGTAAATGAAAGAATCCTATAAATAAAGTTCCTTGCACAGTCCTAGTACATAGGCACTCAAAGGAAGGAGTACTGATAGCAAGAAAGTCTATGATATAATCACCGAGTAAAAGCAAGAAGATATGTTTTGCTATACCTACTCCCTCAAAAGCAAATGCTCAAATCATAAAAGCTCAATGCAAGGAATGGTTCTTGACGTGCTGAAATCTTGCATTAGGGCTCTCGGAGAATCTACTACAACCACCAGAAGCAGAAGGGCAAGAAAACAGTGAAAGATTCCTGCAATAATAATATCATTGATGCTGACGGAGAGTTAAGGCACTTATTGGGTGTTCCTTTGGAAGATGTTAGGAAAGATTATTAAGAATAACAACAGCAATGAAGGATGAGCAGAGGCACTCTCTTCTCTGAGCAATAGCTCCAGGCACTTCCTGAGCCTATTAGAAAGGCTGAGACAGCCAGGTCAACAGAGGGTCAATTTGTATCCAGAAGCCAATAAGTAGATAATAAATATATGGTTTATGTTTGCTATCATGTTCTGGGGTTTCTTGGTAAATGCGGTTTATTAGTACAAGGATAAACAATCTTTAAGGAAACCGAGGTCTATTGACAAACTGTATACAACTTGCAAAAGGATCCCAGGAGAAAATGCTCATCTCCTCTCCTGATCCATGGGTTTGTGTGACAGTTTTGTTTGCTTTTTTACTAGGAATGCTCTTTTAGTGAATAACGTGTCACTTGTTATCTCAAAGTCACATGCTTTACAAGCAATCTGTTCTCTTTCCTTTATTAGTCTCTTAATCACATTCTCTTATTGTGGCCACTTTGGCAGTGAACTGTGTCAGAAACTGTTCTTTGTCCGAGCATAATGGATTCGGCTCAGTTCAGTTCAATGGCTCAGTCGTGTCTGACTCTTTGCGACCCCACGGACTGCAGCACGCCAGGCCTCCCTGTCCATCACCAACTCCCAGAGGTTACTCACTCATGACCACTGAGTCAGTGATGCCATCTAACCGTCTCATCCTCTGTCGTCCCCTTCTCCTCCTGCCCTCAATCTTTCCCAGCATCAGAATCTTTTCAAATGAGTCAGTTCTTCACATCAGGTGGCCAAAGTGTTGGAATTTCAGCTTCAGCATCAGTCCTTCCAGTGAATATTCAGGACTGATTTCCTTTAGGAAGGACTAGTTGGATCTCCTTGCTGTCCAAGGGACTATCAAGAGTCTTCTCCAACACCACAGACTTAAATTGAAGAAAGTAGGGAAAACCACTAGACCATTCAGATATGACTTAAATCAGATCCCCTATGATTATACAGTGGAAGTGACAAATAGATTCAAGGGATTAGATCTGATAAACAGAGTGCCTGAAGAATTATGAATGGAGGTTTGTGACACTGTACAGGAGGCAGAGATCAAGACTATCCCCGTGGAAAAGAAATGCAAAAAGGCAAAATGGTTGTCTGAGGAGGTCTGACAAATAGCTATGAAAAGAGAAGTGAAAAGCAAAGGGGAAAAGGAAAGATATACCCATCTGAATGCAGAGTTCCAAAGAATAGCAAGGAGAGATAAGAAAGCCTTCCTCAGTGATCAATGCAAAGAAATAGAGGAAAACAAAAGAGTGGGAAAAACTAGAGATCTCTTCAAGAAAATTAGAGATACCAAGGGAACATTTCATGCAAAAATGGCACAATAAAGGACAGAATTGGTATGGACTTAACAGAAGAAGAAGATATTAAGAAGAGGTGGCAAGAATACACCAAAGAACTATACAAAAAAGATCTTCACAACCCAGATAATCACGATGGTGTGATCACTCACCTAGAGCCAGACATCCTGGAATGCGAAGTCAAGTGGGCCTTAGGAAGCCTCACTATGAACAAAGCTAGTGGAGGTGATGGAATTCCAGTTGAGCTATTTCAAATCCTAAAAGAACATCACAGGTGAGCTTAACTCCACTTCAAAATGATTGCTCTGGACAGCCCAAGACATGAAACACAACTAGAAGCATATTTGATGTCACTAACCTTTGAGAAATGCAAGAACTTTATAGATACAGTGTTAGAAATCACTTGCATTGAAGTTAAAACTGTACAAACAGGGAGACAAAGTCTTTTGTAAGGAGAAGAGAAATACCCAACATTTACTATGTGCCAGGTGTCATTCTGTTTAATCCAACTAGGTTTGTAATGAAATTCTGATAGAATTCTTATTTTCTAACATATAAGTGAATAGGTAGAATTAGCTTTTGACATATTACATAAAAGGGCTTACCCGATGGCTCAAGGGGTAAAGAATCTGCCTGCAAAGCAAAAGACGCACTTTTGATCCCTGGATCAGGAAGATCCCCTGGAGCAGGAAATAACAACCCACACTAGTATTCTTGCTTGGAAAATCCCATTGATAGAGGAGGGCTACAGTCCACGGGGTCATGAAGAGTCAGACACAACTGAGCACATACACACGCACACAACCTTAGAGACAGGGTATCTAATATAATTCATTGAGCATAACTGAAACAGAAATTCTACAATGAGAATGTAATGAGACACATTGTGTAAACTGACTTTTTGAAGTATATCTTTCCCCCAGTTCAATATTTGATTCCCATTCATTTTCATAAACATAACTTGCTTATTTAGCAGCTGAACGATTTCACCAGCATCTGTGTAAAACTGGCTGCCTAAGAAAAAAGTGCCCACAATGAAAAAAGTGAGGCAGCTGCTAATGACTGCCTGGATAATAAAGTCCAAAGGCATTACAGTTAACTACAGTTTTTAAGGAAGTACCTAGGAAAATAATGTTGAGGTCAAGCCATATGTATCATTGACTGCTTTTGCCCTCAAAATCTAGTGCTCCCACCCATACAAAGTGTGAGCTAAAGGTAAAGAATATGTCTTATTCCCCAGTGCTGTTCACAGCATGAATCAACCACACAAAATGTACGTGGCAGGTACTTGTCCAGTTGAAATGAATTTTCCATTGCTTCCTAAATACTGTCCAGACTTTCGCACATCTGGGCCTCAGCTCACATGGATCTCTTTGCCTGGAACATCTCCTCACACAATCAGCCCAATTCTTTAATTGCTAAAATCCCAGCCAGTTCTTAGAGACCCTATGAAATGCTAGGAAGTTCCTGTGAATGCTCAGAGATGGATTGGTTTAGTCTCTGAATTCCATTATAGTCTTAAAACCTATTGAAGACCTCAAAGGGGTTTTGTTTAAATGAATTATATTTATCGATATTAACCACATTAGAAACTAGAACTGAAATAACTTCTAAAAAATTTGCTAATTCATTAAACATAATAAACTTATCACATATTGGCATAAGTAGTACACTTAAGAAAAATAAAACTGTTTTCCCCTCAGATTGTGAATAAACTAGCCTTGTTTTACATTTTGCAAATCTCTTTAATGTCTGGTTTAATAGGAGATGGACAGCTGGATTCTTACATCTGCTTACAATAATATATTATCTTGATGGAAACATTTGAAGAAAAAAAGCCTCACATAACATGTAGTTGGGAAAGGGAGCAGTACTTTGGCAGCCTTTTCAGACATTATGGATATCATTTTTTGATACCACACCAAAACTCTACAAGTCATCTTTCTTAAATGTTTGTTGTGATGTGGAATCTGAAGTTACATTAACAAACTTTTCATACTCTTACATTATTGTTCTATTTTTCACTTTGAATGAATCTTCTTACTCACGGATGATTTTTTTTTAACATCATGTATTGGTCATTTGGAAAATACTGATTCATTGAGTTATACAGATCTTCCAAATGTTGTATTTCATTACACGGTATTTTTAAAAATCACATTAATATCCCTTTCAATTTCATCATGAAAGCTTTAAAACACTGATAAGCTGTCAAGCTCATCGTAGAAAATAAACTTTTCCAAAATTCCAATTTTCACTTGAAAGCTTAAGGTTTATCATTGGCAACAAATACTGTCAGTTGTTTCCTCTGAATCCATAAGCTTGCTTAATTCATTTTGAAAAAGTGGCTGCCAAATACCCATGTCTGAGTAATCAGTTTAGCTGTCAATCATTCCTTCTAGTAAAACTGCTGTGCCACCGGAAAAGCAACTGACTCAGCTCACAACAAAAACAACTGCTTTTCCTCAAGATGACCACTGCAGTTCGGTATTCCATAGAAACTCCCACTTCATCACATAGGATATGAAAAGCACATGTATTCAAGAATCAAGACTTCATACAATTAATCATTTTTACTGCTTATTCAAGGATGGTCTTAAAACTAGCATTTTGTTCTACTGTGAGTGTGTGGCAGTCCAGCTGAGGAATACAGTGACCTGTGGCATGGTCGGGAGCTCCGTCTTGAGTCCTACCAAGGCGCCAGTGGTTTTATCCACTATTGCTTTTGTTCCATCAACTGGTCAAAATGGAAATACGGTGAAAGAGGCAAAGAATACCTGATATTATTTTGAAAGAGTTTTAACCACACAAATCCCCTGAAAGAGTCTTGGGGAACCCCGGGGGCCTGTGGCCACATTTTAAGAAACACTGTGAGAGAGCAGAACGACTTCAATAACTGGCCTTATGCAAATCACTTAACCTCATCTGTAAGCTGAGGATAATAAATCCTGGCACACTGAGTTACTGTGAGAATGATATACTGTAATATACGTAAAGCACCCTATGGTGCCTGTCGCACAGTCATCACTGTATCAAGTTTACTCTCCTTTCAGGTCCCTGGTATGTACTTGGTCCTCCCTAATACTTACTCTGACTACATTTAGATAATGGCTTAACAAAATGCCATCTTTTATTTACCTATTAGATTGTGAACTCCTTACTGGTCCCTACTCACATTTTCTATCCTATATAGTGGGTAACTGGCCCTTTTGACAATCTGATGTACTGGTAAGGCCTCTCTATCCCCAACCCCAACCCCCCGCAAATGTACATAGACACACATGCACAATACTGCATACAACTGCAAACTTGAAGACCCTTTGAAGTGGGTCTATGGTTCCCCTAAAGAATAGTTTCCTAAAGCTGATCCTTGAAACATCTGCTTCAAAATCAACCTATAACATTATTAAAATAATGATCCTAGGCCCCTCCCAGAGCTACAAAATCTGCATCTCTGGTAGTCAAGCTAAGAATTTGCATTTTAATCTTTAGGTGTTTCCTAGTGGCACCCTACTCCAGTACTCTTGCCTGGAAAATCCCATGGATGGAGAAGCCTGGTAGGCTGCAGTCCATGCTAAGTGTTGGACACAACTAAGCAACTTCCCTTTCACTTTTCACTTTCATGCATTGGAGAAGGAAATGGCAACCCACTCCAATGTTCTTGCCTGGAGAATCCCAGGGACGGGGGAACCTGGTGGGCTGCCGTCTATGGGGTCACACAGAGTCAGACATGACTGAAGTGACTGAGCAGCAGCAGCATAGCCTTTCTGGTTGGATCTCTAACCATGAGGTCTGGAACAGGAAACCCTACTCCACCGTATCTACTACATACTCAGTAAATACAAATTAATCTAAGTATACTCTGGATGTCAATGAAATGGCTAGAATATTACGAAAATTTAGAAAAATGTACTTAATCCTCATTGATCATCACAATTACTTGGGAATTGTTTTGTTTTAAAAGAAAAAACCAAACTTTTGCTCAGGCATGGAGGGGGTCAGAGCATTTATAGTTGTTTAAAGAGTTTCCTCCAGTGATTCTGATCATCGTACCAGGTTTAAAAATCACTTTAACCCTCAGAATGAGAGAAAATAATTGCAAACAAAGCAACTGACAAAAGATTAATCACCAAAATATACAAGCAGCTCAATATCAGAAAAACAACCAACCCAATCAAAAATGAGTGGAAACCTAAACAGATCTCTCTCCAAAGAAGACATACAGTTGGTCAACAAGCACATGAAAAGATGCTCAACATCACTCATTATTAAAGAAATGCAAATCAAAACTACAATGAGGCATCACCTTGTATCAGTCGGGATCAGTTCAGTTCAGTTGCTCAGTTGTGTCCGACTCTTTGCGACCCCATGAATCGCAGCACGCCAGGCCTCCCTGTCCATCACCAACTCCCGGAGTTCACTCAGACTCACGTCCATCGTGTCTGTGATGCCATCCAGCCATCTCATCCTCTGTCGTCCCCTTCTCCTCCTGCCCCCACTCCCTCCCAGCATCAGAGTCTTTTCCAATGAGTCAACTCTTTGCATGAGGTGGCCAGAGTACTGGAGTTTCAGCTTTAGCATCATTCCTTCCAAAGAAATCCCAGGGCTGATCTCCTTTAGAATGGACTGGTTGGATCTCCTTGCAGCCCAAGGGACTCTCAAGGATGGCCACCATCAAAAAAAATTTACAAATAGTAAATGCTGGAGAGGAAGTAGAGAAAAGGAACCCTCTTGCAGTGTTGGCAGACTGTAAACTGATACAGCCACTAAGGAGAACAGTAGGAAATTTCCTGTAAAAAAAAAAAAACCAAAAACCCAAAAACTAGAAATAAACCTATTACTATGACCCAGCAAGGGGCTTCCCTGGTGGCTCAGACAATAAAGAATCTGCCTGCAATGTGGGAGACCTGGGTTCCATCTCTGGGTCGGGAAGATCCCCTGGAGGAGGAAATGGCAACCCACTCCAGTATTCTTGCCTGGGAAATCCCATGAACAGAGAAGCCTGTGAACTATAGTCCACGGTTCACAAACAGTTGGACATGACTGAGCAACCAACACACACACACACACACCCATACCAACAATTCCACAAATGGGCATAGACGCTGAGAAAACCATAACTGAAACAAACATATTACCTCAATATTCACTGCAGTACTATTTACAATAGCCAGGACATGGAAGCAACCTAAATGTCAATCAACAGATGAATGGATAAAGATGCTGTGGTACATATATACAATGGAACATTACTCAGCCTTAAAAAGGAATGAATTTGAGTCAATTGAACTGAGGTACAGGAACCTAGAGCCTACTGTACAGAGTGAAGTTCAGTAAGAGAAAAAACAAATATTGTATATTAACACATATATACGGGATCTAGAAAAACTGTACTGATAAACCTATTTGCACAGCAAGAATAGAAACATACATGTAGAGAAGGGATTTGTGGACGCAGTCAGGTAAGAAGAGGTTGGAATGAATTGAGAGAGCAGCACTGAAATATATCCATGACCAGTGTAAAATAGAAAGCCAGCGAGAAGTTGCTATATCACACAGGGAGTCCAGCCCAGGGCTCTGTGATGACCTAGAGGAAAGGGATAGGGGATGGTGGGAGGAAGGTTCAGGAGGGACAGGATATACGTATACTTATGGCTGATTCATGCTGTTGTATGGCAGAAACCTACACAACACTGTAAAGCAATTATCCTCTAATTAAAAGTAAATTTTAAAAATATATTTTTAAAAACAATCGCTTCATCTTCCTCTGAATATACGAAGTTTGCTTTGCTAAAAAACATGAGATATCTACATTCACAGGTTTATTTGATCTAGGAGATAAATGTTTAATAAATCCAAGTCTCAATGTCCTTGTCAAAATTCTTTCTTTGCATTTGTAAAACATAAGGTCCCTCTAGAGTCGTGGCACCCCACTCCAGTGTTCTTGCCTGGAGAATCCCAGGGACGGGGGAGCCTGGTGGGCTGCCGTCTATGGGGTCGCACAGAGTCGGACACGACTGAAGCGACTTAGCAGCAGCAGCTGCAGAGTAGTAGTACTCAAACTTTTTTGCACATTGCAACAACCTGGTGAGCTTTTAAATCTCCAGACCAGACCCCATATTAAACCATTAAACCACAATCCATTAAACCACAATCTCTAGGGATGGATGCAGGCATCAGTATTTATTTAAAACTCCTTGAATGAGCCTGTGCAGCCAAGTTTGAAAACTATTGCTCTAGAATTTACAATCAGAGCCAGAAGGAATCAAAATGTGTTTCTCTCACCTCCTTCCACCAACTCTGGCCATAAGTCCTTCTTCCTGTTATTTTGGATATAAAACAGAAAAAAAGGGAGTTCAAGATTAGGAAAAGTGAGGGGAGGTAAAGCTAGGCAAAAGAAGATGAACCACTACTAATATTTACTACTTTGTGAATGCATGTACACAGATTTTCTTTTTCTGATGTAAGATTATATTGCAATGCCTCTTTATGTGCAAATACATTAAGCATGTTTATTTAAAGCAAAGGCTACACACCTATCACAATGTCCAAAGTCCAAAACACTGACAATACCAAATGGTAATGAGGATGTAGAGTAACAGAAACTTCTCTTATTTCTGGTGGGAATGCAAAATGGTCACTTTTGAAGACAGTCTCTTACAAAACAAGTATGCTGCTGCTGCTGCTGCTAAGTCGCTTGAGTCGTGTCCAATTCTGTGCAACTCCATGGACTGTAGCCCACCAGGCTCCCCCGTCCCTGGGATTCTCCAGGCAAGAACAATGGAGTGGGTTGCCATTTCCTTCTCCAATGCATGAAAGTGAAAAGTGAAAGTGAAGTCGCTTAGTCGTGTCAGACTCTGCGACCCCATGGACTGCAGCCCACCAGGCTCCTCCATCCATGGGATTTTCCAGGCAAGAGTACTGGAGTGGGGTGCCATTGCCTTTTCCGACAAAACAAGTATAGTCTCACACAAATCTATACAGCATGATTCCAACTATATGACATTCTGGAAAAGGAAAAACTATGGGTAAAAGCAATGACAACTCACTCCAGTACTCTTACCTGGAAAATCCCATGGATGGAGGAGCCTGGTAGGCTGAAGTCCATGGGGTCGCACAGAATCGGACACAACTGAAGCGACTTAGCAGCAGCAGCAGCAGCATGGGTAAAATAAAAATAACACACCACCAAGAACAGATCCTAATGTACATCATCAACTTTGGGGGTAAATAATGTTTAAATATAGATTCATTAATTGTAACAAATGTACCATGGTGGTGTGGATTGTCTATAGAAGAGAGTTATACATGTGTGGAGACAAGAAGTTTATGGGAACTCTGTTTCTTTGTGTTTTCTGTGAATCTGAAATCATTCTTGAAAAAGAAATCAATTTTTTAAAAAGAGTAAGAGCATTATTTTATTTAAACATAGTTCACTTATCAAAATCAAGGTCTTGGGATTCTCCTGATGGTCCAATGGTGAAGAATCTGCCTTCCATTGCAGGGGACGTGGGTTCGATCCCTGACTGAAGAACTAAGATCCACATGCTGCAGGGCAACTAAGCCCATACACTGCAACTACTAAAGTCTATGTACCATAACCTAAGAGCCCACCCCCTGCAACAACAGCAAAAAAGATCCTGCATGCCACAATTAAGAACTCACACAACCAAAAACAAATATTTTTTAAAAATTTTTTTTAAAAAAAGATCTTATGCACACAAATCTATTATTAATCTACAGAATTTAGTCAAATTTCACTAGCTGTTCTACTAATGTCCTTGATAGCAAAAGAACAAATTTTTTTTTTTTCCCATCCAGGATCATATATTACATTAAGCTGTCATGTATCTTTATCTGCTTATAGTTGTTCAGTCTTTCTTTGCCCTCCATAACCTTGGCATTCAAGAAGCATACTGGCCCTGAATGTAGTTTGCCTGGTGTTTCCTCGTGATTAGATTTAAGTTGTGCATTTTTTTGAGAAATGTTATGTTCTTCTCAGTACATGGTGATGAGAAGCACATGACATAAATATGTCTCCTTATTAGTGATGTTCACTTTGGTCACCTAGTTGAAGGGGCTCCTGTCAGTGTAAATATATTTTTCTCTTTGTAATTAATAAATATCTTCTAGGGACTACTTTGAGACAACATAAATATCCTGTTTCTCATGAAATTTACACTCACTAGTTTGGGGTTTCTTTCTTGATTCTTGCCTGAAAATATTATTACTGTGGTAGTTGACAAATGATGATGTGTCTACTTTTTAATGCCTTTTAAGTTTTTTCTTTCAGCAACATCAAATATTTCTGTTATTCTGGGAGTGATATAATATTAACAAAGCAGTGGCATTGCTTAATTGCATTCTCAGAGCTGATCAGATTCTAATCAGTCTAATTGGGTTGGTGTCATTCAGTACATTCTGGGCCTTCTCTAATAGAGCTGCCATCAAACAGATATCTGGGAAATTCCTGGTTGGCACATCTCTTCTGAGTTCACTAAAGATTTTCAACTGCTGTTTGACAGAATTAAGAACCTTGTGAACTTCCTGAATTTTCCTGAGTTTCAAAGTCCTTATCTTAGAAAAATAATGAATTCCTGAGGTCCTTGTAGTGGTAATTGGCCCCCAGAAAGTCTGTAGACTAGTCACAGCTGTCGTTTCTGAGGTTGAATTTATTGCACTTCATTTTATTATACCTTTGCAGATACTACCTTTAAAACAAAACAAAACAAACTGAAGGTTGGTGGCAACCCTGCATCAAGTAAATTAATTTATTGGTGCCATTTTTCCAACAGCAATTGCTCAGTTCCTGACTCTGGGTCAACTTTGGCAATTCTTACAATATTTCAAACTTTTTCATCATTATTACATTTGTTGTGATGTGTGATCTTTGATATTACTATTGTATTTATTTTGGGGCATCGCAAACTACACCCATGTAAGATGGTGAACTCACTCAATAAACGTGTGCGTTCTGACTGTGCCACTGTTCCCTTGTCTCCCTCCCTCTCCTTGGGCCTCTCTATTCCCCGAGACACAATACTGAAATCAGGCCAATTAATAATCCTATAATGACCGCTAAGTTTTCAAGTGAAGGGAAGATCACATGTCTCGCCCTTTAAATCAAAAGCGAGAAATGATTAAGCTTAATGAGGAAGGCGTAGTGAAAGCTGAGATATGCAGAAAGCTGATTCTCCTGCACCAAAAAGTTAGCCAAATAGTGAACTTCTTGGAGGAAATGAGACATGCTGCTCCAGTGAACACACGAGTGATAAGAAAGTAAAACAGCCTTATTGCTGACATGGAGGAAAGTGAATTGAATAGAGAGTCAAACCAACCACAACAGTCCCTAAGCCAAAGCCTATACTAGGCTTCCAACACAAGATGGTGGAGTAGAAGGATGTGTGCTCATCTCCTCCTGTGAGAGCACCAAAATTACAACTTGCTGTTGAAGAAAGCCATTGACAAGAGGACACTGAAACCTATCAAAAAAAAAGATACCCCCACAGCCAAAGAAGACGCTGCAATGAGATGGCAGGAGGGGGCACAGTCACGATCGAATCATATCCCATACCCGCCAGGTGGGCAACCCACAAACCGCAGAACAATAAAACCAAAGAAGTTCTCCCACTACTGTGATGGTTCTGAGCCTCATGTCGGGCTTCCCAGCCTGGGGATCTGACAATTGGACTGGGAATCCCCAGGGAATCTGAACTTGAAGTCCAGCAAGATTTGATCATAGGACTTCCACAAGACTGGGAGAAACAGAGATTCTACTGTTGGAGGGCACAAACAAAATCTTGCGGGCACCAAGACCCAGGGGAAAGGAGCAGTGATCCTATAGGAGATTGAACCAGACCTAACTGCTAGTGTTGGAGGGTTTCCTGTGGAGGTCGGGGTTGGAAGGGGCTCGCCACAGGGACAGGGCCACTGGGAGCAGCAATCCTGGAAGGTCCCCCTTGATGTAAGTCCTTTTGGAGGTCACCATTAACCCTACAATAAAGCCCACAGACCCCAGGGCTGGGTCATCTCAGGCCAAACAACTAACAGAGAGGGAGCACAACCCCACCCATCAGCAAGTAATTGTATTAAACCTTTACTGATCAAGGCCCTACCCACCAGAGCAAGAACCAGTTTTTCCCACCTAGGCCCTCCCTTCAGGAACCTTACACAAGACCCTTAGCCTCATCTACCAGCAGGCAGACAGAAGAAGCAAGAAGAACCACAGTCCCACAGTGGCTAGGACAAAAACCACATTATAGAAATTGAATCAGGATGAAAAAGCAGTGGGTTTATTTTCCAGATGAAGGGACAACATAAAACCCCAGAAAAAAACAACTAAGTGAAGTGGAGATAGGCAACCTTCCAGAAAAATAAGTCAGAATAATGATAGTGAAGATCCAGGATCTCAAAAAAAGAATGGAGAAGATGCAAGAAATGTTTCTCAAAGACCTAGATGAACTAAAGAACAGAGATGAAACAATGCACTAGAAGGAATCCATAGCAGAATAACTGATAGAAGAATGGATGCAACCTACAGGAAAGAATGGTGTAAACCACTGCTTCAGAGCAGAATATAGCAAAAAAGAATGAAAAAAATGAGGACAGCCTAAGAGACTTTGGGATGACATTAAATGCACTTACATTCAAACTGTAGGGCTCCCAGAAAGAGAAGAGAGAAAGGACCAGAGAAAATGTTTGAAGAGATAATTGCTGAAAACTTCCCTAACATGGTAAAAAAAATAATAATAATAACTGTCAACCAAGTCCAGGAAGCATGGAGAATCCCAGGTAGGAAAACTCAAGGAGGAACACAGCAGGATACATAGGAATCAAACTGACAAGAATTAAAGACAAAGGTGAAATATTAAAAGCAACAACAAAATGACAAATAACATACAAGGGAACTCTCATAAGGTTATCAGCTAGTTTCTCAACAGAAACTCTAGAAGCCAGATTTTTATACATTTAAAGTGATGAAAGGGAAGAACTTCCAACTGAGAATACTATATTCAGCAAGACTTTCATTTAGATTTAATGGAGAAATCAAAAACTTCCTAGACAAGCAAAAGTTAAGAGAACTCAGTACTACCAAACCAGCTTTACAACATATGCTAAAGAAACTTCTCTACTCAGGAAACACAAAAGAAGGAAAAGACCTACACAAAATTAACCCAAAACAACTTTAAAAATGGCAATAGGATAATACATATTGATAACTACCTTAAATATAAATGGATTAAATGCACCAATCAAAAGACAAAGACTGGCTGGGTGGATGAAAACATATGTGTATGCACTTCCACTTATCACATCACTCTACTTAATCCCCCAAATTGCATATAATTATTTTATATTGTTTGGTTAATCATGTTTCCATTATGGCTTGCAACTGTAATTATCTTTTTTGTCTAGGTATTAAATGTGAAAACCGATAAACATCTTCTACTACTGTCATTATATAACTACTATTTGCTTATTACCATTTTATCATGATTGGTCAACAGAAAATAACAGAATTCTACATCACCAAAGCTACCATTTAATAGAAAAACCTGTAATCATTTTGTAAAATCCAGATGCATATCAGAATTATTTTGGAATTCTTTGAAAAAAACAAATGCCCAGGTATTGCTTTTTTCCTCCAACGTTTCAGTTGTGTTTCTGATGAACAACCATGATTAAAAACAAGAAAAACAACTGGACTATATGGTGATCTTTTACTTTTATCTACTTTGTTTCACTTTTTCTATTTCATAATCAGTGCTCTACTCCATATATTTGTTTTCCATTTTCTCCATCTTTTTTTTTTTTAATGTTCTTTCTCAAGTCTCTGGACTTCCCTGGTGGCTCAGTAGTAAAGAATACACCTGCAATGTTGGAAATAAGGATTCAATCTCTTGGTTGGGAATATCTCCTGGAGAAGGAAATGGCAACCCCCTCCAACATTCTTGCCTTGAAAATCCCATGGACAGAGGAGCCTGGTGGGCTACAGTCCCTGGGGTCACAGAGAGCGGGACACGACTTAGCAACTAAACCCCTACCATCACTACCACTGAAGCCTCTATCAAGCATAGTAGAAAACCCTTTGTATAAATACATACATATATAGTGTGTATAATATATACATATTTTAGAATACTTATGAATTTTTGCCTAGCTAAAAAACATGACAGTATGATTCCACTTGTTTGACTTAGTAGGAACAGAATGCTAGATTTCTAATTAAAAAAATAGATACGCAACAAGCAACAAAGTTTTACTGTATAACACAGGGAATTTTAGTCAATATCTTATAATAACCTAAATCTAAAATAATATGAAAAATACTCTATGTGTGTGGTGGTGGTGGTGTAGTCACTAAGTCGTGTCCAACTCTTGTGACCCCATGGACTGTAGCCTGCCAGGCTCCTCTGTTCATGGGATTCTCCAGGCTAGGATATTGGAGTGGGTTGACATTTCTTTCTCCAGGGGATCTTCCTAACCCAGGAATCAAACCCGGGTCTTCTGCACTGATGGAAGATTCTTTAAGTATAACTAAATCACCTTGCTGTCACCTGAAATATTGTAAGTCAACTATACATTTTATATATATACATATATATATGTATATATATAAAGAAAAAGAGAAGAAAAAGCCTAATCTAGAGCAAGGTACTAACTTTCTTCAGTTCTATAAAGGCAGACAGAGGTGACAAAACTGTCAGAAATATTTAAAGCTAGCAGAGGTTGTTTCATGAGTTTAAAGAGATGCCTAACATAAGGTTTCATAACATAAAAGTGCCAGGTGAAACAGCAAGTACTGACAAAAAAAATTCAGCAAGTTATCCACAAAATCTAGCTAAAATAGTTGACAAAGATGGCTACACTAAACAGATTTTTCAATGTAGACAAGATAGCCTTACACTGGAAGAAAATGTCATCTCTGATTTTCATAGCTAGAGAGAAGTCAATGCTTGGCTTCAAATATTCAAAACACAGTCTGACTCTATTTTTAGGGGTTAATGCAGCTAACTTAGGTTGAACCCAATGCTCATTTACTATTCAAAAAATCCCAAGGTCCTTAAGAATTACGCTAAATCTACTCCACCTGTGCTTCATAAAAGGAACAAAGCCTGGATGACAACACATATGTTTACAACATGGTTTACTGAATATTTCAAACCCACTGTTGACACCTACTGCTCAGAAAAAAAGATTCCTTTCAAAATGACTATTTATTGCCAATGTACCTGGCCAAACAAGAGCTCTGATGGTGATGTACAGTGAGATTCACGTTGTTTTCATGCCTGCTAAAACAATATCCATTCCATAATCCATCGACCAAAGAGTCATTTTAACTTTCAAGTATTATTTAAGAAATGCATTTTCTAAGGTGATAGCTGCCATAAATAGTTATTTCTCTGATGTATTTGGGCAAAGCAAAGTCAACATTTTAGGTGCCACAAGAAGATGAGAAGAGGCCAAAATATCAATATTAACAGGAGTTTGGAAGAAATTAATTCTGACCCTCATTAATGACTTTGAGGAGTTCAAGACTGCAGTGGAGGAAGTAATTGCAGCTGTGGTAGAAAGAGCAAGAGGACTAGAATTAGAAGTAGAGGCTGAAGATGTGACTGAGTTGTCACAATCTCATGATAAAACTTCAATGGATGAAGAATTGCATCTTACGGATGAGCAAAGAAAGTAGCTTCATGAGCTGGAATCTCCTCCTGGTGAGATGTTGTGATGATTGCTGAAATGACAATGAAAGATTCAGAATATGATACAGACTTGGTTAGAGCAGCAGCAGGGTTTGAGAAGACTGATACCGATTCTGAAAGAAATTCTATTGTGCATAAAATATTCTCAAAAGCACCGCATGCTACAGAGAAACATTTCATAATAGGAAGTCTATCAGTGTGACAAACTTCATTGTTGTCTTATTTTAAGAAATTGCCACAGCCACTCCAGCCATCAGCAACCACCACCCTGATGACCAGCCAGCAGTGATCAACACTGAGGAAAGACCCTACATCAGCAATAAGATTACAACTCATCTGAAAGCTCAGATAGTAGTTAGTATTTTTCTTAAGCAGTGTTTTCAAATTAAGATATGTACATTGTTTAAGAGATAATGCTACTAATCACAAAAAATATAGCATAGCATCAACATAACTTTTCTATGTACCAGGAAACCAAAATATTTGTGTGATTCACTTTATTGCAATATTCATTTAACTGCAGTGGTCTGGAACTGAAGCTGCCCTATTTCCAAGACTGACTCTTGTTTTTTTCTTTTTAGCCTATTAACTGAAATTTCAAAACTTCAGATAATTCATTTTTCAGTTCCAGGATTTCCATTTGCTTCTCTTTAGTCATATCTATTTTCTTACTAATATTTACTACCTTTTAATTCAATTCATTGAATTCAGTGAATGTTCATTGGAAGGACAGATGCTAAAGCTGAAACTCCAATACTTCGGCCACCTGATGCAAAGACCTGACTCACTGGAAAAAACCCTGATGCTGGGAAAGATTGAAGGTGGGAGGAGAAGGGGACGACAGAGGATGAGATGGTTGGATGGCATCACCAACTCAATGGACATGAGTTTGAGTAAACTCTGGGAGTTGGTGGTGGACAGGGAAGCCTGGCGTGCTACAGTCCATGGGGTCGCAAAAAGTCAGACACGACTGAGTGACTGAACTGAACTGAATTCATTGAATGAGCATATTCATTATATACTTTAACATCAGTTTAACTGTCTTCTTTAAAATCCTTTTCTCAGGACCAGGGATCAATTTTTCTTGGTTCTTCATATGTAAAGTTCTTTTGGATTATATCTTGAACACTGCTAGTGATATACTATCCAGATTCTGGACTCTGTTATGTTCCTTTGAAGAGTACTGATTTTGTTGTTAGTGGAAGTCAAACTGCAAACTGTCTCTTCTATGGCAAGCAGCTGCTCAAATCTCAGTTCAATTCCTTTAACCATAATTGAATTACTTGGAATCCACCCCATATATACATGGTCTTAGACCAGCCAGGAACTTGGGCAGAGTTTATGCACAGAATTTTGGATTCCTCTTCTCTGGCTCTCTTCTACCTAAGATTTCTTATTCACTTTCCTGTGGCTATAGTTTCTCTGAACTTTGCCCTCTACATGTTTTAATAAGTAAGGTTACATGAGATACTTTTTTTGTTGTTTATAGGTTCCCCCACAAAGCTGGCTGGAACCAGGCAAAATGCAAGATATCACATGAAATTATATTTTTTCTCCCAGAGTCATCTCCTCTCTTGCTGAATTCAGCAGTTGAGATATTGAATTCCTTCTTATCAAAAAACTGTTGCATTTAATTTTGTCTCCTTTCCATTCATTTATTCATCCCTTCATTTGATTAACACTCTGTATAAGGCACTATGTTGAGTGTCGTCATGGAATCAAAAAAGAGGCATAGCCCTCACTTTTAAAAAGTTTGAAATCTAATTGGAATGGTGAGACATAAACTCATTAAAGCTACATTGCCTGTAAGATTGTATGTGATGTAGTATCAAATGAATGTTATAAATGAGAACTCTTTTACTCAAAATGTTGTATATGAATTAGCAGCACTAGTAACCCCTGGGAGATTTTCAGAAATTCAGAATCTTAGGCTCCACATGCAAATCAAAATTTGTGTGTTTACAAGATTCCCACATGAATCCTAAAAGCATTTGAGTTTGAGAAGCACTATTCTGGAAATTCAGAGGAGGAGACCCCTTGCAGGAAGTTTTGGGAAGGTTTTATATAGAATATGAGATTTCAGGCTCTGGATGATTTGAGTAGCCAGAAAACAGAATTTTAGGTGGTCTCACCATTTCATGGCAAATAGATGGGGGAACAGTGGCTGATTTTATTTTGGGGGGCTCCAAAATCACTGCAGATGGTGATTGCAGCCATGAAATTAAAAGACGCTTACTCCTTGGAAGGAAAGTTATGACCAATCTAGACAGCATATTAAAAAGCAGAGACATTACTTCGACAACAAAGGTCCATCTAGTCAAGTCTATGGTTTTTCCAGTAGCCATGTATGGATGTGAGAGTTGGACTATAAAGAAAGCTGAGCGCTGATGTGGTGTTCTGGAAGACTCTTGAGAGTACCTTGGACTTCAAGGAGATCCAAACAGTCCATCCTAAAGGAGATCAGTCCCGGGTATTCATTGGAAGGACTGATGTTGAAGCTGAAACTCCAATACTTTGGCCACTGATGTGAAGAGCTGACTCATTTGAGAAGACCCTATTGCTGGGAAAGATTAAGGGCAGGAGGAGAAGGGGATGACAGAGGATGAGATGGTTGGATGGCATCACTGACTCAATGGACATGAGTTTGGGTGGACTTTGGCAGTTGATGATGGATAGGGAGGCCTGGCATGCTGTGGTTCATGGGGTCACAAAGAGTCAGACATGACTGAGCAACTGAACTGAACTGAACAGGAATACAATGGGAATTACAGATGCTTCTGGGGGAAAAAAGGTTGAAACTTGTATTAACCAGACTACTTTATTCTGCAAATTAGAGGAAATCTGGCCCAAAGAAACTTATAAAATAGGGGCATCTATCATCTCACATTACTAGAAGTCTGAACATAGGTCAGTTCTAGGATGGGTAATTCAGTAGTTCAACAACAGTTTCCAAAATTGACAATCTGAATAGGCTTTTATCTATTACATAAATTGAATCAGTAATTAAAAACAGTACTTTCACAATAGGAAGCACTAGATCCGTATGGGTTCACTAGTGAATTCTACTAAACATTAAAGAAAGATATTATACCAACACTTGGAGTCTATTTCAGAAGACAGAAATAGGGACTTCCCTGGCAATCCAGTGGGTAAGACTATGCACTTCTGAAGTGGGGGCATGGAAGCTAGGGAATGGAGATCCCACATACTGTGCAGTGAGGCAAAAAATAGAAATGGAGGGTAGAAATAGGGGGAATACTTCCTCAGACATTCTATTAGGTCAGAATTACTCAAAGATATTACAAGAAAATAAGAAACCACAGTAGCAAACTGAATTCAACAATGTATGAAAAGAATTTTACACTATGACCAAGTAGGATTTATCCCAACTATGTGAGGCTGATTCAATGCTTGAAAATCAATCAATGTAATCTGTTCAATGCTTGAAAATCAATTAATGTAATCTATCATATCAACCAACTAAAGAAGAAAAAAATTACATGATTATATCAATAGAATCAAAAAGCACGACAGAATCCAACACCCATTCATCATAAAACCTCTTAGTAAACTATGACTAGAGGGTAACATCTTCATCTTGATGAAGAATACCTACAAGAAAACCTATGACCAACATCATGTTTACCAGTAAGAAACTCAAAGCATTCTCACTAAAATCAGGTACAAGGCAAGGAGGAGCCCTCTCACAACTCCTTTCAACATTATACTGGAAGTCCTAGCTATGTGATAAGACACGAAAAGGAAATACAAGGTATACACACTAGAAAGAAATAATACCATCTGTGCAGGTGACATGATTTAGAAAATCTGAAAGAATCAGTAACAACAAACTCTAGAATTATTAATTAGCAAGGTCACAGGATATGAGCTTAATATACAAAAGTCAATTGCTTTCCTATATACCATAAAGAAGGCTGAGCACCAAAGAATTGATGCTATTGAACTGTGGTGTTGGAGAAGACTCTTGAAAGTCCCATGGACTGCAAGGAGTTCAAATCAGTCAATCCTAAAGGAAATCAATCCTGAATATTCATTGGTGGGACTGATGCTGAGGCTGAAGCTCTAATACTTTGGCCACCTGATGCAAAGTGCTGACTCACTGGATAAGACCCTGATGCTGGGGAAGATTGAAGGCAGGAGGAGGAAGGGATGACAGGGATGAGATGGTTGGATGGCATCACTGACTCAATGGACATGACTTTGAGCAAGCTCTGGGAGAAGGTGAAGGACAGGGAAGCCTGGTGGACACAACTGAGCAACTGAACGACAACAATATACCAAAAATGAACAAATGGAATTTGAAATTAAAAATATAATGCCATTTATATTACCAGCTCTCAAAATGAAATATTTCACTATACATGTAACAAAATATGTATAAAATCTATTAAAAATACTACATAACTCCAATGAATAACTAAATGGAATGATATCCCACGTTCATGAATAGGAATACAATATTGTTAAAATGTCATTTCCTACCAATTCAGACTTAGATCCATGTAACCCCAATCAAAATCCCAACAAGGTATTTTGTAGATATTGATCAACTGATACTCAAGTTTGCATGGAAAAGCAAAAGATCTAGACAAACTCACACAATAGTGAAGGAGAACAAAGGAGCAGGACCAACTACCTGACTCTAACACTTACTGTAAAGCTACAGTAATCAAGACTTTATGGTACTGGGAACAGAACAGATAAGGTAGATCAATGGGAATAGCAGAGAGAACTGAGAAACAGATTCATTATAGACTCAACTGATCTTTGACAAAGGAGTAAAGGCAATACAATGGAGCAAAGACAGTCTTTTCAACAAATGGTGCTGGAACAACCAAACATCCTCATGTAAAAAAAATGAATCTAGACAGAAACTTTGAAAAGTGAAGTGAAAGTTGCTCAGTCATGTCAGACTCTTTGTGACCCCATGGACAATACAGCCCATGGAACTGTCTAGGCCAGAATACTGGAGTCGGTAGCCTTTCCCTTCTCCCAACTAGAGATCAAACCAAAGTCTCCCGCATTGCCGGCGGTTCCTTACTAGCTGAGCCACGAGAAAAGCCCAAGAATACTGGAGTAGGTAGCCTATCCCTTCTCCAGCGGATCTTCCTGACCCAGGAATCAAACTGGGGTCTCCTGCATTGCAGGCAGATTCTTTATCAACTGAGCTATGAGGGAAGCTCAGACAGAGACTTTACACCTCCCATAAAATTAACACAAAATGGGTCACAGATCTAAATGTAAAATGTAAAACTATAAAACTCTTAGAAGATAACATAGGAGAAAATCTAGATGACCTTAAATATATGGAAATGAATTTTTGATATAATACCAAAAGCACAATCCATGAAAGAGAGAATCTATAAGTTGGACTTCACGACAATGAAAAGACTGGGAGAAAATAAAAAAAGACTGGGAGAAAAGTAAAAGGCCAATCTGATATGCAGACAACACCATCCTTATGGCAGAAAGTGAAGAGGAACTAAAAAGCCTCTTGATGAAAGTGAAAGAGGAGAGTGAAAAAGTTGGTTTAAAGCTCAACATTCAGAAAACTAAGATCATGGCTTCGGGTCCCATCACTTCATGGGAAATAGATGGGGAAACAGCATCACACTTTATTTTTGGGGGCTCCAAAATCACTGCAGATGGTGACTGCAGCCATGAAATTAAAAGACACTTATTCCTTGGAAGGAAAGTTATCACCAACCTAGATAGCATATTCAAAAGCAGAGATGTTACTTTGCCAACAAAGGTCCATCTAGTCAAGGCTACGGTTTTTCCTGTGGTCATGTATCGATGTGAGAGTTGGACTGTGAAGAAGGCTGACTGCCGAAGAATTGATGCTTTTGAACTGTGGTGTTGGAGAAGACTCTTGAGAGTCCCTTGGACTGCAAGGAGATCCAACCAGTCCATCCTAAAGGAGATCAGTCCTGGCTGTTCATCATTGGAAGGACTGATGCTAAAGCTGAAACTCCAATACTTTGGCCACCTCATGTGAAGAGTTGACTCATTGGAAAAGACCCTGATGCTGGGAGGGATTGGGGCAGGAGGAGAAGGGGATGACAGAGAATGAGATGGCTAGATGGCATCACCAACTCAATGGACATGGGTTTGCATAGACTCCGGGAGTTGGTGATAGACAGGGAGGCCTGGTGTGCTGCGATTCATGGGGTCGCAAAGAGTCAGACACAACTGAGCGACTAAACTGAACTGAATCTGATAACAACCTCTTATCCAAAATACACAAAGTGAAAGTGAAGTCGCTCAGTCATGTCCAACTCTTTGCAACCCCGTGGACTGTAGCCCACCAGGCTCCTCCGTCCATGGGATTCTCCAGGCAAGAATACTGGAGTGGGTTGCCATTTCCTTCTCTATCCAAAATACACAAGGAACCCTTAAAATGAAACAATAAAAACAAAACAAACAGATTTTTAAAAATAGACCCAAAACCTTAACATACACTTTGCCAAAGATATACACATGGCAAATAAGCATATTTTAAAATGCTCCCTTACACACTATTAAATGGTGATAATTTTTTAAGGCTTATAATCTTCTCTCAGATTTGGGTATTAGTAAAAAGGTTCTAGAATATATCTCTTGACCTTTAAATGTAAGTTCTTATTCTAGTGCAACTTGGGTATCAGAAAACAATGTATGTGAAACATCACATACATATGATAAATTAACATTCATGAGGAAGACAATGCGTGTGATTTCATGTTAAAAACTCAAGCTAGATTCATTGAATATACAGGTATTCAGTAGACTTGAATGGATACTACAAAAAGAATGCTCCCTATCATATATCAGGAATTTGCAAATTAAGTACAACAGCATTGTGACATTACTACATGTCTATTAGTGAGGGGGAAAAAAAATTTCTTCTCAGAAGCCCTTGGTAGGTTTTCCTTCATTGGTCAGAACTTTGTCACATGCACACATTTAAGCCAATTACCTCGGAAAGTGAATAACACCATTATAATTGGTTTAGAGCAATCTAGAGTTACTTGTTTGGGAAGAGCCCAGCCAATCTTGAAGGAAATGCTCCTAGGAGGAGGGTGAACAGAAATCAGGGTTCTATTTTCAAAGAAAAGGAATGGCTCTTGATCAGTAAAGTGTCTGCCACCTTCCAACGTTCCTTCCTTGTCGAGCCCTCCTCTGTAATCAGCTTTATTTGAAGAAAAGAGTACTTTAAGAATATACTACAGCCAATAATCATGAATAAACATATAGAAAAATTAAGAACATGATTCATGGTACTGCTCATCTGATCCATAAGAAACCCCACATTTTAAAAGACTTTCTTGATTTTACTTTCAAATATGTCATCATTATAAAAACCCTAAAGTATGCCAAATTAATAAGTTTAAAATCCAGGTCCTTTTTCACTGGTTTGCAATTTCTTTTCTGATGCAGAGAATAACACTTAAGATTTATTGAGTGACATCTGGTTAATTAAACGTCTATTTCCTCCTCCCTGTTAAAGGGATCATAACACAGAAAGACAACATTGGGGGAATAATTAAAGTGCAACCAAAGAGCAGGACTAACCTTGTAACTCACTGTAATTAAAAATAAAATGAGAGCAATATGCTGAGAGAATTGCCTGTTTTTATCCAGACACCTGTCTGTACATTTGAAACCTTATTCTGGAAGTCTCCATTTTGCTTTTCTCCTTTTTTGAGAAAGTGCAACTAAAAATTGCCCTTTCCACAGAAAGCTGTTTGGCAAACCTTTGAACATTTAGCCTTCAGGAAAACTCACCCCTTAAAAGACCAGAAGGTACCTTCTGCCTACCTCTACACAGGCACAATGATTCCATGCGTCACCAGTGAAGGAGCAATAATGGGGGTCAACCTGGAAAGGGCAATGACCCCACGCCTAAGACCTCTTCAAACAGCTATGAGCAAGGTTGTAGGTGAAAAGTGACCTCTTGAGAGAATAAACAGGAACTGCTAAGTCACTTCAGTCGTGTCCGACTCTGTGCGACCCCATAGACAGCAGCCCACCAGGCTCCCCCATCCCTGGGATTCTCCAGGCAAGAACACTGGAGTGGGTTGCCATTTCCTTCTCCAGTGAGTGAAAGTGAAAAGTGAGAGTGAAGTCGTTCAGTCATGTCCGACCCTCAGCGACCCCATGGACTGTAGCCTACCAGGCTCCTCCATCCATGGGATTTTCCAGGCAGGAGTACTGGAGTGGGGTGCCATTGCCTTCTCCTAACTAGCAGGAAAGGTTAAGGTAAATCTCCTCCATACGTTAATCACCACATACTTTGTGTTTTTTTGTTTTTTGTTTTTTTTTCTTTTTTGGCTGGCTGGGTCTTTGTTGAGGCACAAGGCTTTCTCTAGATGCAGCACATGGAGGCTTCTCCAGCTGAGGCACGTGGGCTCTAGAATTCACGGGCTCAGTAGCTAAGGCACACAGGCTTAGTTGCCTGGAAGCAGGTGAGATCTTAGTTCTCCAACCAGGGGTTGAAATCCCCTGCATTGGAAGGCAGATCCTCAGCCACTGAAGCACTGACTTAGAGAAGTCCTTGTTCTTTATTTCTAAGGGAAGAAATTACCCTTCTTATATTTCCAAAAAGCCTATATAGTCCAAATGTTAGACGAAATATATCCTAAATATACGTCCCCAAAACTTTGTCTTAGAGAAAAGGGAAATGTAATTTTAAAGGGATTAGCAATCTCACGCCTTCAACCCCAATCAGAGGCGGTTAGAGCTCTGCTGCAAAATGGAGTGTAGGTCCACAGCTCAACACGGTATGTTTGAGTCTTGATTCTGCTATTTTCTAAACATGTGGTACTAACCATATCATGTACCCTCTCACAGAATCTCTTCCCTCACCACGACAATGACAATTATGCTAATTTGGCATAATTATTTATTGTCGGGATTAAATGAGAAAACATAAGAAATGCTTGCCCCCTAGTAATGACACCTATTATTATTTCCTTCCATTTAGTCAAGACTGTGACATAGTGTTAGGGGCTCAAATGTGTCTCCCCCAAATTCATATGTTGAATTTCCAACCCCAAATACCCCAGAATGTAAGTATTTTTGGAGATAAGGCCTTCAAAGAAGGAATTATGGTTAAATAAGGACTTCCCTGGTGGCTCAGACGGTTAAGTGTCTGCCTACAAGGTGAGAGACCCGGGTTCGATCCCTGGGTCAGGAAGATCCTCTGGAGAAGGAAATGGCAACCCACTCCAGTACTCTTCCCTGGAAAATCCTGTGGATGGAGGAGCCTGGTAATCTACAATCCACAGGGTCACAAAGAGTCGGACATGACTGAGCAAGGGTCATGTAGTATGACCAATCCCACATGACTGGTGCTTTTATAAGAAGAAAGTAGGAATGCAAATACACAGAGAAAAACCATCTGAAGACACAGTAAGAAGATGGCCCTCTGTAAGCCAAGGAAAGAGGATCTAGGACATATCAACCCTGATAACACCTTGATCTTGGACATCTAGCCTGCAAAACTGTGAGAAAAATCAACTTCTGCTACTTAAGCCAGCTATTCCATGGTATTTTTATTATGGCAGCAATAGCAAGCCAATACACAAACTAAGGGAAAAAAAAAAAACTCAATCCCTCCTCCCATCACCAAAAAAAAAAAAAAAAAACCCAAATTTTTTTTTTATATTAACATCCTAAGTAATGGAAAAAAAAAAAAAAAACCTGAGAGTTATAGACATCTGTGTCATTGTTTTGTTTTGTAAGTAAACTGAGTTTAGCAATGGCCTGGAAATAAGGAAGCAGGCTCTAGTCTGATTCCTTCAACAAGTTCCCAGGGTTTGTAGACTGGCACTTAACTTCTCTGGACCAGAGTTTCCTAAAAAACACTGGATGAGATAATCCAGACCACAGACTGAGTGTATATGTCATTCACTGACAACAGGGTGATTTATAGACATCTTTGGAAGAAAAGAAAGTTCAACTCATTAAGACAGCCTCAACTCAAAGACTTTTGTTTCTGCCCATGATTGTGTTTAAACTTCACTTCTCCAAATATTATCTCTTCTTCAAAGTTCATGTCATACTTACTACATCCATGAAGGCTTTCTCAACCCTACCAGCTCGGGGCTCTGTCTTCTGCCTGTGGACTCCCATGGCACACTGCTTTCACTTCTCTAGCATCATCAAGTTCAGCTTAGAATCCTAGTTTCTTCTATCTGTGCCTTGCCTCCCCCTCACTCCCCAAAGAAGAGTGATATACCACTCTTGACTGGTTTCTATTATGTACTTATTGCTCCTTGAATGCAAGAAGTAGGTTTACTCCTGATACGGCTCACAGCACCGCTCACACGGTGTACACACGATCAATAATGGCTGAGTTGAGCTGGATTAAAATAAAAGCTTATTTTAATGAAAATACTTCCTATGAGGAGGATTCATTGTTTTATTAATAAGCTGCTGTGACATTGAAATATCATCTTACCTTAAGGCTAAAACTATAACAGAATAACATACATTGGGACAAGGAGATGTAAAGTCTATATTACATTATATATTAATGCAACATTTAAAAGAATCATTTTCTTTCAGCATTTTCAAGAACAATTTTGCTTAACTCTTACATTTCTCCTGTTTGGTGACTCCAGTTGAAATAACATTTGTGCAAATATTTTGTAAAAGGTAAATCATTATTAAACATCATAGTTTGGAAGTACTTAGTATTAATGTAATACAGGACATCACTTTCTTGACCTGGAATCATAAAACCAAGATTTCACTACTGAGGATAAAGAGATAAATCTATTTTTGTACTTAGCCAACCTGACACATTTATGGCACATCAAAAAACAATATTTTATAACTTTTTTAAAAACAAAAACTGAACCACACCTTGTAAAAGATTCAGATTTTAATATCTGAAAAGGGCACATTTGGTATTTTTATTTTTGTAATGTTTCTACGCTTCCCAAGGTGATGACTACAATATTAGTAATAGACACATAATCACTCAGCCTGAAATTGCACTAGCTTTATCTGGTCAGTCGGTGCTTGACTATCCATACCTCTGTAGCCAGTGAACCTGCTTATTCCCAAAATCCTTCATCTTAAGAAACAGGATAAGTTTCAATAGTGTGCCAAATGTTTCAAGAATATGCCACAAACAAAATAACCTTTCTAAAAAATCTTTCTAAATTTCCCTACATGATCCCCTAGTTCCTCCCTTTCATCCATTTCATCTATCGTATTTGATTTTACTCCACCCCAAGCAGTTTCCTTATCAAAGCCTCTCTATAGGCATGTTTAGGTTTCCAAGTACCCCTTCTTTATAAACACCATGAGATGACAAAAACCTGGGGGTAAAAGTGTCCCCAGCAGAAATTAATATTGCCTACCTAAGCAGAGGGACTGATTCATTGGAAAACACCCTGATGCTGGGAAAGATTAAAGGCAGGAGGAGAAGGGGACAACAGAGGGTGAGATGGTTGGATGGCATCACCGACTCAATGGACATGAGTCTGAACAAGCTCCAGGAGATGGTAAAGGACAGGGAAGCCTGGCATGCTGCAGTCCATGGGGTCGCAAAGAGTCGGACACGACTGAGGGACTGAACTGAAGCAGAGGGACACAGAATACACTGGAGGTATCTCTAAGACCCCTTTTGAAAGTATGTTGCCACTTGTAATTTCCTAACACATTTAACCAATCTGGGAATAGCTTGACTTGGATGAAATGGTTGTTAATTTCAACAAAAATCAATGAGCCACATTTTTTATGAGTTTTGTGGAGTTACCTCATACTGTCATAGTCTCACCTCATACTCCATACTGTATTGCTACATTTATTGTGAATTTCAGAGGTCTTTGGTCTTTTCTTGTGTTTGTCAATATTAGTCCTCCTTCTCTCTGCAATAAAAGTAGTTTCACATTTCGCCTCTAGCAGTTACAGCACCCAGAGCAAAGTTCACACTGGAAAACATGATCAATTCTTCCAAGAGCATTGTAGGCCTTCCCAGAAGTCTTGTCATTATTTTAGCTGCTTCCATCTAACAATATGGGAAATTTTTATAATATGTTGCATTAGCATTTTTAAAAAAAATCCCAAACTCATTTTACTCCAGAAAGACATTAAGCTGTTTCTGCATTCAAACAACTCTTAATGCAAAAGTTCAGTATACCCCAAACTTAACTCATTTTATAGTTTAATTCCCTAAATGTCACTCACCTCAGTTTTTGTTACTCCCAAAAGGTAAAATTTCTTTTGTGCAACTTTAGAAAATCTTCTTTTATAAAAAAAAAAAATCTTTTTTTGGCAACCAAGTAATAGGTATAGCTAAAGCTTCCCAAGGAGTTTCTACTATATATGAAAATGAGATTTGTACATCTGCAGTCTGAGTTTGGATTTCTGGCTTAACTACATTATTATAACTCGAGACTTCTGTATTACTGTTGTTGTTATTGAACTCTTTCTGGGACATTCAGATATACAATTAAAATATATGTGATTGAAGAATCAAATCTATAAGCAGTTGTTGGAGAATGATGACCTAGAAAAGGAAAATAGGTCTAGTCATTTCAAGAAGACAAGGTGGGTTGGGGCAAGTTCCTGTCTTTAAAAATTACAGTTGATCCACACCAGGTCAGGGGCACCAACCCTCTGAGAAGTCAAAAAATCCACGAATAACATACAGTCAGTGCTCCATATTGCTGGTTCAGCATGCTTGGATTCAGTCAACCGTTGATTGTATAGTGCTATAGTATTTACTACTGAAAAAAATCTGAGTACTGGACTCATGAAATTCAAATCCCTATTGTTCAAGGCTCAACTGTAGGGTATTTTAAAAGATGTTATATATTAGGGGATTCTAGAATCCATTTCACTAATGATGATAAGTACAATCAGCTAGATAGTTTAGACAATCAAACCAAACTAGGGGTATGGCTACTGTACACATACTAATGTGTACATCACTGGATGTGGGAAAAGCTGGAAGTTCAGGGACAAATGGATGGGCAATTCCCAGGTTCACAGTTAAGTTCAAGGAAAGTTCAAAAGTAATCAGCAATGCCAACTACAAAAAAAAATGCATCTGATAGAAACGAGCTGTGGTGGAAATTTTAAGAGACAGTGGTCATCTCAGGTGGAGATTAAACTTAACTACATTATGAAGACCAATAGCCTAAATTAAGCTAATTTCCCTTGGGACCGCCCTAGCTCAGGCCCTCTCCATCAGTTCCTCTGCAAAATGCTTTTCAGTTTTTACTGTCTTCTGATGACACTCCACTCCATTGTGCTTCTCCGAGGATATTTTCAGGGATGTGTCAACAGCAGGGTGGCAGGAATGGCCCATTCAGACGCAGGCACTAAGGTGAGCAAATCTACTGAAAGTAAAACAAGAAAACTAACTAAAACTGAGTCTACTTTTTAATATCCCTATGAGTCAGTGAGTCAAAGCAATGTCAGTGACAAACTACTTCTCTCACCACAAAAAACAAAACAAAACAAAAACACCTTTTCTCACTCTAAGTTCTAAACAATTGCTGTGATTACTGCTGAGTTTCAGTGTTACCTACATGAGCTTCAAATTAGCACATTTATATTGTTTATCCTTTAATAAACATTTGTTACATGGAAGTTAATTCAGACAATCCCCAGTTATACAGTCAATACACTAAATGTGTTTATCACATAAGTAAATTTGTAATGATTCAATACTGTTCAAGCTCACTTCAGGAGCAGTTTATGTCCTCAGCTCCCGGTACTACACCTTCTCACATTTAAATGCAAGCCGTTCTTGCTTTGCATGATATGGAAACCATGAACAAGCCATCATGGTCTTGTCTTTTGAACTAAAATCCTTGTTCCAGAGTTAACAGTTCCGAGAACTGTCCACAAGCTGACTACGCCCTGCTCTTTGAATACCATAAAACCCCTCGCTCCCTCCTCCAGAGTGCATCACACAGTTTTGAAGGCATCAGCCTGCTATGGCCCCCTTTGCCTGGCAAAGAAGTAAAACCTATTCTATTCTACTTCACCCAATACTCTCTCTGTGTTTCTATTCAGCACCAGTGAACAGAGGCCAAGTTTGGGCAGCAATATTGTGGGACTGAAAAACAAACACACAAGTAGAAACCATGCAAAACAATCTTCATAATCAGTGAGGGAAAGTATGATTCTTCTGTGACTTTTAAACTTTTTGACTGGAATGTTTAAAAGATCTTATTATGGGCTATGAATGAAGAATAGTAAAATTGATACTTAGTAAGCTGCAATTAGTCAAGGCTATGGTTTTTCCAGTGGTCATGTATGGATGTGAGAGTTGGACTGTGAAGAAAGCTGAGCACCAAAGAATTGATGCTTTTGAACTGTGGTGTTGGAGAAGACTCTTGAGAGTCCCTTGGACTGCAAGGAGACCCAACCAGTCCTTTCTAAAGGAGATCGGTCCTGGGTGTTCTTTGGAAGGAATGATGCTGAAGCTGAAACTCCAATACTTTGGCCACCTCATGTGAAGAGTTGACTCATTGGAAAAGACCCTGATGCTGGGAGAGATTGGGGGCAGGAGGAGAAGGGGACGACCGAGGATGAGATGGCTGGATGGCATCACTGACTCGATGGATGTGAGTCTGAGTGAACTCAGGGAGATGGTGATGGACAGGGAGGCCTGGCGTGCTGCAATTCATGGGGTTGCAAGGAGTCGGACATGACTGAGTGACTGAACTGAACTGAAGCTGCAATTTAAAATAGTGGAAACAGCATGAATTAAAAGGTGCTTTATTTCTTTGTTTAAAAGTATCAAAATGGTATAGATGAATTTATTTGTAAAGCAGAAATATAATCATGGATGTAGAGAACAAATTTATGATTACCAAGAGGGGAAAGGGAGTGCAAGTGATTGGGAGATTGGGATTAACACATATACACTACTGTGCATGAAATAGATAACTAACAAGCACCTACTCTATAGCACAGGGGACACTACTCTGTGGTGACCTAAATAGGAAAGAAATCCAAAAAAGAGGGGACATATGTATACCTATAGCCAATTCACTTTGCTGCATAGTAGAAATTAATATAACATTGGAAAGCAAGTATATGCCAATAAAAAAATTTTTTAAGTATCAAAAGTACTTTAAATGGCACTGGAATTCTTGTCCTAGCACCAACGATCTGAAATGAGCATTTCTGTCTATGCCTTGACAAACTTATACTCCTTCCTAAGCTTGGATGAGCTTCCAACATTTTTTCCTTTGCTTTTTCAGTGTCATGAAATATCTCCAAGAGTTCCTTTAATGTGGAGTTTTTAACTGGTGCCACTTCCTCTGGGACATCTTTATATTTTTCATCACAGCCAGCTGCCTCATTAATGTCAGTAAATTCACCTTCACTGAGATTCTCTGGCTGTGTATCTAGAGTCTTAAATGATGCAGTGTCAACATTTGCATTGTCAGCTGTTTCTTCTATGATCTCTGTTCAGGTTAGATCTGGATTTCACATCCAGCATTATTTTCATTTCTTCGTAGCACTTTCATCTTTGCCAGCCAGTTTCCCCTTTGATTATCTGTTTTTGTAACTGTCATGTGGATTATCACTGGACACAACACAACCACACATTTCACTGTCTGTGCATGGGCTGACATTCACAGTGATGAATTACCAAAGACTTTTTAAAAAGCATCACAATTGGTCACTGACCATGATCTGTACCTATTATTTATACTGTGACTTGTGGACTGAAGAGCCCACAGTGTAAGTCTGTACTTCATGCAATTCATCATAGTTAATATACTAAACTAGTAACTGAAGTTTGAACCCCATCATTGAAGGGCTGGTGTATTTAACTTAGTTGTGGTAACTGATATTTGTCTCCATGGGGACTGTACAAAGCAAGAACTGCCTACAGTAGAGTATCAAAGATATTATAATAATTATAAAGAGAAACAGAACCTGTTACTTGAATTTTGTTATTCTGTGTTTTATAACTATGACTGCTTCTATCTCCTGAACTAGCCATGTGTCTTTGGAACATATTGTTCCAGTTTCAAGGACTGCATGCTTAGGTCCACTTGGAAAACCTTCATTCCTGTTTAAGAGTTAACTCAAAGCTCAACTGTTTTAGATATTTTTCACAGAACTAGAATAATTTTAAAATCCACAGGGAAACAGAAAAGACCCCCAACATCCATATCCAAAACAATATTGGGGAAGAAGAACAGAGCTGGAGGAATCATGCACCCTGACTTTAGACTATATAACAAAGCCACAATCATCAAAACAGTATGGTACTGGCACAGAAACAGACACACAGATCAAGAGAAAAGAATAGAGTCCAGACATAAATCCAGAAACTTACAGTTAATTAATCTATGACAAAGGAGACAAGAATATACAATGGGGAAAGGATAGGCTTTTCAGTAAGTGATACTGCATAAACTGGACAGGTACATGTAAAAGAATGAAATTAGAACACTCTCTAACACCAGACACAAAAACAAAATGGATTAAAAACTTAAACGTAAGACTGGATACTACTAAACTCTTAAGAGGAAAACACACACAGAGCACTCCTTGACATAAATTGTAGCAATGTGTGTGTGTGTACTGATCTGTCTATGGTAAAGGAAGCAAAAGCAAAAATAAACACATAGGACTTAAATAAGAGCTTTTGCACAGCATAGGAAACCATTGACAAAAAGGCAAGCTAGTAAATGGGGGGAAATACTTGAAAATAATATGAGAGATTAGTATACAAAGTATATAAACAGTTCAAACATCACAATATAAAAGAAAACTGATTTTAAAATGGCCAGAAGACACATACAGATGGCAACAGGCACATGAAAAGATGTTCAATATCACAAATCAGAGAGATGCAAATCAAAATTATAATGAAGTATCACCTCACACCTGTGAGAATGGCTATCATCAAAAAGATAACAAACAAAAAATGTTGGCAAGGATGGAGAGAAAAGGGGACCAGTGTACACTGTTGGTGGAAATGTAAATTGGTACAGCCACTATGGAAAATATTTTGGAGGTTCCTCGAAAAACTAAAAATAGAGCTACCATATGATCCAGCAATTCCACTCCTGAGTATATATCCAAATAAAAACACTAATTCAAACAGATTTCACATGTACCCCAATGTTCACAGCAGCATTATTTACAATAGCCAAGATATGCAAATGACTTAAGTGTCCAACAAACAAATGGATAAAGAAGATGTGGTATATACACAGTGGTATACTACTCAACCATAAAAAAGAATGAAATTCTGTCATTTGCAACAACACAGATGGACCCGGAGGGTGCTATGTTTAGTGAAATAATTCATACAGAAAAAGGCAAACACTATATGTTATCATTTAAATGTGGCATCTAGGGCTTCCCTGGTGCTGAGTGGGAAAGAATCCACCTGCCAGTGCAGGAGACATGGGTTCAATCTGTGGTCCAGGAAGATTCCACATGCCACAGAGCAACTAAACCCATGCTCCAGAACTAGTGAGCCTGTGCTCTGGAGACCAAGAGCTGCAGCTACTGGCGCCCACGCACCGTAGAGCTCGTGCTCGGCAACGAGAAGCCACTGCAATGAAAAGACCATGCGTCAAAAGCGGAGAGGAGCCCCCACTTGCCCCAACTAGAGAAAAGCCCTCACCGCAACAAAGGCCCAGCACAGCCAAAATAAATAAATAAAACTATAAAATAAATAAATGTAGAGTCAAAAACAAAGGGCCTATAACAAAATACAACCACGCACAGATGCAGAGAACAAACTGGTGGTTGCCAGTAGGGAGAAGGAATGGGGGAAAGGGCAAAATAGCAGGAGGAGATTAAAAAGTTCAGACCACTGAGTTTAAACAAGCAAGCTACAAGGATATATTATACAGCACAGATAATAGAGCTAAACTTTTATAATACTTTTAAGTGGGATATAATCTATAAAAATTTTGAATCATAAAAATGGATACATAATTTATGTTCAAGATAAAGAAGGGCAAATAGTTCTGGTAACTAATTAGGGTGGAAGAGCCAAGGGTAAATACCAATACAGAATGACACAAACAACAGAAAACTCAAATCCCACAACTTTGGATGAAAGCAAAACCAAGGACTTAATTTACGTCACTTCCTCGCCAACAGGGAACTCGATGCTGACATCATCACAGCTTTAAGTTCAGGGGGAGAAAGCATCACAGGAACCAGGAAAGAAAGGAACAAATTCATGGTCAGGTTTGGGTCGTGTGGCTACCCTTGCCCCAGCAGTCAGGAGTACTGCCATCCAAGACTCATAGGCTGAGGGAGGGAGGGCAGAGAAAATCAGTCGTTGTTGCCTTCAGAAGGAAAGACAGATGATTGGCAGACACAAAGAATAAATGCCACCTCAAACAGATCCCAGAACTGAGGACTGGACATTTAGAAAGTGAGAATACGGTGAGAGAAGCAGATGTGTGGGTCTGGACCCCAGGAAGGCTTCCAAAAGCCAACCTCATCCGACTGTCATTGCTTCACCACCATACCACTTGCAAGGGGAGCTTGGCAGCGCCAGGCACCCATCATCTCAGTCTGTCTTTCCTTAGATGATTAGATTTATCACCCAGCAGTAAGATGACAGGTTAAATTAATGATTCTCAAGCATTTCCATCGAACTATCCCCAATAGCCATGCCAAGTGAGCATTCTGGAATCTGGGCTGGGAGGTTCATAGTATATTTCAGAGCAGTCTGCTGCAAAATTAAAACTTGGTTTGGAGTTCCGTGCTTTTTCTTAAAGAAATACAATATTGTAANATTATAAAATAAATAAATGTAGAATCAAAAAAAAAGGGCCTATAACAAAATACAACCACTCACAGATGCAGAGAACAAACTGGTGGTTGCCAGTAGGGAGAAGGAATGGGGGAAAGGGCCAAATAGCAGTAGGAGACTAAAAAGTTCAGACCACTGAGTTTAAACAAGCAAGCTACAAGGATATATTATACAGCACAGATAATAGAGCTAAACTTTTATAATACTTTTAAGTTGGATATAAAAATTTTGAATCATAAAAATGGATACATAATTTATGTTCAAGATAAAGAAGGGCAAATAGTTCTGGTAACTAATTAGGGTGGAAAAGCCAAGGGTAAATACCAATACAGAATGACACAAACAACATAAAACTCAAATCCCACAACTTTGGATGAAAGCAAAACCAAGAACTTAATTTATGTCACTTCCTCGCCAACAGGGAACTCGAGGCTGACATCATCACAGCTTTAAGTTCAGGGGGAGAAAGCATCACAGGAACCAGGAAAGAAAGGAACGAATTCATGGTCAGGTTTGGGTCGTGTGGCTACCCTTGCCCCAGCAGTCAGGAGTACTGCCATCCAAGACTCATAGGCTGAGGGAGGGAGGGCAGAGAAAATCAGTTGTTGTTGCCAGCAGAAGGAAAGACAGATGATTGGCAGACACAAAGAATAAATGCCCCCTCAAACAGATCCCAGAACTGAGGATTGGACATTTAGAAAGTGAGAATACGGTGAGAGAAGCAGATGTGTGGGTCTGGACCCCAGGAAGGCTTCCAAAAGCCAACCTCATCTGACTGTCATTGCTTCACCACCATACCACTTGCAAGGGGAGCTTGGCAGCGCCAGGCACCCATCATCTCAGTCTGTCTTTCCTTAGATGATTAGATTTATCACCCAGCAGTAAGATGACAGGTTAAATTAATGATTCTCAAGCATTTCCATCGAACTATCCCCAATAGCCATGCCAAGTGAGCATTCTGGAATCTGGGCTGGGAGGTTCATAGTATATTTCAGAGCAGTCTGCTGCAAAATTAAGACTTGGTTTGGAGTTCCGTGCTTTTTCTTAAAGAAATACAATATTGTAAAGTAATTACTCTCCAAAAAATAAATTAATTTAAAAAAATAAAGGAAGGAAAAAAAAGAAATGTTAACTTTGAACGTTATTCCATAGACTATCCATGTAATTTTTTAAACGTTTTCAATGACTGGCCTCTGAAAACTTCCTCAAAAAAACAAACCAAATCAGTACTCGTAAATGACATACATACCATTTCATTCACTTTTGCACATGGCTACTTACCCTCCACTGTGTATGATCCTGTTCAATAAGCATTAGATTAAGTAGGTCTCACAATCCCTTTCCAACTCTGTTATTATCAGGTAACTGTTTCTGGCACTGGTACTTATCTATTAAAACTCCATTAACAATAAATTTTAATGATAATTACCATCTATTGAGAAGCTACTACATTCAGAGTAGTTTTATGTTATTTTCTCATTCAGTCCTCTCAGTAATGCTGAAAAGCAAATATTAGTATCCCCAAACACACGATGGTAGTGAAAGTCACAGAAGGTCACTACACAGTCACATACCCGGGTAGCAACACAGAGCTCTCTGGCTCTAAAATGTCTCTTCCACCACGTTTCCCTTCCTCTCCTCTTACAGTGCTTCTTTATGCTTCAGGAAGGTTAACCTCAGTTATGAAACAATCCACAAATGCAGACAGAAAACAAGATAACTAATATCACTGTCCTACACCCCCGAAGTGGAGTCCTAGGTTCTCTTATCAACTCCATCTGCAGCTAATGGCGGGGGGAGCTTTGGAAAAGTCACCTTGCCTGAACCTGTACATCTATAAAATGAGAGTGGGACTTGATTGCTATTGCAGTCCTTTCCAACTCCAACGTGCTATCATTTCCACAACAGATCAAGACTCACTCATATGATTTAGTGTCATATGGCTGTTGAAAACATCATACCTTCCAAAGGGACAAGAAAGATCCAGTTATAAACACACTCTCAAAGGCAGTATCAGGCAACTGCAAACCCCAACCTCAGCTTCTGAAAATGAAATAATGATGATGATGATAACTGTAGTGGATTGCCATTTCCTTCTCCAGGGGATCTTCCAGACCCAGGGGTCAAACTCATGTCTCCTGAATTGGCAGGCAGATTCTTCACTCCTGAGCTACCACCTGGAAAGCCTTGATGATGACTGCTACTTGTTTATTGCGAAGTATGTCCAAGTAACTGTTCTGATGTAACTTATGATCTCATTCAACCTTCAGAACAACCCTATAAAGTAAGTCCCATTATTATTCCCATTTTACAGGTGAAGAAATTGAGGCCCAGCAAGTGTACATAACTGTCCAGTTTCAAATATATAATTTATGACAAGTCTACAAGTAAACTCAGCTATTCAGACTCTGTGATCCAACTCCAGATTATCTTGAAAGACTGTATCCTTTGACCAGGCTGCTCTGTTCATGAAATATTCACTTGAAAAGCTTCTTGGAAAAGAAAGTAAGATCTCATCACTAATGCTGTGCCACAGATAGAATTGAAAATTCAGAGGGTTTTATCCTGCCAGCAGATGTGAACCAGAGTTATGACAGGGTTGTTAACAACTTTGTTAGCCTTATCAGAATCTGTGGAGATGGCAATGGTCAGGTCTATGGAAGGAGTTGGTTGGGACCAGGTGACAAATACCTTACACAGAAGGAGTCACTGCATGGCAGCCATTTAAAAGCTGAAGGTTAAGACAAATCATTTTTATCAGTCAACACCAGTTTGACGTGGACGATCACTGGCATTCAAGTTTAAGTAGAAAATATTAAGCTTACTTAATGTTCACTCTCTCATATCTCCCCAAATTAGCTTAGCAGACAGATTATTTTTGGTGTTGTTTTTTGTTTTTGTGGGACAGTGTTGGAGAAGACTCTTGAGAGTCCCTTGGACTGCAAGGAGATCCAACCAGTCCATTCTGAAGGAGATCAACCCTGGGATTTCTTTGGAAGGAATGATGCTAAAGCTGAAACTCCAGTACTTTGCCCACCTCATGCGAAGAGTTGACTCATTGGAAAAGACTCTGATGCTGGGAGGGATTGGGGGCAGGAGGAGAAGGGGACGACCCAGGATGAGATGGCTGGATGGCATCACAGACACGATGGACGTGAGTCTGAGTGAACTCCGGGAGTTGGTGATGGACAGGGAGGCCTGGCGTGCTGCGATTCATGGGGTCGCAAAGAGTCGGACACGACTGAGCGACTGAACTGAACTGTCCCTCCTTTGGGACTAGTGCTCCATGAACATATTTGGAAAATTCAGCTCAATGGAAGACAGCAAGTTTTGGCCAATGGTTCAAAAAGCACTAGTGCAATACAGAGCTCCTAATGCTGTTTATGTGAGGACACTGCTGTCCCAGGCAACTGGAGCACAAAAGAGGAGGTGGCTTCATACTACATCACTCACACCAGGGGAGAACAGAAACACCTGCACCAAGATGTAAAAATAATCACTACCTTTAATTCCCTGTAAGACACTCTGATAAGTACTCTTTAAGTTTGAGCATCTATATCATTTATAGGTGTATGAAAGATAATTTTTGGAAGGAGAACACTTGCTGGTAAGCCATACAGCTTCAAGAAGACTCTTTTCTTAAGTAGAATTAATTAAAATTTGGAGGAAAGGAAATAGAAACTGCTATCAGGTCATGTCCTTAACATGTCCTGTTTAAAAGAATTGTTTCAAACATTCAGCCCAAGAAAGGAACCTGCTATTTTAAATTATTTTTTCTTTAGTAATTCCAGATTTCAATTCAAACATGTAACTCACTTTTGCAACTGAGTTCTTAAAGAACCTCTGTCAAGAGGGAAATCTTGGTTAGATAAGTGAACCTCAGATATTTATAGTCCTTAGAGGAAACAGGTTACAAAAAAGAGGGAAAATGAAACATGGTTCCTTTAAGAAATGAACAAAGAAGAAAGAGAGGTTCCCAACGACAAGCAGCAAACTGAAGGAAATAGCTAGCTTCAGAATGTTAATACCATTACTGCAAATTAGTTTTAATATGAGTAATTAATCAACTTTTGTCACTTTTTGTGATATATTCTGTGTGAGGTCCGTCCTTCGCTGTACTCCTTCAAGTTTAAAAGCCTCAGGCTTTTAGAACTCGACTTATGACATTGGCAAGGCCCTTTTTATAGACTAATGAACATGCCAAGAATATCAAGCCAACAAAATGGTACCATTTTTTCAGTTTTAAAGAACTTTTCCATGCCCACTTCAGGCCCCTTCTACTCTCCGGCCCTTTCTCCTCAGATACTACTCAGCTCACTGGAGGGACTGGCTTGTCTTTTTTTAAATTGATACATGGTTGATTTACAAGGCTGTGTTAATTTCAAGTGCATAGCAAAGTGAATCAGTTACACATATACATATGTCCACTCCTCCGATTCTTTTCCCATTACAGAGTACTGAGTTGACTTCCCTGTGCTTCAGTTCAGTTGCTCAGTCGTGTCTGACTCTTTGTGACCCCATGAATCACAGCATGCCAGGCCTCCCTGATCCATCACCAACTCCCGGAGTTCACTCAAACTCATGTCCATCGAGTCAGTGATGCCATCCAGCCATCTCATCCTCTGTCGCCCCTTCTCCTGCCCCCAATCCCTCCCAGCATCAGGGTCTTTTCCAATGAGTCAACAACTTCACATGAGGTGGCCAAAGTATTGGAGTTTCAGCTTCACCATCAGTCCCTCCAATGAACACCCAGGACTGATCTCCTTTAGGATGGACTGGTTGGATCTCCTTGCAGTCCAAGAGACTGTCAAGAGTCTTCAACATCACAGTTCAAAAGCATCAATTCTTCGGCACCCAGCTTTCTTCACAGTCCAACTCTCACATCCATACATGACTACTGGAAAAACTATCACCTTGACTAGATGGACCTTTGTTGGCAAAGTAATGTCTCTGCTTTTTAATATGCTGTCTAGGTTGGTCATAACTTTCCTTCCAAGGAGTAAGCGTCTTTTAATTTCATGGCTGCAATCACCATCTGCAGTGATTTTGGAGCCCAGAAAAATAAAGTCTCTCACTGTTTCTACTGTTTCCCCATCTATTTCCCATGAAGTGATGGGACCAGATGCCATGATCTTCATTTTCTGAATGTTGAGCTTTAAGCCAACTTTTTCACTCTCCTCTTTCACTTTCATCAAGAGGCTTTTTAGTTCCTCTTCACTTTCTGCCATAAGGGTGGTGTCATCTGCATATCTTAGGTTATTGATCTTTCTCCTGCCAATCTTGATTCCAGCTTGTGCTTCTTCCAGTCCAGCATTTCTCATGATGTACTCTGCATAGAAGTTAAATAAGCTGGGTGACAATATACAGCCTTGACGTACTCCTTTTCCTATTTGGAACCAGTCTGTTGTTCCATGTCCAGTTCTAACTGTTCCTTCCTGACCTGCATACAGATTTCTCAAGAGGCAGGTCAGGTGGTCTGGTATTCCCATCTCTTTCAGAATTTTCCACAGTTTACTGTGGTCCACACAGTCAAAGGCTTTGGCATAGTCAATAAAGCAGAAATAGATGTACTTCTGGAACTCTCTTGCTTTTTCGATGATCCAGCGGATGTTGGCAATTTGATCTCTGGTTCCTCTGCCTTTTATAAAACCAGCTTGAACATCTGGAAGTTCATGGTTCACATACTGCTCAAGCCTGGCTTGGAGAATTTTGAGCTTTACTAGCGTGTGAGGTGAGTGCAATTGTGCTTATTAGTTACCTATTTTATATACAGTAGTTTGTATATGTCAATCCTGATTGCCCGATTTATCCCTTCCCCTCCCCCTCCTTTGTAAATATACATGTGTTTTCTATATCTGTGACTCTATGCTTTATAAATAAAATTTCACCTTCTGGGACCAGTGATGAAGGGAAATGATGTCTCATTAGGCAAGTTTCCCTTTGCGTAACCTCTCCTTCCAGAACCTTTTAGTGAATTCAAGGTAATTTAATCTCAGTGAATGTGGATTCAAGTCTATAAGCAAAGGGCCACTTTGGATTGGAGCAAAATGTTAACAGATTTCAGCAGATCTTCCTCTGGCTTCCAGTCACATGATCCACACAAGGACTGGGGCGATCTGGAATACTCAGTTCTGGCTTTAAATTACTCCTGCTACTAAACTGCTTCCTTCTCTCTTAAAGTTTTATTACCATTACAGAAGAGCCTACACTCACAGGCTGCAACTTCTGTGCATCGGGATGAATAACTTTCCTATTTCTTGAACCTAACTCAGCAGGAGAATCTTACCAGGGGGGAGGTTTTTAAAATTTGATTTACTAGTATTTCCTTTATATATGCAACTGTGCTCATTATGGAAATTAAAAAAAAGAGAGAAACGAGTAAAAATATCATCACTCATGGTACACCAGAATTAACATTAAGTTGTTTCTTCAGATCCTTTTTCTCCTATAACTTGTGTTTCACTATCATGCTTCCATGGAGAATAAGCATCATCAAATGAAGTGTGTGTTAGTTGCTCTGTCGTGTCTGACTCTTTGTGACCCCATGGACTGTAGCCCAGAAGGCTCCCCTGTCCATGGGATCCTCTAGGCAAGAAGACTGGAGTGATAGCCATTCCCTTCTCCAGTGGATCTTCCCAACCAGTGGATCCAATCTGGGTCTTCTGCATGCAAGCAGATTCTTATCTTCTGAGATGCCAGGGAAGCCTTGTTGAGACCATAAGTGAATTCTGACCAAATGCACTTTACTGTGCCAGGCCCCCCTGTCCTCTGACACCTCACATGTAGTGGGAGCCACTGGGTCACCCCACTAGTGTGGAGACAGGACTTGGGGCCCCATGGTGGGGCACAGCTTTGGTTTTTCTCACCATCAAGCAGGGCAGACAGAAAAGATGAGGTATACTTATCAGAAAAGGTGAAGTGAAACTATTAGCCCTCTAGTCTCTGCTCTCCAACTCCCCTGCTGCTTCTTCGCCCACACTCAGTCTTGCTCCCCTTTCCCAGGGTTGTCCCATCGGCAGTGAATGTCCTCTGCCCCGTGAAGGACACCCAGGGCCACAGGCTGCTTCAAAGCCAACCATCAGTTAGCTGAACCTCTGCCCTTGCGGTTGGTGCGGGCGGGTCCCCATGGCCGCTTGAGTCACTTGGGAAGCTCTGTACAAATGAATCCTAAAATGCTTCCTTCCTTCACAGTAATCTCAGAGATTTATCTGTCACCAAGAGGAAAACATAAACCTTTCTGCCATTGCTTTCTACTCCCAGTGTAGCTGCCTTTACCACACTTCTCAGAAAGTAAACTCTGAGTGAAAAATAAAATTTCAGTCTTAACGTAGACTTTAACATCTAATGGTTTTAAATTCTTCTTCAAGAGACTAACTTAAAATTGAACTGTGCAAACACGAACAAGCAGAATGTGAAAGGAGAAACTAAACAATGAATAAGTATGGGAACATGGGTCCCACCTCATTAATCTCAAGAATGCCAAACAAAGCATAAATGCTTTATTTATCTATCTAGAAAATATATTTTTTTAATTGTGTATTTCACACCAGCCCTGGCTAGGATGGGGAAGACCTGCTGGGCGTGCGTGCGTGCGTGCGTGCGTGCGTGTGTATATTACTGGTAGGAGGAGTTTGATAAAAAGCAATTTCCAAAATACAAATTTGGGAATTTGTCTTCAGAGTAGAAACTACACACACACCATCGGTTTCAGGATAGCACACAATGGTGGGCCAAGATGGTGTGACACAACTGGCCCTTCAAACAGAGCCGCGGGCGGTCTGATGCTGGCCTATAACTGTTTCGTTGTTGTTCAGTCACTAACTGTCCCCTGGAGAAGGAAATGGAAACTCATCCCATTATGCTTGCCTGGAGAGTCACACGGACAGAGGAGCCCGACAGGCTACAGTCCATGGGGTCGCAAGAGTCGGACATGACTGAAGTCATGTAGCACGTTTACACAAATAAAAACATGCGTCATGTTTGACCCCCCCAAAAAGTGGAAACTACACACAATCTGACCCACTGATTTCACTTGTGAACCTAAGGATATAAGTACTATTGATAGTATGTATGAAGATTTATACTCTCACAGTTGATAACAAAAACTGGAAACATATTCAGCAATAAAGCAGTTATCAGATACTCTGGTCACTCGGCAGAATGTTCTATAGCCATTAACAAGATGTGAAGGAAGGTTTGCCAAGATGGAAGAAAGCTAGTTGCAAAGTAATACACACAATGTAAAGCTATTTTTGTGAGAAAATACTTTTGTGGAAACACAGACATCTAGAAAAGGGTCTGAAGAGTCATCAGCGTTTATCTCAGAGTGAGGTGGGATGGAATCAAGACAGTAGGGCCACGTGTAATGACAGGCGAGCGGCTGGGACACACTTGGAGCATATTGTAATTCCACTACTGTGAGAACTGTAGCCACTTGCTTACAAATTCCTTATCTGCAAAATAGGGGTCATGCTACTTATTAAGGCTTGGGAAAGGATTAAATGAGATGGTGCTAGCAAAGTACAAAGTATAATACCTAATACAAATAGATACTGATAGAATCATAAAATTTTTATGTATAATTTTCAATTTTCTCTGATGAATATGTATTACTTCTCTAACCAAACAGGCACTGCAGCAAACTGTAAACAAATACAGAATTTTAATTAATGATATCCACGCTTAATTACTCAGGAGGGTAGTGTACTGATATCAATGTATTCTGAAATGCATCAAAAATGAGGTGGATTGATGGTAGGTATACAGATATTTATTGTGAAATTCTTTCAACTTTGTTATATGTTTGAAAGTGTTTCTAATAAAAATGTGGAGAAAAGGATGCTTCATCATCAATGTATTATCCTCTTATTTACATAAGTAAAATACTCATTTTAACAAAGCCTATAATAAAGACATATGCAAATAATCAGTATCTCCCCAACATACTGCTCACCAATCCCATCCGCCTCTCAGATACTTTTGGTATCCTTCCATGTCTTTATGCTCATAAATTTAAAGGAAGCTTTTTACAGGATCACACTGCTCACATTACTTGGCAATCTGTGCGCTGTACACTTAAAAAAGTAACTTTTAGGGGGTTTAATAGACAGCATAAGGAGTATGATCAGCAGTGCTGTAATAACTTTGTATGCAGACAGATGGCTACTAGACTTATCATTGTGATCACTTCATAATGTCTGAAAATATCAGATCACTATGTAGCACACCCGAAACTAATATATGTCAACATAGTTCAGATGAAAAGTAACTTGTTTAAAAAATGAGGTCCACCTCTTACTAATGGACTTGTAAGTCACAAATTTTTTATAGATAAGATAGCAGTGAGAATATGGCTTCCTCGCATATTTGATTTTTATTATTAAGATGTTAGAAGACTTCATAGCAAGATACTTGGTTTTTAAATTGCATGCTTTTATATTAAAATACAACATAACTGGGTATCTGAGTCCCACCATCCAGCGAGGACTCTCTGCCTGCCTTCTCCCTCAGATTGCGAGCCCACTCACCACGTCCCATATGTGGTGGGGGCTTCACCACCATTATAGCTGAGGGCATTTCCTGGAGCCATTCACTACTCCAGCCCAAGTTAGAGAGGAAAATTTAGCTGAGAGTCACATGCCTCTGAATATGCATAACCATACTTCCTATTCACATTTTCACACACAATGTGAAGAAAAACAAATAAGAGCAATAAGCCTGCATCAATGTAATCTGAATAATGAATTGTTACATTCAGCCCACAGAAGCAGAATGAACCCTACTCAGAATTTTCTTGTGATGTCAAGACTGATGATTACATGTAAGACCAAGAGGATTGCTAAGGAAACATGGAAAAGGGGCTGCAACTTTCCCAAATTTAATTATTTTACACTGTCCTTAAGTTGATAATTTGTGGAGGATGAAACTGGACAAAATTAAAGGACCCTTTGTCCAAAATAATAGCTGCAGAGCCTTTGTTATTCAAGCAGATGCTCGATCTAGATGTGAGATGAACAGACATTAGAAACATGTACATTAGAAACGCGTAAAGAAAAAAAGAAAGCAAAAGATAGCCTTATTCTTTAAGGCATGAATACTTCACCAAAATCACCAAAAATACAGATGAATCTGCCTGAAAACACTGTAAGAGAATCAGCTTTCAATGATTCATGAAAAGAATCTATTGAGGTTTTGATTGGAATTGCAACTGGAGAAGACATGGTATCTGCAATAATGAATCTCCTTATGCATGAAGACAGTTAATCTCTTCATTCAGGTCTTCATTTAATGCCTCATTTATAGTTTTCATTATATATTAAAGATATACTAGTTTATATTTTTCCAAATAGACTTTGTGTATCTTCTACTAGATTAATTCCTGAGCACTTGATTATTTTCTTACACTTGCCAGATATTTTCTAGGTATTTGTTGCTGGTGTAAAGAAATACAATTGTCTTTTATACAATAATCTTATACCCATCCATCTTGTTCAACTCTTATTATTCCTAATAAATTTTTTTTACATTCTTTTTGGTTTTCTACAAAAAATGAACAGGCTTCCCTGGGGACTCAGGTTGCCCAGTGGTAAAGAACCCACCTGCCATTGAAGAAGATGCTGGAGACTAGGGTTTCGATCACTGGGTCAGAAAGATCCCCTGGAAAATGAAATGGCAACCCACTCCAGTATTCTTACCTGGGAAATCCCGTGGACAGAGCAGCCTGGTGAATTACAGTCCATGGGGTCACAAGAGATGGATACAACTTAGTGACTAAACCACCATCACCACAAGAAAATGATCCCATCTGCTAATAAGACATTTTTATTAAAAATAAAAAATTTAGCCACAAAAAGGAGCATAAATGAGTTTTATAGGATATCCCTGAAAAAAAAATTCAAACACGTGTTGCTAATCTAGGCATGAAATAATTTTATACCTCACGTCTCTTTTGAATTTTGAACCATTTCACGTATAATATTTTGTTTCAAAAACAATACAAAATTTAAGGTGGTTAAAATGTGACTAAAGAGCTAGGCAAGTCATAGCTCTCTGGGCCTCAGTTTCCCATGTGCCAAGTGCCTTTAACTGGATTAAATCCAAAGTTACTGATCCAAGGCCCTTGAGTTAAATCTAACTTGCAGACACGTTATGTTAGGCCCTCAGAGTGGGTTTTTTGGTTTATCTAGATGCCAACATTAAAGAAACAGGTTTCAGTTACAAGTTTAGACTTCTAACTTTCTCATAACATCTGGCCACAACAGAACTGAACATGGGCACCCTCCCCACAGACCAGGCGGGGCCCCCGCAGTCTGCCAGAGCCTCATCCAGTGGGCTTTGGTCATTCCACGTCACGTGTCCTTGCAGGCATATGACTTTTCAGCTCCTTCAGGACAGGTACTTGGCCCCTCCCTGACATGGCATTATCACTATATATGGTTTGAGAAACCATCTACACAAAATGTGTGTGTCTGTATGTTTCAGTTAGCTGATAAGCCAGATACCATCTAAGGAAACAGCAGCCAACTGGTAAATGTTTTTTTTTTTTTTTAAGAGGAAAATTATTAATGACTCTATTAATAAAGTGTATAGTGAGCTGGAAAACTTATCTTACAATTCAGATTTGTTTTTTAAAAAATGGGCCTATTATTTTATCTATAATTGATCTTGCTCTTGAGAACCATCCATTATTAAGCTGCAGGGAGGGAACAAGTTGTTTGGTCCCATTCAGTAATCTTGATCCAGTGGTTTAATACGTGTCCATAAGGAACTCAGACTTGGCTTATGTAAGTCAGTAAAATAAAGAGTCTTTCAGTGCCCTTTCCTTCTCTGCTCTAGAATGGTGTCTGGGCATGTGGGCAAAGGAGTATAGACAGCTCGGTAACCATGTGGCCTTATTCAGGGAGCAAGACCTGGCCCCCTGTCCATGTATTTGACTATGAGCTGTTTGTAGAGGCTGCTAAGGTGAGGTTGGTCTGGTCTTGCCTCCCCTGGCCTTCTGTTCTCTGTGGCTCATGTTAAGAACTGGCAATGTTTGGGACTGGCATTCTCACAATCTGTTCCTTCTCAGTTGGGCCAAAGCTCTCAGATTTTTCCTTCGGAAACAGTCCCACCTCAGCTCTCACAACCTTATCACCCTCAAGTCCGGCCGTGATTCCCATCAGTCATCTGTCCAAGAGTCACTCCACAGCTACGAATGATTCAATTCCCCTTGAAATGCAATCTTCCTCTTGATGACTCTCCAGCCAGATTCTTGCTACTTTGAGATTCCTCCACACACAGGGGAACTGGGGACTCAATGAACCTAAACGCAAAGGTCTCCCTGGGCTGGAACGGCCAGTCTTGCTTTGACCTGGGTGCTTAGCATGTTACTGAATAGGTAGTTGTTGCTAAACCTTTTCAGTAAGAGAGATAGGAAAAGTAAAATTTTACAGGTAAAATACATCATGATTCTATACTGGTCTCTCCAATTTAATTCTGGTCTATATATTGTGCTTAATCTCACCAGTCTGATAACTGCCTTCTTTTTTTCACAGACTGGAAACTTCATTTTTGAATAACACCACACTATATACACACATAAGACTCGGGATAAAAATACCAAAGTTACCACCAACAATATGCTTATTGAAAATGGTTTTGAAACTTCAGTTCTGTCCTTAGGATATATCCTAATAGGATGTGATCAAACCAGAGTTTTACAGTCACATGAATTAGTTTCTATTATGCCACCAACTGCATAAACAGGTTCATTTGCTTCCAATTTTTGATAATGCTTTTGTAATAATTTTAGAATTATGTAGAATATCCACATGGTTTCAAATCCAAATATAAACCAAGTTTACAAACTAAATTTCAATCAAATAAGTCTAGTTTCTTCCCCTGTTATCTCCATTCTGCTTCTTTCCCACCCCTTGCTGCCTTTTAGCTTTTTGTCTTCCAATTTTTAATACAGTATATTCATAGTTCCCCAAAAGTTCTTATATAAAAGGGGGCATGCCATTTTGTGTACTCTAGACTGAACATTTTAAACGTATTTGTACATAGAATTTTCGGTCAAAAAGTCACTCTATAGATTACACAGTCAAGCCCCGAATCCTGAAGAAGAGGAAACTAGAGGTGTGGAAATTTCAAACCACTTGCCAATGACATTCAGCTGACTTAGAGCTGGGACTCAAGTTTCCACCTCTTGGCTCTCTACCCTGTGTACTTTACTCTCAGTAAATAGCTATAATCAGTGGTTTCTTCATAAGTTGAAATAATAATTTGAAGCAAAATTTAGAGAAGTATGAACATCTAGGTACAACCCTTCAATTCATTTTATTCTCTCGGTTTTTATTTGGCTCAACCCAAACTCCACATTTAATAAATATGAGTGGATCAATCCACCCTTAGAGTTAGCATCTTCCAAATACGTGACTGACAAATGCTTTGTGCTTTAGCAACTGCATTAGTTAGCAAAGTCCCTGTACACTTTCTTCTGCTTTTTTCTTTTTGATCAAAAAACTGTTGATAATCCTGATTTTTCCCTACCTAGTCCTAATCACTCCATTCTTGCTATCCTGGGGAGGAATTGGCAGTTCTGTTCTGCATTACCTGGTAGCCTCTGTGATAGGGGATCAGTCAGATGGAGAAGCCCTGTGATTTGTGTCATACTCCTAGAAAATCTGGTCTCTTGGTCTTTGCTAGTTTAGAGTACAGGGTAGTAAACACTGCCACCTCTTTTTATATTATTTATGAACTATGAATGATTTTAACGTTTTAAAACACTTGTAAAAATAGAAGTACTGGGTTTGCCAAAAAGTTTGTTTGAGCTTTTCCAAGATGTTACCAAAAAAACCCAAAAGAACTTTTTGGCCAACCAATATTTGTTGTTGTTCAGTGACTAAGTCATGTCTGACTCTTTGCACCTCCATGGACTGCAGCACACCAGGCTTCCTTATCTTTCACTATCTCCTGGAATTTGCTCAAACTCATGCCCACTGAGTCGGTGATGCCAATATCTGTTGGAACCACACCATGCTCATTCACTTACATACTGTCTAGGCTCTTTTGCCCTCTAACAGTAGAATTAAGTAGTGGCATTGAAGACCTATGACCTGCAAAGCCTAAAATAGTTACAAATGCTTTGCCAATCCTTGCTTTAGAAGATTCTTCCTTTTTCCTTCTATTACTTTGTAAATTACACAGCATCAATTCTCCTGGCTGAGTCACTCTCAGAAATGACTTTTAAAAGCTAAGTTCTATAATGGCCATATCCTTGTTCTTACCCATTAAAACATCATCCATCTTCCTATCAGTGTACTTATATTAATTCAACAAACATCAGTTGAGCACTTAATTTGTGTTCATTGTGTACCTAAGGATTCCAAATTTCCTTATTCTGCCCAGGAAGTGTATTCCTCATAATCCCTTTGTTACCACCTGTCAGAAGATCACAATTTCCGGTCTGGATCCCACCTGCTGTTCTTCCAAATAGATGGGCCTGAGTGGACCACCCACAGCTATACTCCCCACTATACGTGTTTATAGATCCCATGACTAATAACTGCAAACTCATCAATGCTTTCTGAAAACTGAAAGAAAATGTTCTTTTCTTTTGTTATACCCAAATCAAAGCACCCAAACTGAAACTGCCTAGTTACCTTCTGGTATTCTTCAAGTATGATAGCTTTTAGTCCTTTAATTATAACCCATTTCCTCAAAGACACGTCCAAGTATCACATTGCCTGTGTCAAATGTGTTGCCAGGATTAGTCAGCCTTCTCTCTAATGAAGATCTTAGTCTGTGGGTCTTTACTGTCTTTTCCCATATCTGCTTTCCCTCTGTCCACCAGGTATGTTTTAATAACTTTAATCTAAAAGGCAAGGGACTAGACCGCTTTATCCTGTGTGTATGTAGAGATCACTGTCAGATACCCCTTCATCCTACCCATCTATAAAATGTAAATCTTCAGGCACTCTCTAAGACAAAACATTCCTCCCTACACTTTCCAAAAACAGGCAAGGTTTTGCCCAAGAAGATGACTTGTGGTAGGAGCAGAATAAAAGGCCAGTATGTCCCAAAGTTATATGTTAATTTTTATCCTGAAGGCAAAACTTTTTACAGTATCTAAAAGGGTAGGACTTCCCTGGTGGCTCAGACGGTAAAAGCATCTGCCTACAATGCGGGAGACCTGGGTTCAATCCCTGGGTTGGGAAGATCCCCTGGAGAAGGAAATGGCAACCCATTCCAGTATTCTTGCCTGGAAAATTCCATGGACAGAGGAAGCTGGCAGGCTATAGTCCATGGGGTTGCAAAGAGTCAGACACGACTGAGAGACTTCACTTCATTTTTTTTAAAGAAGAATCTTAAGTCTATTTTCTCTGGACACAGTACTTTATAGTTAGGTTTCCACTGATGTTTGAACTCGGGTCTCCCACATTGCAGGCAGATCCTTTACAGACAGAGCCACCAGGGAAGCTCATTGCTATTTAACGTGTAGATAATTATCAGAAGACTTTTTTAATAGAAAAGTCACAAGATATACAAAGTAGAAGATAGGTTTTTATGCTTCAGTAAAATATAAGTATTTACTACAATTCAACTGAGTCTGACAGCAACTTTCAGCACCTTCTCAGTGAGAACCTAGCATAGATCCTTAACTATGCAAAGGTTGTCAACTTTAACATATAAAGATTTGCCTGGGGAATTTGTTTAAAAATACAGATTTATTGAAAATCAAAACCACAATGAGGCATCACCTTATACTAGTCAGAATGGCCATATCACAAAAAAGTCAGTAAGTAACAAATGCTGGAGAGGATATGAAGAAAAAGGAACCTTTTACACTGCTGGTGAGAATGTAAATTGGTGCAGCCACTATGGAGAAGAATATGAGGATTCCTTAAGAAACTAAAAATTGAGTTAGTGTATAATCCAACAATCCCATTCCTGGGCATATATTCAGAGAAAACACAGCTTGAAAAAGATACATGCACCCCAGTCTTCATGGTGGCACTATTTATAACAGCCAAGACACTGAAGCAACCTAAGTGTCCATCAACAGAGAATGGATAAAGACGACATGCACACATACAATGGAATATTACTCAGCACGCACACACACACAATGGAATATTACTCAGCATACACGCACACACACACAATGGAATATTACTCAGCATACACACACACACACACAATGGAATATTACTCAGCATACACATACACACACACACACACAATGGAATATTACTCAGCATACACACACACACAATGGAATATTACTCAGCATACACACACACACACACAATGGAATATTACTTGGCCATTAAAAAGAATGAAATAATGTCATTTGCTACAACATGGATAGCACTAGAGAATATCATACTAAGTGAAATCAGGGAGAGAAAGACAAATATTATATGACATCACTTATATGTGGAATATAAAAAATAATACAAATGGATCCATGTACAAAACAGAAGTAGAGTCACAAACAGAAAATAAACTTATGGTTACAGAAGGGGAAAGGGGCGGGGGTAAATTAGGAGCATGAGGTTAACACTACTATACATGAAATAGATAAGCAATAAGAATTTACTGTACAGCACAGGGAACTATATTCAGTGTCTTGTAATAACCTATAATGGAAAATAATCTGAAAGATATATAACAGAATCACTTTGTTGTACACTTGAAACTAAGGCAATATTGTAAATCAGCTGAACCTCAATTCAAAAAAATACAGATTTCTTGTTCTGACAGAGATTCCAATTCATTAGTTTCAAAGGAGACCCAGCAATCAGTTTTATTAATAGCTCTGACCTCCCATCCCCAAAGGCACACACACACACACATAAACAAATGCACACATGCCCTCTACACTGGCACCAGCACTACCGCCTGAACACACCGGGATTTTCTGACACTGATTAAGACTGATCTGGTCTTTCAGAAACATGGAAACAAAGGGATTGCTTCTTTAGTTTCACTGAGCCCATCTTCAACTATGCCTCCAACATTCACTAACAAGAGAAAAGATGAGCTTATCCTAAAAATGTCTCTTTTCATGAAAATCAGGCTTCAGCCAGGCCACAGTATCATAAGGAGAAGCAGCCTGGTCTTTAAGCACAAGGATCAGAGGACAATTTTCTTCCTCCCTACATTAAGTATTCTGAAAACTGGAACTCCTCAGACTTTTCTTACAAACGTAGAGCAACCACTTTGCGGCTTGCTTCCAATGTCATTGGGTATCAATACCAATCTCTACTCCCTTCAAAATCTCTGCTCTCCTTCAAAAATGTGCAAACAAACATACAGCTAGACTTTGCCCCACCATGATTCAGGATCCATGGGAAATTCAGATGGTCCAAGGCAGCACTCTCCAACTTTCTATGATGACGTTCTATATCTGCGCTAATATGATAGCCATTAGCCACATGTAGCAACTGAGTTCTTAAATGTTACTAGTGTAAATGAAGACAATTTTTAGTTTTACTTAATCTTCATCAGTTTAATTTTAAAGGTCACATATGGCTAAGTGGCTACCTTACTGAACAGTTTGTATCTAAGGTCATTCATTCATAAAATGAATAAAGTCATTCAGTCAACATAAATAATGTTATAATACAGGTTATAACAATTGATTTACAGGTTGTAATTATATCCATTCCCTCTTGGAAGCTCCTAGGGTCAAACCTGGTTTTCACTCATTTTTTTTAAAAATTATTTATTTTTAATTGAAGGATAACTGCTTTACAATATTGTGTTGGTTTTTAACTTTCTTAGAGCAACCACCACTTTCAAGATTCCATCAAGTAAAAACTCAAAAGCCACTTTGTCAAATCAGTGTATCACCAAAGCACATGCATGGTTTACAAAATCAAATGGAGCAAGACAAAAAACACTGTGCACTCAACTGCCCTTCTACTCTCCCTTCTCAGGAAACCTCTTTTACCTCCAGCAGTCTTCTATCACTTACCTCCTTATTTCTAAGTAACGGTGCTTATTGTTGTTCAGTCGCCCATTCATGTCTGACTCTTCGTGACCCCATGGACTGCAGCACGCCAGGTCTCTCCATCCCTCACATCTCCCAAAGTTTGCCCAAGTTCATGTCCATTGCATCAGTGATGCCATCCAGCCATCTCATCCTCTGACACCCTTAATTCAAAACACTGACTTCCTATTGTGATTGGTAGGGTTTCTAGCTGTCTTTAAATGCCCATCTTGCTTCCTCACTTTCCTAATAGTTGTTTTCACAATTTTTAAATTTCTATTTCATGTTTTCATTAACATAATAATCTAGAAGTATATAAATATAATCCACCACTAAGCCATGACATACACCATGATTACATTTCTTCTCTGGTGCTTTCTGTCTTCCCCTGGAGTTACTGCCTCCTCCTCTTTCTCTGCTTCATTTTCTTGCTTTTATTTGAAACTAGGCTAAAAGTTCATATATCCTCCAACAACTCTAAATGTTTCTTGTAAATCTTTCAAACAGTCAAACCTGGCAGATGAACCAGGAACCACACCCATGGACTCTTTATTCCACACCCCCACACCTGCACCCCACCATTTCAATCTAGTCAGTTCGTTCTCTGGGCCGGATTTATAGCTAGAGCCCTGGGAATTTGCTTTGCTTCTCTCCTGGATCACATTTCAGGATATTTTCTCAATCCTCTTCTTCATTGACTGGATCATGCCCTTCAGCAGCTGGTCAGGAGGAAAGTTACATGGGTAGTAAATTGCTGGTGTGTGGCTTTGTATGTCTGTGCTGTGCTTAGTCACTCCGTCTGACTCTTTGTGACCCCATGGATGGTAGCCCACCAGGCTCCTCTGTCCACAGGGATTCTCCAGGCAAGAATACTGGATTGGGTAGCCTATCCCTTCGCCAGGGGATCTTCCCAACCCAAGGGTCGAACCCAGGTCTCCTGCATTGCAGGCGGATTCTTTACTGTCTGAGCCACCAGGTAAGCCCAAGAATACTGGAGTGGGTAATCTGTCCCTTCTCCAGAGGATCTTCCCGACCCAGGGATTGAACCTGGGTCTCCTGCATTGCAGGCGAATTCTTTACCATCTGAGCCATCAGGGAAGTCCTTGTGTGTCTGAAATAACTTTATTCTATCCTCATACTGGCCTGATAACATAATTGAGTCAAGAACTGGCACAGCAACTTGGATGGGAGGGGAGTCTGGGGGAGAATGAATACATATACGTGTATCGCTGAGCCCCTTTGCTGTCCACCTGAAACAATCACATTGTTAACTAGCTGTTCAATATAAAATGAAAAGGTAAAAATAAAAGGCATTGGCAAAGAAAACAGAAACAAATATGCAAGTATGGTGGAAATCATTTCTCCCAGAATTTTGAAGATTTCCTTCTAGTTTGCAGTACTGTTGAGAGAGCTGGTACCACTCTGATTCAGAATCCTTTATACATGTCTACTTTTTCCTCTCTGGAAACTTTAAAAATTATTCCTTGGAAGCTGCTATATAACTCAGGGAGTTCAACCTGGTACTCTGTGACAACCTGGCGGGGGTGGGGGGGAAGGGGGGTGCAGGAGAGAGGTTCAAGAGGTAGGGGAACATATGTATATTTATGGCTGATTCACGTTGCTGTAGGGTAGAAACCAACACAACATTGTAAAGCAATTATCCTCCAATTAAAAATAAATGTTAAAAAATTATCTCTATTCCTGTTATTCTGAAACTTCAAAATGATGTGCTCAATAAGAGGATCTTTTTCACTCATTCTGCATGGTACATGATGTGCCCTTTTAATCTGAAGACCCATATCCAAGGAGAATTTCTCATATTATTACTTTGAAAATATCCTACCACTTTGTTTCCTTTTTATAAAACTCCTATTATTAGAATACTGGACCTTCTATACTACACCTCTCTTAGCTTTTTTCCCCTTATTGTCCCCTTTTCATTTTTTTCCACAAGCTTGGCTTTTTAATTGTGGTAAGTGTCACATAATATAGTATATACATAAAGTAGATAACTAAGGAAAACCTACTGTCCATTTCTTTATTAATTATTTTTTCCTGGGTACTTTCCTTATCTTCCAAATTATGGTGAGCATTTTTAATTTCAAGTATCATTTTAAATTTCTAACTGCTCTTTGCGCAGATAGTACTTGTTTTATAGCTCTGCATTTTTATTTCATTAACAATACTAACTGGAGTTAAATTGTAGGCTTTTTTTCTTCAATTCCTTGCATTGCCTCTGTTAGCTCTAAATTTTTTTTTTTTTTGATGGGGAGGAATTTTTCATATTTGAGGCTTTCCTATTAATAAATGCCTGATCACTTGTGCATATTTGAGAACAAGGCATTACAATGCTGATTGAAGCCCTGCATTATGGGCAAGCCTTGACAGCTAGTGAACCTCATAGTTAGGGCAGTCAAGAGGGGATCCAGCTCTTTCACTGAGACACCCACAAAATCTTTACTTCTGACTTCCTAGGAGAGGAATCTTTCAGTTGTCTCCTTGAGACAGGAATCTGGTGGCTAGTGCGCTCAGGTTAGGCCATCAAAAGGCAGTAGCAGCCTCCTTATTAGATGTGCAGTTACTTATATTTCCACTGTCTTTCATCCAGAACAAAATCACAGCCCTCCTCTGTGCTTGGTACCTACAACTCCTAAAATCATAGCTGAAATTTCTCCAAGAAATGGCTCTCTCAAACTCTTATTAGGATATAGGAGGGGTAGTCATACAACTTCTCAGAATGAAGGTAGGGGTTGGAGTCCAACTGCTCCTTAAATAAACAGACTTCCTGTTTACAGCCTTCTGATTCTTCCCAACCTGGCACTTCCAGTGTCCAGGAATTCCTGGAATTTGGCAGGGTGGATCAACTAGCTTCTCAGTGGTAACCTCACCCAACTCCACACCCACCCCTCCCTTAGATCTGACCTCCTTTAATTTGCTAAAGGGAAAGTGGGTGTGTGAATGTTCAACCACCTACATGTATTATAGTTTGGAGTTTCAGGCATTTCCTGGCTGGATCAAAGGTAAAGGTAAACCCCTGTAATTTTGCTGCTGCCATTATTGTTCTTGTTTGGTAGTGACTTTTGAGAGAAGAATTATTCAGAGATGTCTTTACTTTTGGTTCCCATCTTATAACTAAGAGCATGAGTAGTCTTGTCAATATGGGAAAGATTCTTGTTTATTGTTTAAAGAGAGGATAGAAAGTTGTTCTCTTCTAATTAGAGAAATCCTGCCATATTTTTATTTCTTCATATTCTCAGCATGAGTTCTCATCTAAATGATTTCCTTCATTACATGCCCAATACATAAAAAGCAAAAAAAAAAAAAAAACCTATGGCAAGAAATCAAGAAAAGAAAGTTCTGTTTGTCTCCGCCAGTTCTTTTAACAATTTGGACTTTAAATATTATCTCCATTAGGTAAGAGAGAGGCACCAAGATAACACATGTGTGTGCATGCTAAGTCGCTTCATTCATGACTCTGTGAGAGTGTTGCAGGAGGAAGCCAACTCTGACTCCATGTTGGAAATGGTTTCTTTGACATGCTTTTTCATTGCTTTAGTTATTATAATCAAACTTAATGGCTTGCCTGGAGGACCCTGCTCCTCTGTTGTTTTTCAGTTGCTAAGGCGTGTCCGACTCTTTGAGACCCTGTGGACAGCAGAACACCAGGCTTCCCTTTCCTTCACCATCTCCCAGAGCTTGCTCAAACTCATGTCCATTGAGTTGGTGATGCCATCCAACCATCTAGTCCTCTGTTGCCCCTTTCTCCTCCTGCCTTCAATCTTTCCCAGCAACAGGGTCCTTTCTAACGAGTCAGCTCTTCTCATAAGGTGGCCAAAGTACTGCAACTTCAGCATCAATCCTTCCAACGAATATTCAGGATTGATTTCCTTTAGGATTGACTGGTTTGATCTGCTGATCCTCTGCTTGATTATAAACTAAAGTGCCTTTGTTCAGCTCCTAGAGAAGATAGCTTGTTCCTGCCTCCCTGTGAATAAAAGAGAACAATACACCCCTTCCAAAGGCTGGCCATTCCCTCGGAGATGTTTTACAAGACTGAAGACCCTTTCACTTGACTTCCCCACTACTTCTCCCTCTCTTTTCTGCCTTTTGACTTTAGCTCCTCATTGCTTCTTTCTCTAGACCCTAATAAGATGGTTATTTTGAGGCGCTAGCCTGCCATCTTCTCAGTCAGCTGCTTTCTGAATAAAGTCTCTTTCCTTGCCTCAATACCTCGTCTCTCAAATTCATTGTCCTGTCATGCAGCTAGCTGAGCGAGCTTAGACTCAGTAACATATGGACTGTAGCCCACCAGGCTCCTCTGTCCATGGGATTCTCCAGGCAAGAATACTGGAGTGGGCTGGCATGCCCTCCTCCAGGGGATCTTCCTGACCCAAGGAGCAAACCCACATTGCTAACATCTCCTGGTAGGCACGTCACCCGGGAAGCTGAGATAACACATACATCCAAAGTTTTTAAGGAGATTATGCCAAGAGAAGCTAATACCTGCATGTAAGAATGGGGGCTTTGAACCCAACGTTTTGGTTTTGAAACACCAAGGACAAAAAGGAAAATAATGAGGAAATAAAAACAGGATTTAGCAAGAGAGATAGGAACCAAACTTTGCCCAGTTGTCTATTTCACAGTATTTTCGATGCTATAGTCAAAGAACAGAAGCATAGCCATCTTCTCCTGAAAAGCAAAAGCCTATAGGACACAGAACACTCACTCATACCTTGCTGCCACCATGCTTCAAAGTGCATTCTGGATCACATCTCTCCTCATTTGGCTGCCATTCATCAGGACCCCCTCCCATTTCCTTCATCTGAAAAATTTCCCACCTTGTGAGTCCTGTTGAGAGGCTGAGCTCTCTCCTACTATCCAGACTCAGCCCATCAGTGTCTCTCTCCTGACCCAAGGGCACTGGCATTGGACCAAATCAGGTGCACCTGCTGCAGCTAGCCATGTGCTGGAGCCAGGATCATGGAGAGAGGGGAAGTCATTCCTGCAGCGGTGGTTGTGGCGGCAAGATCAGGCTCCCTGGCCACAGAGGCGGTATATGGAGCTCTGGGCCAGCAGGGTCCACTCAGGAATCAAAGTGCGGCCCCTCACACTCTGCAGCTGTGCAGTCAGGGCCCCATGGCCATGGAGCTCAAGCCAGACTCGCAGCAGTTCTATGACCCACAATCCGTTTGATAAATGTCCTTTCTGCCCCAAGTCAGCTGGAACTGAGACTGACATATGTAGGTTTCATATTTTGATGGTTGAAATAACTGAAAACTGAAGGTACAAATCTTGATCTACGAAATGACAACAAATGCTACAGGCAGGTGGGTAGTGCCATCTATATTAACACTATAGACAGGTAGACGTCTCTTTTGGTATCATGAGTTTATCAGTTCGAATCCTTTAAGCCTGTGTTTTCAGAGTTCTACTCCAAGAAATATAAACAATATTGCTAATATTCTTCTAATCTTGCAGATTTCAGTGACCAGACTCAAGGTTCTTGTTGGGATATTTGAGAATCAAATTTAGCAAGCTAGCTAGCCTTCCTCATCATCATAACCATCTAGACCTAGTCCTCAGATACCAGTGTACTTAAGGACTTCTTCTGGGTCTGCACACCTGCCTTCAAAATGCAAACTCAGGCCAGAGAGAGAGGGAGAGTGCACACATACTCATGGAGGTGGTTAATAGCTGTGGGAATCATATCTGAGCTCTCTTTTAATTAAGCAAAACTAATGACAGCCGGTGCCTTTTTAAAGCAGTATCCAGGTAGTGGTTTCAGGTATCATTACTATAAATAAAGGAAGCATAAGTTTCAAAAAATCAGAGGTTAAATCCCTGAGAGCGTTTTATTTTCTACTCGGGATTTTAAATAAGCAACCCAGAAAAGGAGAGAGAGGCAAAGGAGAAATTTTTCTCATAATAAACAAATAGCTATTTTACAGAAATTTAAATAAAATACTGAGAATTAACTCAATGTAGCAAACTCTTCCGGACGGAGGAGGGCCATGACACTGATGATACCCCATTAGGAGCTGAAGAAATCTAGAGATGAATAGGGCTTTGGCCCCTTTTGACCTCAGATTGGTCATCTGGGTGAGAGTCAGTAGGTAAATCGAAGGGAGATGTGAAAAGAAGATATGTAAGTATAATAAAGGCAGCATGTTACAAATCAACAGAGAGGTGGCAGGAAAGATACTTTCCATTTGTTTTCAATTGTCTCTCTCTCATTCCCACTCAAACATGCCACGCTGGGGCTCTTCACACGGTGAGGCTGAGGTGAGCATTGCTGCAGGGGATAGGGGAATCTGTCTAGAATAAAGGCACAGCCCCGCCATGATATTTTTTCCCCCCAAGGGTTCACAGTAGATGCGAAAATGTCCAGCTTTCAATTACAAGAACCAGACACGAAAGAGAAAGCATTTTCCCAGAAATCTCAAAGATGGGCTTTGAAATAACCATCGGCCCAGCACAGAGGCCTAGATTGTAGAGTTTTAACTGGAGCAGAGGAGGGAGGTGGTTGGAAAGGGCAAAGATTCAAGGAAAGCCTAGCCTGAGGCTCGAGGAAGAAATTTAGGAAAGGAAGAGAGTCGAGGAAGAGTTTCTGTCCCGGGCACCGAGGGCTGAAAGCCTGGGGTGGGGAGGGAGGATTCGGGAACAGGTAGGTTGAGAATTCCAGAATGCAGGAGACCCGAGCCTCGCTTCCTTCAGGAACCCTTGGAGGAGACCTCCTCACCACATGAGCTGGGCTGTCCTGGGAAGCAGGGAAGAGTTGGGAACAACTTGAGTCTAAACTGAAAGAGGCTGAGAGAAACCCCCTCAAGCACAAAGTGGAAGCAATTCAAAAAGACCTTTGGAGTCCTTTCAGAGGAGCGCGAAGGCCTCTGAGAAGAAACAACACTCTCCTCTCCTGGGCGTGTGAGGAGAGCCCTGACCCTGAGGCTGCCGTGTGGTGTGGGGCCGGGACCCCAGGCAGAGGCTGCCAGGCCGGGAGACTGTGGGGTCACCGAGGAGCCTCAGGGGAGCAGTGGCCCTGGCGAGGGCGGAGCTCAGAGAGAAGATGGTGAAAGAGGGCAGACGGCCGGCAACACCAGCCGCAGGCGCCTCCAGAGCAGACAGAGTGAGACTGCATGGAACGCCAGCCGGGCACACCTACCTGCCTGCCCGCCCCGTGAGCTCCCAGTGTGCTTCAGCCACGCGGGCGCCCGAGCTCCTTCCTGGCTGCAGAGAAGGGAGAACGCTTACGCGTCCACACCAACTCGGAGAGGGGTCACGGACCCTGACTGAATTTCAGTCCCAATTTAAGTAGTGATTGAGGAAACCTGAAGTGGTGAAATCAAGTGTTTTCTATAGGTGATTGGTGGCTAATGAGTTTGTTAGATTCATTTTTGGGAAACCACTGCTATTTCTACGTAGAGGCTGTGTGTACACAGGTACAAAGGTACATACCAAATGCAGTGGGGAAACTGAAGGAAGAAGACATTGGATTAAGGTGGGGGTCAGAGCAGGCTTAGACCAGTATTTCTGACAGGGCTTTTTAAAAACTGGGCCTCAGTGAATTTATGGACTTCTGACAAATAGAAACAAGGTGGTGCCACTGCCGATAGCAGAAAGAGGTGGATCAAAGCCTAGGAAATGGGAGGAGGTGGGAAATGTTCAGGGAAACAAAAATGATGGTCCAATTCGGCAGGAACCTAATTTCCCTTTGAACATTCCACACACGCTCTGCCAGAGCCCTGTGCTTTGCGCCTCAGTGACGGGAAGCATTTTATAAACATCTCCGGTAGGAAATATACCCTCAGCTGAGTGATGTCTGGAAACATACGCCCATTCCTTAGAAGCCCTGTTGCCTCTGTCTACTTCCTGTCCCTTCTTGCAAATGTAGTAAACAGACTTGCCACCAAACGATGCCTCTAGTGGGAAATCCTTAGGGTTACCAGCCCTAACCCACAGAGAAGGGATCTTCCATCCATATTTCATCCTTCCATTAGATGCTAGGAAAGGTTTCTTTCACCTTTCTGCCTGCCCTTATTCCTTGGATGGAGCCATGGCTGCTCTAAGGAAGGTGATGGTTCACAGGTTGCGAAGTGGGGTCCAGGCGTTTTTATCCTGACAAATCTCCAAAGGTGATCCAGCCTTCCTTTTTTACTCTCCTCGCCTCCCACTCCTTTACAGAAATTTAGAACACCCTGTGGTACCTATTTGGTATTAATAACCACTTGGTGAATGAATGAATGAGTTGACAGGCACACCCACCTATTTTTCGAACTGTAGTGTGTAATGAGGTCAGCAAGAGGACTTGTTAAAATACAGATTGTAAGGACTTTCCTGGAGGTCAAGTGGCTAAGACTCCCTGGTCCCAAAACAGGGGTCCAGGGTTTGATCCCTAGTCAGGGAACTAGATCCCATATGCTGCAACTAAGAGTTGGCATGCCTCAACAAAGATGGAAGATCTTGCCTTCCATGTACTAACTAAGACCTGGCACAGCCAAATAAGTAAGTAAATAAAACCAGATTGTTGGGTGCACCTGAAGAGTTTGATTCAGGGAGCCTGGAGTAGGGGCTGAGAACAACCCACTTCCCCCTGCTCCCCACCCCTGCCAGGTGATACTTCTGCAGTTGGTGGGAAACGGGGGTATGCTTTGAGAACCGCTGGTCTAGAGCAACATAGAAATCCCCAGAATACTTCTACCACAACCCAGCACTTATTGGTACCTTTAAATGTTTTGATTGCCATCTTCCTGGAAGCTTTAGAAAAAGTTGTGTCCCTATGTTTTCTTACATAAGTTATCAGAGCAACTTAACTGCATAAATTATATGCAGTTGGAAACAGTTTCTGGAAGATATGGAATTTTGCTTAAGAATTCCAGGAATTAGAGACTTCTGAGTAAAATGTGAATTATCTTTTTCCACTCAAGGGTTGATGTTTTAACAATGCAATAAAATAAAAAAGCCATCAGGCTTCTATCATTTTAGCTTGGATTAGCCTTCTTTAACTTCACAACAGAGCAAAAATCAAGCCACTTCTTCTGGAGTGATTGGCAACTGTATAAAGAAGAATGTTTCTGTCTGTTACCTGGAGGAGAATCCATTTTGAGAATCTGAAACTACTCTATTATCTCTTTATCCCGACCGATAAAAACAAAACAAAACTGTTTTCACATTATGTCAAGTACCCACAAAGGGCCTGGTTTTTGACTAGTTTACCAGGCCCTGTAACATGTCTAGAATTGCTCAAGTAAGAAAATCTTCTGTTGTTTTTTTTTTTAAAAAAGGAGGTGTTCTTTTTTTAAAACTTTTAAACACTAAAGTTTAATATTCACATTAGGCCATTGGTTTCCTTGGGAAGATTATTCTTGAACTTTCCTAATCCATGTTTCCAATTCTATTATTTATAGAGTCAAAGACACCCAAATTCTGAATTACTGTAAATAAAAAGGATATATTTTATAATTGTGCATATCGTGTTTGCCATGTGGATTCTCACTGCTCAGAAATTTAAATGATCAAACACCCTTGTTCCTGCAAGCTTCCAGAGAGCTATTAATTCCAATTACATCTATCTAAATATATATTACAGAATTCAGATAAACAATATTTGATCTACAAAGTCATGCCTTTTTCTCTCTTGGGGCCAGACTGCCGATGAAATTTCCAATAATATGTCTGACATAGCGCTAAACAACACAGCTCCTCAAATTTATCTGCAAGTCTGATTTTGATATAGTCCTACAGTCAACAAAAATGAGGCTTATAAGGGCAGAAAGTATCACTTATCTGCAGAAGTGTTCACTGATCTGGCCTTTTTATTAAAAGTCTTTTATTTAGGTTAACATGATTTCTTCCAGACCGAGACCTCAGCTTCAGATTTCTTTTCCTTGCTGTATTTTATAAGACACGCAAAACTGAATACTCTTGTATGTAATTATTATTATTTGTAATTGCAGGTTGTATTTTGCATGTTGATTGCTCCCTGCTGCTCCAGTATTCCATGAGTATGTGTAATTTTACCTGATACTCTAATTATATATTAGGGAATTTTCCGTTTATTTGCCAGTGGGTTACTTTATCAAAATACAGGCAGGCATAGATATCAGAGGCCTTCATAGCAACGGCAAAAACAAAGCTTGATTAAATTACTTTTAGGAAACGAAAATTCACCCTGTTTTCATGTAATTTGGTAGAAATTCACCAGGCAGAGGTGGGCAGAGGTCAGGAGAGGGGACAGACACAAAGCTCAGACTCATCAGCACAGATGAGGGGGAAGATAAGGAAGATGCTGGCAAGTGAGCAACAGGAACAAGAAGGGCACAATATGGTCATAGGTTTGGGAAGCAAGGGTGTAGGGTGAGTGTGATGGCCAGGGAGGCAAGCTACCATGCAGTACCAGGTGAGCGTGCGAGGGCGCTTGGCAGACTTAGGGCAGGAGGGGAGGAAGAGGCTGTGAAATTGGTAGATCAAGTAGAAAGTAAGGCAATCAAAGTTAGATTCAGGGACTGGCAGCCAAAGCTACAAATGTAAAACTAATGGAGATGCAAGAAACTGAAGATGGAAGCAGAACAGACAATCCATTTTGACTCTCCTAAGGAGCCCTAATTAACAGCTCTGGCTGAAAACCTCCCACGACAGAATACAACCACGTTAAGAGCAGCTGGAAGAAACTATCAGGATGCAGAGCAGCTGTTGGCTGAGTGCAGGCCTGAGCTTCCTTTAGCCAGTCATCTCTTACTGTATGGGTAAATGATCAAAGGTGTGCATCTGAATCACAAATAAGTAAACAAGAATGTAAAGAAATGAAACAAAAAGTACCAACTGTATTTATGTTCCTAGCAGCAACCTTCCTTAGAGAGGGTTAACATTAGCATTTCAGGAGATCCCATTACTAAGTGTTTAGATCCATCTCTGCATAAAATTTTGAATTCCTCAGGCAAACAACCAGGCTAGATGTAGAAAAGCCCACCAGCTGCCCTGTAAGTCAATTGTACCTGGTCCTCAGAAATGAATGAATGTTGAATCCAAGCCTTAAGTTAGTGACCCTCACCTGAGTGGCATATTAGACTAATAGAGGAAAATTCTGATTCAAATTCTGGATTCTGATTTAAATTCTGATAAACACTGAACATGAATGAGCATCAGTGTTTCTTAGAAACTCCCCTGGTGAATATAAGGGTTGGGAGCCGCTGCTATGTGGAAGAGACCTCAGTGAGAAAAAGACAACCCTAAGTGCCACAACATTAAAGTATGTTCTAGAAGGTGGCCAGGATTGCCCAGGACCTCATGCAACTTTTGCTTTTATTTCTTTGTATAAAATAAGGCATATGTTGACTTTAGCCAATATCAAGAACATGGCTCCCCTCCTGAGGTCACTATGACTCTTTAAAAATCTCAGGAAAAAGAAATATGGGAACTTGTTGCTTAATCATACTTTGTGAATATATTTAATCAGTTTCATTGCTTTTTAGGCTACAACTGATGTATGCTATTGTACTTCTGTTCATTATGAATTGTACAGCTTAATTTATCCCATCAGTTTCTGAGAATGTATCCTATGATTTGATGTAAAGAAAGGGGAGAAAGGTCTATATTTCTAATAGAGATTTGTAGCAGTGGGATGTGTTAACCAAGACAATTCATGTTAAGAAATAAAGAAATCATTTCATACCTAGAAAGAAATAGACATTACATCAGAAGAATGTTTGATAAAAAGTAACACTAGGAGATAGAGATAACACAAACTTTTCCAGACTCAAGAAAGTCATTTTGAACCAAAAATAGAGCAACCAAATGATGTAGCAATCCCACTCCTGGGTATATATCCAGAAAAAAATGAAAACTCCGATTTGAAAAGATACATGCACCCCAATGTTCATAGCAGCACTATTTACAACAGCCAAGACATGCAGACAAGCTGCCCATCAGCAGGGGATTGGTCAATGGACTATCATTCAGCCATAAAAAGGAGTGCAATATTACAATCTTCAGCAACATGGATGGGCTTGAGAATATTATACTAAGTAAAGTAAGGAAGAGAAAGAAAAATACATGACATCATTTATACATGGAATCTAAAAACTAATACAAATGAATCTATATATAAACTATGAACAGACTCAGACACAGGAAGCAAACTTATGATTACAAAAGAGGAGAGGAAGGCAGGGTAGGGATAAGTTAGGATATGGAATTTACAAACTACTACACATGAAACAGACAAGCAATAAGGGTTTACTGTATAGCACAGGGAACTATATTCAATATCTTGTAATAACCTAGAATGGAAAATAATCATATATATATATATATATATATATATATATATGGAAAACTGAGTCACTTTGTTATATACCTGAAAATAATATTGTAAATCAACTGTTTTAATTTTTTTTAAGTCATTTTGACATAGCAACAGTGTCTAACAAAAAATTAGAAAATGTTGGTTAATGGTAAAACACAAGTTTATAAATATGGCTAGAAACTAACTTTCAGATCATATATGCATCCTAATTGGTTGTTGAACACTAGCCATGACCTATAAATTTAAATAGAAATATTAATAAGAATCCTGTCAAGTTGTTGGATAAAAACAAATCTTGAAGTCTTATAAAACACCATACACATATGAGGAGAGTTGTAGCATAATGTTATAGGAATATTATTCATTTTGATTTCTGAGTTAAATTGTCTCTGGCTCCCAAGGCTACATACCAAAGGGTAACAGTATTCAAATTCTAAAGTATAAAACCTTCCATCTAGTAAAAATATTCTTCACCGAAACACAATTGAAACTGCACTTTGAGCACAGAGCTCCACGTTCAGCTTACTCTTGGCCCCGTCAAGCCCTCATTCACGGGCCTTAAGCCAGATTTTCCTTCCATTTCTCCCCTCTTGTAGACTGAATTCTCTCCTATGAGGTTCTTTATTTTGATAAATTCCACCACATCCCTCTAGAATCATAAGAAGGAAATAATGTCCATTTAATCTGGGACCCCCTGCTACCCAAGACACTAAAACAATTTTATTAATTATTATTTGGCAACAAGAAAGGGATGCTACTTAAAAAGAAAAGTACTGAATAGCAGGCAGTAGAAATCTTATTTCAAGTATCTCAGTAAGAAAATCCACACTGCAATTTTAATGAACTCAGTGTAAAATGACTTGTGCAGAAAACAAGGGAGGATGAAAAGGAAGGGAACAACCACGTCTCAGACAGTATGTGAGCCGGTTATGTACACCAGCCAATTTAATCCACACCGTAAGAGTGGTTACTATCTCCTTTGCACAGATGAGGAAACTGATGCTTAGAGAAATTAAGCAATTTGCCCGAGTTCCTACACTTGGTAAGTGGCAGAGCTGGAATTTAAATCCAGGAATATCTTACCTCCAAAGTCTATGCCCTTCTTTCCCTCACTATATTGGCAAACAAGGTGCCTCCTGGGAATCATATTTTGAAATCTACTTTTGAGCTTAAAATCTAGTGACAATATGGGCAACATAACCGACATTTTATAAAGCTATCAGTTCAGTTCAGTTCAGTTCAGTTCAGTCGCTCAGTTGTGTCTGACTCTTTGAGACCCCATGAATCGCAGCACACCAGGCCTCCCTGTCCATCACCATCTCCCAGAGTTCACTCAGACTCAGGTCCATCAAGTCAGTGATGCCATCCAGCCATCCCATCCTCTGTCGTCCCCTTCTCCTCCTGCCCCCAATCTCTCCCAGCATCATAGTTTTTTCCAATGAGTCAGCTCTTCGCATGAGGTGTCCAAAGTACTGGAGCTTCAGCTTTAGCATCATTCCTTCCAAAGAAATCCCAGGGTTGATCTCTTTCAGAGTGGACTGGTTGGGTCTCCTACCTTTAAAATCTATTTTAAAGAATCAGTCTATTGTATACTGGTAACTTATGTAATACTGTACATAAAGTGAAAGTCACTCAGTCGTGTCCAGCTCTTTGCGACCCCATGGACTATACAGTCCATGGAATTCTCCAGGCCAGAATACTGGAGTGGGTAGCCTTTCCCTTCTCCAGGGCATCATCCCAACCCAGGGATCGAAACTATACTTTAATAAAGACTTTTTAATTTAAAAAACCTGCTGTGCTTAGTTGCTTAGTCATGTTTGCAACCCCACGGACTATAGCCCACCAGGCTCCTCTGTTCATGGGGATTCTCCAAGCAAGAATACTGGAGTGGGTTGCCTTGCCCTCCTCCAGGGGATCTTCCCAAGACAGGGATCAAACCTGGGTCTCCTGCATTGCAGGTGGATTCTTTACTGTCTGAGGCACCTAGTGAAATTTAAATATGAACAATATGTTCTATCTACAATTAAGAAATGGAGAAGGCAATGGCAACCCACTCCAGCACTCTTGCCTGGAAAATCCCATGGATGGAGGAGCCTGGAAGGCTGCAGTCCATGAGGTCGCTAAGAGTCGGACATGACTGAGCGACTTCACTTTCACTTTTCACTTTCATGCACTGGAGAAGGAAATGGCAACCCACTCCAGTGTTCTTGCCTGGAGAATCCCAGGGACGGGGGAGCCTGGTTGGCTGCCACCTTTGGGGTTGCACAGAGTCGGCCACGACTGAAGCGACTTAGCAGTAGCACAAATAAGAAAAATGATAACATTTTTAAAGAAACACTTTGCAACAATTATCCTGCCTCCTGGCATTCATATGCTAAACATATCTCATCTGATATTAAAGTAAATAAATGAGAGAGAAAATCCAGTGGGGATCCAAACCTGGATACCTGTTGAAATTATCAAATATTTGTTACCAACTCCAGTAGTCACGATGAAGAGATTTTAATTTTGTCCACATAAAAAAAATGAAATAATGCCATTTGTAGTGATGTGGATGAACCTAGACATTGTCATATGAGTGAAATAAGTCAGACGAAAGACAAATATTTTATGATACCATTTATATGTGGAATCTAAAGAAATGATACAAATGAAACTATTTACAAAACTGAAACTGAATCACAGAAGTAGAAAAGAAACTTGAGGTTACCAGGGGGAAAAGGGATGAGGAGGGATAAACTGGTAGGTTGAGACTGACATATACACTCTACTATAACTAATAAAGCCTGCTGTATATCACAGGGAACTCTGCTCAGCACTCTGTAAGACCTATATGGCTCTCTCAGCATGCTCGGTTGTGTACAGCTCTTTGTCATTCCATGGACTGTAGCCCATCAGTCTCCTGTGTCTGGAGGAAAGACAGAAAATCCATGGCATTTTTCAAGCAAGAAGAGTAGACTGGGTTGCCATCTCCTCCTCCAGGGGATCTTCCCAACCCAGGGTTCAAATCCATGCCTCTTGCATCTCCTGTACTGCAGGTGGATTCTTTACCACTGAGCCATCAGAGAAGTACACAATCTAGATGGGAATAGAATCTGAAAAAAGAGTGGATATATATGGATGTATAACTTAGTTTTCTGTACAGCAGAAATTAATACAACACTGTAAATCAACTATACTCCAATAAGAAAATTAATAAAAAAATTTTTGCCCACCAAATCAGCCTGGTCTAGGTATGACTATAATATATCATCAATCATATTACTTCAACATGAGTGCACTTTAAGACTACTTATAGGATAGCTCTAGATAAGAAACCAAGGCATTTCTCCAACAGCATTTCTTGGATGAAACAAATCTGACCAATAATGATGAGAAAAAGCCCCAGTGACAGTATGTCACTAAAAGTCTAAGAAATTTAGAGGGCCTCCCAGGATAACCCAAGGACATAACCTGCATGAGACAGAAAGGCCCCCTGGAGAATATCTGGAGTTCATACAGAAATATCAGTCTTTGCTCAAAAAGCAGAGTCAGGAGCCTGATGCTGGGAGGGATTGGGGGCAGGAAGAGAAGGGGGCAACCGAGGATGAGATGGCTGGATGGCATCACCGACTCGATGATGAGTTTGAGTGAACTCCGGGAGTTGGTGATGGACAGGGAGGCCTGGAGTGCTACAGTTCATGGGGTCGCAGAGTCGGACACGACTGAGTGACTGAACTGAACTGAACTGATTAGATACCCTAGCTAAGATGTTGAAGAAATTATTTACATGGTTCCAAAGATAGAGGGAGATGTTTGGACTGGAGACATAAATTTAGAAATCACACATAATTTTTAAATCCTTGGATGAAGGCCAACCTGGGCAGAAAAAAAAATGAGGACTAGGCTTACATGATTACAATCTTTGTGGATTGGAAAGAGGAAAAGGATCTAGGGGAAAAAGAAAAAAAGAACAAAATAAATGGTGAGGCAGGGAAAAGCCAAAAGAAGATGTTTCCCATAACCACATGAAGAAAATGCTTTAAGAAAGGTGTGTGAACGTATGTCAAACGCTACCACAAGCTCAACTAAGATGACTCTTTCATTTTTAATAATGTTTTTTAAAATACATTTATTGTTTATTGGCTGCTCTGAGTCTTAGCTGTGGCACACAGGATCTTCAGCCCTCACTGTGGCATGTGGGATCTGCAGTTGTGCCATGCTAACTCTTAGTTGCAGCACGCAGGATCTAGTTCCCTGGCCAGGGATCAAACCCGGCCCCCTGCATTGGGAACGTGGAGTCTTAGCCACCGGCCCACCAGGGAAGTGTCCGAGATAACTCATATTCTCTCCTCAAACTTGTTCCTTCCCAAGTATTTGTTGGCTCAGTTAAATGGCATCAGTGAAAGCGAATATCGCTCAGTCGTGTCCGATTCTTTGTGACCCCATGAACTACACAGTCCGTGGAATTCTCCAGGCTAGATATACTGCGGTGCGTAGCTTTTCCCTTCTGCAGGGGATCTTCCCAACCCAGGGATCGAACCCAGGTCCCCGGCATTGCAGGCGGACTCTTTACCAGCTGAAACCCAAGGGAAGCCCAAGAATACTGGAGTCAACGTTTAGTCAGTCAGACTAAAACATTTGTTTTATTGGAATTATTCTTGATGTTTCTCTTTCTCTCACCCTCCCCATCCAATCCACAGCAAATATTATTGACTTTAATCTCACAATGCATGCCAAATTTGATCACCTCTATTTCTGCAATTCTAGTTCATGCCACAACTGTCTCACCCCTGGCCCCTATAACTAGGAATCCCTACAATGATGAGTTCTTTGCACATCCAATTACACAAAAGTGTTTTCAGATGAGACAGGTATATTGTGTCTCAGTATTCAAGGCCAAGAGCATCTGAAGATAAAGGAGCAAAAACAAAGACCTAACATATCAAAGTCATTCAAAAAATATTTGAAAAATAATAAGCATTATAAATTAAAGAAGGAATTCTCAGGGAAAGATTAGAATGTCATACTCTATAAAAACCTTAAAACACTTCTCAAAATTACTCAGCCATAAAAAGGAAAGAAATTGTGCCATCTGCAGAGATGTGAATGACCTAGAGACTGGCATACAGAGGAAACTAAGTCACACAGAGAAAGACACATATGATAATTACTTATATGTAGAATCTAGAAAAATGGTACAGACGAACCTGTTTGCAAAGCAGCAAGAGAGACACAGACATAGAGAACAAAGGTATGGACACCCAGACCGGGGAAGCGGATGGGGTGAATTAAGAAACTGGGATTGACATATATGAACTACTGTGTATAAAAATATGAAGTGGTGCTAATGGTAAAGAGTTCGCCTGCCAGTGCAGGAGACACAAAAGACCCAGGTTTGATCCCTGGTTCAGGAAGATGCCCTAGAGTAAGAAGTGGCAACCCACTCCAGTATTCTTTCCTGGAAATTCCACGGACAGAGGAGCCTGGCAGGCTACTTTCCATGGGGTCCCAAAAAGTAGGACACAGCTGAGCAACTAAACACACACATGTATAAAATAGATAACTTGATGACCTAAATGGGAAGGAAATCCAAAAAAAAAGAGGAGATCTATGTATCCGTATGGCTGATTCACTTTGCTGTACAGCAGAAAGTAACACAACATTATAAAGCAATTATAGTCCAGTGATTTTTTTTTTAATCATTCAAATAAGGTATAAACTGAAGGGCTTTTAGGGCAGATTAGTGGTGAAAGGCAGAGAACAACTATCCCCAAGACAGAGCAGGCTGTACATCAAAGAAGGGCAAGAAAAACAACAGTCAGCCCATATGAGACAAGGCCAGGCCACAGGTGGTCAGAGAAATTAAGGAAGCAGCCAATTTTTACTCTGATCTGGTTTCAGCCTCCTAAGATATAAACACTTCCCTGGCAAAGCATAACATATGGGATTTGGAAGATAAAACCTTAATTGTTTTCCTTAAAAAAATTTTTTTTCAATGTAAAAATCATTTGACATTGAAATGTCAGAGTTTTTATTTACACGGATATGAATTTGAATAAGTACGTTAGTGCTCTATAGCTCTGTAACAGATTACCACAGATCTAGTTGCTTAAAATAGCTTATCTTTATTACCTTACAGTGCTGTAGGTTATTCATCCAGGACAGGTCTCATCAGCTGAAACCCAGGGGTCAGCAGGCTGTTTTCCTTCCTGGAGGCTCTAGGGCAGAATCGGTTTTGTTGACTCTTCTGGCTTCTAGAGGCTGCCGGCAGTGTTTGGCTCACGGCCCCTTCTTCCATTTTCAAAGCCAGCAACATCCCATCCTTCTGACCCTTTTCCTGTGATCACATCTCTGGAAAGGGTCTCTGATTTTAAGGACTCACGTGATTAGACTGGGCTCACCTCCCCATTTCTAGGTGCTTATGCATAATCATACTTCCAAAAGTGTCTTTTGCCGTGTAAGGTCACATTGTCATAGGTTCCTGGAATCAGGAATGGACCTCCTTGGGGAGCCATTATTCCACCTCCCATGGTAAGGAAAACCAGATCTTCATCAGAATGAGCTAAGTGCACAGCTGTCTTCAGGTCATCCAGACGTCATCAGAGGCCCATGCCTTCTCCCCAGAGTGATGAGGAATTTTCCTCTCCCCTTGTAATTCATAAGTTCCAATGTCCTTCAGGCTGTGTTCTTTAATTTGCTATAGGACCTGGTGCCTTCTTCCACTGAATAAAAATCCACTCAGTGTACCACTTGATATATTTGTTGCTCCTTGAACTCAATTAAAATACTGTACTTAAGAACGTGTTTTCTGTGCTTTTGTTTATCTATATGTACAACTGCTACATCAGACACTCTCCCAGAAGCAAGCGCTGTATATTTAACTTTCTACAGATGATTTCCACACAACACCATGGAGACAGAGGATTTTATTGATGCTTTTTTTTTTTTATTTAACAAGCACACGGTAAAACAAGGATATACTTTATAGACTGAAAACAACAGATAAGTGGGTTTCTTTTTCTTAGGTTAAGCACACATCAAATTAGGTGAAGTTGAAGAAAAGAACTTTTCAAAACAAGTCACTAAAAATGTCCTTTAAAAATCATTTTTGGCATGTCTAAAATACAATTTTCCACACACATGCTTTGTCAGAAATTCACTCACTTGCTATTTAAAATGATGTACCCCATTGATAAACACCTTTAGTTATTTTGGGGTTTCCCTGGTGGCCCAGTGGTAAAGAACCTACCTGCCAGTGCAGGACATGCAAAGCTCGATCCCTCAGTTGGGAAGATCCTCTGGAGTATAAAATGGCAACTTGCTCCAATATTCTTGCCTGGAAATTTTTATGGACAGAGAAGCCTGGCAGCTACAGTCCATGGGGTCACAGAGAGTCGGACACAACTGAGCACACACAAACACACACACACACACACACACACACACACATTTCTCTACTCAACAGAGACAGATCATAGCATACTGGAGCTGGAAGGAAACTTTGAAATCAAGCTTTACCATTTTACAGATGAGGCTGAGGCTCCAAAAGGTGAAGAGGATGAAAGCATGAGAATCACATTGGTTTTATGGGTTGGGCTGCCTGTGAACATGATTCAGAACTCGGACTGAGAAGGAAAATATACTCCCAGGCTTCCAACTGACAACACTCTTTTTTTCTTAGTTATTTTTTTCTTGGAGTAGAGTTAAATTGGAATGCTGGTATACGGGTTGCATTCGTTTCTGGTATACAACAAATGACTCAGCTATACCTACACATATCCTTTTTCATATGCTTTGCCATTGTGGTTTATTACAGGATACTAAATCGTTCCCTGGGCTATATAGTAGGATCTGTTGTTTATCTGTTTGCACCTGCTAATCCCAAACTTCCAGTCCACCTCTCCTGGCCCCTCAATCCCCCTTGGCAACCACGAGTTCTATTCTCTTGCATTTGAGTCTGCTTCTGTTTCTTGGATAAGTTCATTTGTGCCAACTGACAACACTGTTTGTCCACAGCTTAACCATGAGAATGGAGGCTGGCCACAAGCCAGTGAAGCAAAAGGCAGAGGAGCAAGGGATATCACACACTGGTGGGGTGAGCACACCGACAATAAAGGCGAGCCCATACAAGGTCCCGAGGCAAATATAGCTCATCACTGTTTCCCCTCGAAGAGTCTGAGCTTTAGTTAAACCTTTTCAACCATGGCTTGATGGATTTTTAATAACTAGGCAAGCTGATAATCTTTCTTCTGAGCATTTTATCTCTGGTGCTAAAACAGATCAGCCTGCTACGTCATTGTGCATTTTCACCCGAATATGGAAGCACACAGGAGCAAAGAGCAAACCTCCCACAGCTGCATTACCCACCTCTAGTTCTCCCTCCACCCTTTTCTCACACATGTGGCAGCTGCGAAGATGCCAGGCAGTGTTCTCAGTCGTGATTCGCTCATCCCATGCACCCTGAGGCTCTGAAACCTCTGTTCTCACCCATTCTCCTGCCTCAGATCTCCTATATTTGAAGATGATAGGAAAATAAGAAAATATAAGGGCTCATCAGACAAACACAACATCCTATCACATGCAGTGATGAAAGTTTAATTCAGATTTGTGCATGTTTGCTAAGTCACTTGGGTCACGTGCAGCTTTGTGTGATCCTACAGCCTGCAGCTCTCCAGGCTCTTCTGCCTATGGGATTCTCCAGTAGAGAATACTGGAGTGAGTTGCAATGCCCTCCTCCAGGGGACCTTCCAGACCCAGAGACAGAACCCATCTCCTCCATCTGCAGGCAGTTTCTTTACCACTAGCGCCACCTTTATTCCAGGCAAGAGTTTCACACAGAATTCGCTCCTTTGTTTTCACCTTCCCACTAACCCCAATCATAGGCAAAAGCAGCAGAATGGATTTTCCCCTCAGTTTTACTGAGATATAATTGAGAAATAAAATTGTAAGATATCTAAAGTACGTATCACCTTATACCTAATATATATATATACACACATGCACACACATTGTGAAAGGATTCCTTCCATCCAGGTAATTAACACACCCATCACCTCCCACATTCACCCTTTTTCTTTCTTGATAAGAACATAGAAGTATTAGTCTCTTAGTAAATGTCAATCATACAATACAGTGTTATCAATTACAGTCACATTTTATATATTAGGTCCTCAGCCCTTACACATCTCATAACTTTAAGAGTTTATACCCTTTTACCCGCCTCTCCTTATTCCCCCCAACGGCCATCCAGTGGCAACTAGTTTTCTACTCTGTATGCACGAGTTTGATTTCTTTTAAGATTCTACATATAAGTAATACCATGCATGATTTGTCTCTGTCTGGCTTATTTCATTCAGCCTAATGTGCTCCGGGTTCATTCATTTTGTTGAAAATGACAGGACCTCCTTATTATTTTTTTTTGAAGCCTGAATAATATTCTTCTCTGTGTGTTTGCATGTGTGTGTCACATCTTTGGATCCATTCATCTACTGATGGATAATTAGGTTACTTCCACATCTTAGCTATTGTGAATAAAGCTGCAGTCAACATGGGACTACAGATATCTCATAGAGAAAATAATATGGGGTTGGGGGGATATATACACATAAGGGATGGCTGGATCTGTTTTTATTTCTTGAGGAACATTTGTACCATTTTCCATAGTGGAAAACATTTCCCACCAACATTATACAAGGCTTCCCTTTTCTCTATATCCTTGCCAAAATTGTTATCACTTGTCTTTTAAGAACTTCTTAAAAAACAAATTTTATTTATTTTTAGGCTGTGCAGTACATGGGAACTTAGTTCTCTGACCAGGAATTGAACCTGCAACCCTGCATTGGAAGCATGGATTCCCAACCACTGAACCACCAGGGGAGTCTCTCTTGTTTTTTTTTTTTTTTATAATAACTATCCTAACAGTTGTGGGGTGATATCTCATTGTAGATTTGATTTGCATTTCCCTCTTGATTAGTAATGGTGAACACCTTTTATGTATCTATTGACTATATGCGTGTCTTCTTTGAAAAAATGTCTATTCAGGTCCTTTGCTCATTTTAAATTGCGTGTGTGCATGTTTGTGTGTGTGTGTACATGTGGGTTTTTTGTCTCTTTGTTTTTTGTTTATGGGTTTCAGGCTGGGGTTGGTTTTCTTCATTTGTTTTTTGGATTTTTAAATTTTTATTGTTGCTATTGGATTGTATGAGTTCCTTGGTATATGTTTTAGATATTAACCCCTTACTGGATACATACTTTGCAGATTATTTTCTTCTATTCCATGGGTTTCATTTTGTTGATGGTTTCCTTTACAGAGTGAAAGTTTTATAGTTTGATGTAGGCTCAATTGTTTATTTTTATTTTTGCCTCTGCTTTTGAGATCAAATGCAAAAAAAACCCAAAAAGAATCATTGCCAAAATCAATGTTGAGGAGCTTACTCATGTTCTCTTCTAGGTGATCCGTGGTTTCCAATTTCACATTCAAGATTTCAATCCATCTGGAGTTGATTTGCGTGCCTGGTAGTGGTCCAGTTTCATTCCTTTGCATCTGGCTGTTTTCCTAATGTCATTTATTGAAGAGACTGTTGATTCCCCACTGTATATTCGTGGCTCCTTCACTGTAAATTCACTGGCCATATATGTGTGGGCTTATTTCTGGGCTCTGTATTCTGCCCCACTGATCTCTGTGCTTGTTTTTATTGCAATATTATTCTCTTGTGATAACTATAGCTCTGTGATACAGTTTGAAATCAGGAAATGTGATGCCTCTAGCTTTGTTTTTCTTTCTCAAGATTACCTAGGCTATTGTAAGTTTTTTTTAATTTGTTTTTAATTGGAGGATAATTACTTTACAATGTTGTTAGTTCCTGGTTGTTTTTCTCTTGCTAGAGTTCTCACTATGTCTTTAATTCTTGGTATTTTAATTATAATGTGTCTCATTGTGGGTCTCTTTTGATATATCCTATTTGATACTGTCTGGGCTTCCTGGATCTGGACTGGATGTCCATTTCTTTCCCAGTACTAGGAAAGTTTTCAGCCATTATTTCTTTGAATAAGCTTTCTGCCCATATTTCTCTTCCCCTTTTGGGACCCCTGTAATGCACAGTGGTCCATTGGATTGCTGTCCTGTAAGTCTCGTAAGCTGTCTTCACTGTTCATCATTATTTTTCCTTTTTGTTCCTCTAATTGGATGAATTCCATGTCCCTTTGATTTCTCTGATCCTTTCTTCTGTTTCATCTCTTCTGCTGTTGAGCTCCCCTATTGAATCTTTCAGTTATTACATTCTTTAGTTCTGTGTTTTGCCTGGTACTTTATATATTCTATATCTCTTTGCTGAAACTCTCAATTTGTTTATGAATTGCTCCCCTGACTTACGTGAGCATCCTTATGGCCATTATTTTGAACTCCCATCAGTTAAATCACTTATCTCCATTTCATTAAGATCTGTTTCTGTTCTTTTGCTTGGGACATATACCTGTTTCTTCGTTTTCCTTGATGATCCATCTTCTGTGCATTAGATAAAACAGACACCTCTCCCAGCCTCGAAAGAGTGATTTCACATAGGAAATGCCCTTTATCCTCCAGCCCCACCCTAGCTCTTGGTGGTCTCTCACTCGTCTGTGTCTCCTCTTTTGTTGTTAGTGGGTTCCAGTCGTTGAGGGTACGCCAAAAACCAACAATATCTCAAAGGTAGGGGTCACATTCAGTGCCTAGACACAGGTTGACTGGATGCTGTATCCTCAGGAAGCAGCTGAGAAAGTGTGAAGTTAAGCCCGTTCCAGAGAGAAGCTGGGAGATGGGCTTTTTTAACCTCTTCTCTCTGCGTTAGGCTAATGTATGTAGTCATGAAGGAGGGATGCTCTTGCACTTACTTGTAACTGCTGCTTTGCTTGCTACAGTCCTGTGGGACCATGAATGCAAGCCCAATTGCTGTCAGAACCTGCAATCCAGGGACTCATCCCTTAGGCCACAGAGCAAAAGCTGGGGATACAGGCATGCGTATGAGCTCTTTCCAGCGAGAAACTGAAGACACACGAAGCAGTCTATAGTGAGATAGTAGAGAAGAAACCATCACTTTCCCTGGTCTCCAAGAAAGGTTGCTGGCAGCCCCTAGACACGGGCTAAATTAGAAGTCTGATCCTCAGACAGCAGTTTCAAAGTACATGGATGGACCCCTTTCAGGGAAACACCGGGAGATGGTTGGTCTTGCCTGCTCCCTCAGTGTGGGGAGTCCTGGGAAACAGACAATGAGTGCTTGTGCCCTGTAAACAGCTGGTCCTGTAGACACAAGGACTCTTTGGCTTTCAGGGCTCAGTGCTATCGGGGCCTGTATCTCAGATGGGAGTCTTAAAAGTTGGGATGCTAAGCATGGGTTCCAAACTTCAATTATCAGGGAGAAGCTGGGAGCTGGGAGCAACCCCCACATTGTATGGTGCTGTGCCAAGGGTGTGGTTTATGGCAAGAGCGTGTTCCAGCTTTTGCTACTCATCTTGATGTGGGTATTTTTTCATTTTTCCATTGTGTAGGAGTCACTCGTTAGTTTCTGGATTTCTTTCAGATGTAATTGCTCTGTATGTGGCCATAAATGTCTGGCTGTCAGTGTGTCCGTGGGAGGAGAGGTGTTCAAAAGTCTCCTATATCAACATCTGGGTCAAACCTCTCTCTCCTCCAGAAAGTTTCTTTTTTTTTTTTTAGTTCCCTGAGAATCTGTTTATTTCCTGGATCCTTCTTGCAATCAAAGACTTTAGAAAGTTTGAAAGAGCTGACAGTCAAGTTGGGAGAAAGGACAAAAGAAATCCATACACAGGGCATGCTAATATTAACATTACAGACTGGTTTATGAGAAGTGATCTTTTCTAATAAATGCTTCCTGCTGCTCCTGCTGTATCTCAGGCTCTGTGACGGGTGCTGAAATACAGAGGTGAAGACACAAATCTAGTCCACAGAGTTTTGAGTCTAGTGATAATTGAATAAAACTAAATCTTCTCATGAAAAGTAGTGGTCTGGATTAAAGACTGAAACAAACTTTATCACCCAGTTTGGACTGGAGGTCAAGACAAACATTACCACCTGATGTTATCCACAGTTCACACATGTACATATATCTGTAGGATTAAAATGTTTTCTTGGGGCTTTCCTGGTGGTCCAGGGGCTAAGACTCTGAGCCTCCACTGCAGGGGACTGGGTTTGATCCCTGGTCAGGGAACTAGATCCCACACGCTGTAACTAAAGATCCTGCCTGCTATAACTAAGACTCCACATGACGAAATCAAAGTAGACGATTCCAAGTGCAGCACCTAAGACCCAGTGCAACCAAGTTTAAAAAAATAAGTTTCCTTTTCCACTTTTTTCCCCCCTATTATAGATGGGCTAAAAATGTCTTTATACTCTGAATAGTTTCCTGAACCTAAGGCAATACCAGAAATATAGTTAATATTCAATGAATCTTTGATGCATGAAAAAACTACAAAATATGTTCTAAGATTTATTTTTTGTATTTCATCCAGGAAGTTCCAGAATCCTTTAAAACAATAAAGCTGACATAGGATCGACAAAGCCAAAATGAAGATATGCCAAAGAACTTGTGCTAGAAAGGGCACGTACATGCTCTGGTCACTCTATCTTTGATTAAAGAGAGAGAATCAAGTGGTAGACAAGCAAAGGAAGAAACAGAAGGTCTGTGGCCCCACCCCCAGTGTCTAGTTGCTTACTGAGGCCACTGTGTGTCACTTCCTGCCTGTCAAGATTCTGGACCTCTCTCTTCTAAGCCCTTGGCATCATCCTGATCCTCTGGAAGTTATTTATCACTCACTGAGTTTGTCTAGTCTAATACACCTTTCTGACTTGGCCCAGGATCCCCTCAGGCCCAAACATCCTTGTCAGATCTCTCCTTACTGGCATGAACTTCCCCCAACTGGGAAAGGATGCCGAAATCATAAAAAGGAATAGGGAAGAGAAAAGAAGCCCTCACAAAAGATAACAAAGGAATAGTTTTGAAGATAGAAGTCACACAATGTGTTCTCACACAGGGATATGTTGTGGGCGGCAGACTTCCACACAGGGTGCAAGCGGTCAAGGACAAGAACTTTGGAGACTCAGTCTGATAAGCAACTCTGCAGTTTGCCAGGTGGGCTAATTTGGATTTATTAACCTGAGACTTAGCATTCACAGATGAATAATACCACTTACCCTCATAACAGTCTGTGACCACTAAATAAGTTAATACATTTAATATCTGGCACACACATTTGCAGGGCTTCCCTGGTGACTCAGTGGTAAAAAAAATCCACCTGCCAATGCAGAAAACGCAGGTTTGATCCCTGGGTCACGAAATTCCCTGGAGGAGGAAATGGCAACCCACTCTAGTGGGCTGAAGCTTCCATGGACAGAGGAGACTGGTGGGCTACAGTCCATGGGGTCTCAAAAGAGTCAGACATGACTTAGTGACTCTACAACAACAACATACACTAGCAGAGATGTGAATGGACCTAGAGAGTGCCATACCGGGTGGAATACGTCAAAAAGTGAAAACCAAATGCCATTTATTAATGCGTATATGTGGGATCTAGAAAAATGGTACAGAGGAACCTATCTGCAAAGCAGAATTAGAGACACAGATGTAGAGAGCAAACATTCAGACACAGTGGTGGAGGGGAAGGGGGAGTGGGATGTATTGGGAGATGGAGATGGGCACAGATACACTATTGATACTATGTATAACATATATAACCAATGAGAACCTACTATATAGCACAGGGAACTCTACTCAGAGCTCTGTAGTGACCTAAATGGGAAGAAAATGCAAAGAGGAGGTGATATGTGTAGACATATGGCTGATTCACTTTGATGTATAGCAGAAACTAACACGTCTTAAAGCAACTATACTCCAATTTAAAAAAAAAATCTGGCACTCAGCATGTCCTCAAAGTTGGCTAATATCATGATAATAATGTTCCTTGGTCCTTGACCCTTTCCTAAGTGTACAGACAAATGTAAAAGATCCTAAAGTTTGCATTTATAATCACAAAGTTAGTGCCATTTTTCTTCCCAAGGGACAAAAAAAAAAGTATTAGAATATAGGAAAGGAGCCTGCTTTTCCCTCTGTATTCACAATTACACATACTTCTTCCTGGAGGGAGTGAGTTTGACAGACTGTGATGTACAGTTGTTAGCAAGAATCCAAAACGACCCTGCGGTAAATCAGTTTTTAATTTTATTTCTGGAAAATTGGGGAAATGCTTTAAAATTTTCTGCAGTTATTTGCTGGTGAGGATGTGATTCCAGGGACCCAACACTTTCCCTTTCCTCAGTGGCAGCAACTCCCTCAGACACAACAAGCAGGGCTGGTCTTCATGTTGTACATGGGGCTGTGGAGCCGTGGCTTCCAGGCTCTAGCTGGGAAGGCGTCCCTCCAGTAGAGCCATCTGGTCACATTAAAAAAATCCTACCCGTGGCTCCTTCCAGCAGCAATTTGCTTCTGCGCTCACACCATCTCCCCTACTCAGTTCAAGCTCCTGGGCAACGACGATGAAACTAAAATGGGACTGGAAAAGAATTTGATGTCATGGATGGGGCATCATCAAACATGGTTGGGTTTTAGACTTTTCAAAAGTTGATCCCAAAGTCAGTAACAAGACCAGAGGATGAGTTCCTAGGAAAGGTGACTCACTGGGCAGAGCACAGAAATCTTGAATGGGAGCCAAGAAGCCTTGGATGGTTGGAGTGCCAGGGAGAGGATTCATGAATCATAAAAAAAAGAAGACAAATCCTGCTCAGAAAAGCCAGGCCATGAGAAAGCACCAAGAACCAAGAAAGACTGAGTGACACGGACTTCCCTGGTGTCCAGTGGCTGGGACTGCAGGCTCCAAGGCAAGGGGCCCAGGTGTGAGCCCTGGTCAGGGAACTAGATCCCACAGGCCACAACAAAGACCCAGTACAGCCAAGTGAATAAATAAACGAGTGAATAAACAGTAGGGGGAAAAAAAAAGATTGAGTAACAGATGGAGTATCTAAGATTCTAGCATAGACAGTGTGCCCAGAAAGTCAACTTCAAGAAAATGCCACTGGGGGACATAAATGAGACCTCTGGGGCCCAGTTGCCAGACAGTTTTAACCTGGAACCAAATGGAGAAGGGAGCTTGCTTGTTCAGTAAGCATAAGCACTGGAGAGAGCAGTACATCAGGCCCTGTAGACTGGATTGTTGGTTGGCTGCCCTGTATCCATTCTTTCCTTCATCTGTCCTAACAAAATCTCAATTTCTTTCTCTGGATTTTTTCTTCCCCTACAAAGCCTTGGAGAAGGCTGACCCCATCCCCAGGTCCTAGGGTGAGTCTTAGCTGTCTAAAAGCAATCCCATCCTCCTTTCCAGAGGTTGGAAAATTGTCCTTTGACCCATTGAGACCATGGACAGGCTTCCTGGGGCTTCTGCTAAAGCTCTGCCCAATCTTCTAGAAGACATTCTAGACATTCCTCAAAGACTGTTCTGTGTGATGAAAGGCCCCAAACTGCTGCCAGTCTGGGAATGAAGTCAGTCCACTCAGGGGTGAAGAGCTGAAGAGATACATAGGGAGCAAGGGCCGTGGAATGAGGTCCCTCAGAAGTCATTTTGCCTAAGATTTCCAGTTTCACAAGTCTATCAAATCCTTATGGCTGAAGCCAGTTTGATTTCTCTGCTTATGTTATAGGTGATGGAACACCTTAGTAGAAAAGAAAGAGGGACATCCCTCGTGGTCCAGTGGTTAAGACTCTGCACTTACAATGCAGGGTGTATAGGTTCGATCCCTGACTGGGGAACTAAGATCCCACATGCCTCAGGCCATGGCCAAAGAAAAGAAGAAGAAAGAGGAGGAGAAGGAGGAAGAAGAATTAGATATACGAATTAGAAAAACTATTGTAGGTTTGGGAGAATAGCATTGAAACATGTATATTAGGATATGTGAAACGAATTGCCAGTCCAGGTTCAACGTATGATACAGGATGCTTGGGGCTGGTGCACTGGGATGACCCAGAGAGCTCATATGGGGAGGGTGGTGGGAGAGGGGTTCAGGATGGGGAACACATATACACCCGTGGTGGACTCATGTCAATGTCTGGCAAAACCAATACAATATTGTAAAGTAAAAAACAACAACAACAACAGCAAAGTTCCTCTGAAAAAATTAAAAGCCTCTTTTAAAAAAAAAAAAAGAAAAGAAAAACTATTGTAATTTGCAATACATCAGTACTCCAGCCCAGGTCCAGCTGACTTTGGAAGCCTGTCTGCCCACTCTCATCTCATGCTGCCTTTCCATTGATGAGCAGAGACAAGCACACTCTTCATTGCCTGCCTCAGTAGGGTGTGCCTTGGACCTCCACACCAGCTAGAAAAATAGCTTTTGCTTGAGAGACAAAGGGCTGTACATAAAAGCAAGGGAAAGAGCAGTAATCCTGGAACTCAATCTTGAAAGAAAAAGCCAAGATCCTGTGGAGGCAGGAGAGGCAGAAACTGCTGGCTTCCCTTCTGTTCTCTGGCTTCCCTGGGTCATGTTTCACCACAGTGCAAATCCAAGCAGGAAGGGTAAAGAAACTGCTTGTAACTCCTGTTCTCGAGGCCTGAACAGAAACAAGTCGATGGAGAAAATAAAATGCTACCAGTGGAGTCAAACTGGTAGAGAAATTGACTGAGTACATGTTGGTAAAAGAGCAAGGAAAGTTACACCCTTAACGTCATCTGTTTTTATTTTCCTACCCTTTAAGGTAAGTGAAATAAGGCATATATTTACCCCCTTTAAGTCATGGAAATTCAGTATGAACATGCCTTTTTAGGCACTATGTATTTTTTCCTTGGAAAATGGCTTATTAAGTTCCTAGATAACTTGATTAACACAGAACACTTTGATAATCCAACAGAACACTCTAAGATGGAGTTAATGGCTTCCCTAATAGCTCAGTGGTAAAGAATCCACCTGCCAAATACAGCAGATGTGAGTTCAATCCCTGGTTGGGAAGATTCCTTGCAGAAGGAAATGGCAACTCACTCCAGTCCTCTTGCCTAGAAAATTCCATAGACAGAGGAGCCTGGCAGGCTACTGTCCATGGGGTCGCAAAAGAGTTGGACATGACTTAGTGACTCAACAACAACATGATGGAGTTAGCATAAGTAATACAGTTACCTGATACAGTAATAGGTGGAAGAGGTCAGATCATCTATTCTAGAATAGATTCTCTCCCTGCCCAGCTCAGAAGGGGACCTCCTACCCCCAGGGCAATGGAAGACAGATTCTGATTCTTCCAGGTCCTGATGGGGAGGTGGAGGCAAGGGAAGGCACTCTGCCTCTCCCATGAGGGAGCTCCCATCACTTCCCAGTAACAGAAGGTCTGCATGCCACCACATGGCCCAGGATTCTCCATCGAAGTCTGTAACAACGGGTAAGGGAAGTCACATGAGAAATAGTATCAGACACCACAATTCCCTCATCTGGAAATACCCAAACCTGGTTATTCACATCGATCTTTTTTTCCCCCTGGTCTTAGTTTCCCAAAAAGGGAATGATTGAACCCATGGGCTCAGCAGTGAACGCCTACAGTCCTAACTACTGGGTCACCAGGGAACTCTCCCTCCTTGATCCTCCTAATTTGCATTTGTGCTCAACAGTTATCTGATCTCACTGTAAACTTGTGATAACAAACCTAACGTGGGTGCGATGCTGCCCGGCAAATCGTGGTATATATTCCGTATGCAATTCGCTTTCTCACTCTTCCAGTTACTCCCTTTTCTCTCCTTAGGCTTCAAACATTTCCTGCCCTCTTCTTTCTCAACCAATGGCTTTGCCTCTTACTTCAGTGGAAAAACAGATGTAAACAGAAAAGAATTCCGTATCTTCCCAAGATTAAATTTACCAACTTTTCATATATACCAGGTGGGTCTTAGGAAGCACTACTACAAACAAAGCTAGTGGAAGTGATGGAATTCCAGCTGAGTTATTTCAAATCCTAAAAGATGATGCTGTGAAAGTGCTGCACTCAATATGCCAGCAAATTTGGAAAACTCGGCAGTGACCACAGGACTGGAAATGGTCAGTTTTCATTCCGATCCCAAAGAAAGGCAATGCAAAGAATGTACAGATTACTGTACAATTGCACTCATTTCAAATGCCAGCAAGATTATGCTCAAAATCCTTCAAGGTGGGCTTCAGCAGTATGTAAACTAAGAACACCTGGATGTTCAAGCTAGATTTAGGAAAGGCAGAGGAACCAGAGATTAAATTACCAACATACACTGGATCATAGAAAAAGCAAGGGAATTCCAAAAAACACCTACTTCTGTTTCACTGACTATGCTAAAGCCTTTGACTGTGTGGATCACAACAAACTGTAATATTCTTAATGAGATGGGAATACCAGACCACATTACCTGCCTCCTGAGAAACCTGTATGCAGGACAAGAAGCAAGAGAACTAGACATGGAATAACAGACTGGTTCAAAATTGGGAAAGGAGTACGTCAAAGCTGTATTGTCACCCTCTTTATGTAACTTATATGCAGAGTGCATCATGCAAAATGCTGGGCTGGATGAGCTGGAATCCAGATTGCTGAGGGAAATATCAACAACTTGAGATATGCACATAATACCACTTTAATGGCAGAAAGTGAAGAGGATCTAAAAAGCCTCTTGATGAAGGTGAAAGAGGAGAGTGAAAAAACTGGCTTAAAACTCAACATTCAAAAAACAAAGATCATGGCATCTTGTCCTATCACTCTGTGGCAAATAGATGGGGAAAATGGAAACAGTGTCAGATTTCATTTTCTTGTACAGTTTCAAAATCAATCCAGGTGGTGACTGTAGCTACAAAATTAAAAGATGCTTGTTCCTTGGAAGAATAGCTGTGACAAACCTAGACAGTGTATTAAAAAGCAGAGACATCACTTTGTTGACAAAAGTCCGTTATAGTCAAAGCTATGGTTTTTCCAGTAGTCATGTATGGATGTGAGAGTTGGACAATAAAGAAGGCTGAGTGCCGAAGAATTGATACTTTCGAACTGTGGTGTTGGAGAAGACTCTTTATAGTCCCTCGGACTGCAAGGAGATCACACCAGTCAATCCTAAAGGAAATCAACCCTGAATATTTATTGGAAGGCCTGATGCTGAAGCTCCAATGCTTGGGCCACGTGATTGGAAGAGCTGACTCATTGGAAAAGACCCTGATTGGAAAGATTGAGGGCAAGAGGAAAAGGGGATGACAGATGATGAGATGGTTGGATGGCATCACCGACTCAATGGACATGAGTTTGAGCAAACTCTGGGAGATGGTGATGGACAGGGAAGCCTGGTGTGGGGCAGTCCATGGGGTCACAAAGAGTCGGACACGTCTTAGTGACTGAACAACATGTATTGCATGTGTGCTAAACTGCTTCAGTCATGTCTGACTCTTTGCAACCCTGTGGACTGTAGCCTGCCAGCTTCCTAGGTCCATGGGATTCTCTAGGCAAGAATACTGGGGTGGGTTGCAATTCCTCCTCCAGAGGATCTTCCTGATCCATGTCACTTACATCTCCTGCATTACAGGCAGATTCTTTACCGCTCCATTGGGGAAGCTTCATATAACAACCATGCTTGTCGCCAGTCGGAATGACTGCTATCAAAGTCTACAAACAATAAATGCTGGAGAGGGTACAGAGAAAAGGAAACCCTCTTACACTGTTGGTGGGAATGCTCACTAGTACAGCCACTATGGAGAACAGTGTGGAGATTCCTTAAAAAACTGGAAATAGAACTGCCATACGACCCAGCAATCTGACTGCTGGGCGTACACACTGAGGAAACCAGGATTGAAAGAGACACGTGTACCCTAATGTTCATCGCACCACTGTTTATAATAGCCAGGACACAGAAGCAACCTAGATGTCCATCGGCAGATGAATGGATAAGAAAGCTGCAGTACATATACACAATGGAATATTACTCAGCCATTAAAAAGAATGCATTTGAGTCAGTTCTAATAAGGTGGATGAAAATGGAGCCTATTATACAGTGAAGTAAGTCAGAAAGAAAAATACCAATATAGTATATTAATGCATCTCTATAGAATTTAGAAAGATGGTAACGATGATACTATATGTGAGACAGAAAAAGAGACACAGATATAAAGAACAGACTTTTGGACTCTGTGGGAAAAGGCAAGGGTGAGATGATTTGAGAGAATAGCATTGAAACATGTATATTATCATATGTGAAATAGATCACCAGTCCAAGTTCAATGCGTGAAACTGGGCACTCAAAGCCGGTGCACTGGGACACCCCTGAGGGATGGGATGGGGAGAGAGGTGGGGGGGGGGGTTCAGGATGGGGACACATGTACACCCGTGGCTGATTCATGTCAATGTATGGCAAAAACCACTACAAAACTGTAAAGTAGTTAACTTCTAATAAAATAAATTAATTAATTTTAAATAAAAACCAGGCTTGTGCTTATCTAGCCAAACTCTCCCCTTGTACACAGAATCTCAGCCCCTCTCATCTGCTCTTAATTATGCAAGAATCTCAAGGGGTTGGTGAGACTCCTGAAAATACAAAATGTCTTGTGTATAAGCTTTTTTGGGGGCCTGAGGAAACAGCCATAAGTTTCTTTAAAATCTCAACTGAAAAATTTAGCTCCACCATTCTAAAAGCTGGTGGCTGCCAACATTTGGAGAAGACAGTGGCACCCCACTCCAGCACTCTTGCCTGGAAAATCCCAGGGATGGGGGAGCCTGGTGGGCTGCCGTCTATGGGGTCGCACAGAGTCAGACACGACTGAAGCGACTTAGCAGCAGCAGCAGCAGCTAACATTTTTACTGAGCCTTTGGTATGTGCCTAGTATTAGCATGAATGGGTTAAATTAATGTTGCAATCTTTAAATTAATCTCAATGCAATCTTCTGATAAAAATATTACTGAGATACCTATATCACAGGTGAGCAAACTGATGCTCAGAGAGTTTAGATAAACTGTTCAAAGCTGTACAGCTGAAGTTGTAGGGCTGGAATTCTAGGCCAGACAGGAGCTAAAGCCCATCACACGAGGAGAACTGGCCACCAAGGGATAAAGGATTTAGGATTGTTTATTCCTGTCCCTCATCTTATCTTTGGAAAACATACAAATACACACATACAAACAAGATGCTATTTTACCATCAAAATTATTCTAATAAAACACAAGGCTAGGGAGAGGTAAATGGCTTTACCTCTTAAGTAATTTAAATGATATATTGCTTTCTACGTTGTTCATCATTTTTAATGAACTATTATGAGATATTATGCAAATTAAAAGTTATCAGCCTTCTGTAAATAACAAGTATCTCAAATATTTAATCAGTGATTTATAATTGCTCAAGTGATCAAAGAAGGTAATTTAGCCTGTTCCTTGAATTCTGTATATTTAGACAATAAAAAAAATTATTCAGTTTACATTCTTAAATGACAAAATGTGAGTCACTACAATACATCCTTACTTGTTACATCTTGGCCAGTATTTATCCTCGCTTTAAGTCTGCAGGTCAAGGGACAGGTGCTCAGGACATTCAACTGCCCTGCCTTGAAGCTTGTCTTTCCTGGTTCTCAATAAAGAAAACCAGATAATCTTCTGAATATAAGATTGCCAAGATGTAGCCACCTTTCCATTGCTTCACACTGCCTAGTCTTCATTTCTTGTTTTGTAGAAGTCATAAGCAACAAATCCAACTATTTGGAACAGAAAGAAACATTTTCTTGAGTTTCTACAATCTGTCACATTACACAGACAAAGTCTTTGAGAATTCTTGTCTTGCCTTGCAGTAGGTTCATTCCAAGTTATAATATAAAATGATGAGAGAGGGATTTATCACAGAAAACCAATCAACTGAGAAACCTTGACTCTTAACCTGTGCCTCTTGGCAGACAGGTTTCTATATCCAGGAAATATCTCATCAAGGATCCCTAGGTGCCCTTCAGTCTCTAGGCGCCACTTACACCAATGCATTTGGAACATGCCAAATCTACCCCCAAATTCTGCAGATCTCCCAATAAGTTCCTTTACAGACCATGCTCCATCTATGGTGAGCTTTGCCATTCTGCAAAACCATTCTGCTGATGCTGGATTTGTTGCTTTCTCTGCCTGGTACACCTTTTCCTTCCTCTTCCTCCTCCTTGATTTGGCCAATTCTTCTTCCTTCAAACATCACCTTAGAGATGCTTTCTTGGAGCATCCCTGCCCCAACTCTGGGAGAGTTCCCCTAGTGGTTCCTCTGTTTCCTCTTGTGGGTTCCCTAGTCCCCTATTTACTCTTATCTTAGCAACAAACTCTTGTTATGGCCTATTGTCTGTCCCCTTGCTGGACTCTACCATCCCTGGAACAAAGAACTGTTTCTGCTTTGTGAAAACATTCATCTTTTATTATAACCCAGTGCCTGGATTAGAACAGATGTCAAACAAAACTACTTGTTGAAGGAATGAATGACTGTCCTCATTTATCACTATCCTCTGTTTAGGGCTACATGCCTATAGATGCATGCAGGAAAGTGGTATATGGAAGTGAGTAGGACCAGGACACAGATAAATAGAGAGAGAACAAAAGCCTTACCTACCCTCTAGATTCATCAGATAAAAACTGCCCTCCAAGGTAATTCCCTGGGAGTCCAGTGGTTAGAACTTGGTGCTTTCACTGAGGTGGCTGGGGCTTGATCCCTGCTCAGGAAAGAGGCCAAAGTTGCACTGTGCAGCCAAAAGCACAAAACCAAAACACTGTCCTCCAAAAGCATTCACTTCCCTCACTAGTCTTTACAATAGCCCTCTTCATTTCTCATCAGTTTTTTTGCCATATCTCTTCTACTGCCAACTGCTGATCATTCTTACAACTTGCCTTTCTCTCTATGTCTACTGATGACCACTTTCATCAGATTCAAATTGTCTCTTTACTTGGATGTTTAAACAGCCAGAAATAATTTTGCAAATAAATGTGGTATACAATACATAACACACACTAATTTGTGCCTTACAATACTATGATAAGGTATGTTTTCCAGTGGATGTATCCACTAGAAATGCCAGAGGATATATCCCTTCGTACCTGGCTCTGATGTCCAGTGGGGCTTACATTCATGGGTTCAACAGGATGGTAGTGAACAAAAGACTAGTTCTGAACGGGTTATCATCCCAGGGCTCAGCACAGAGAAATCAGACAGAAACACCCATCTCCCTGTCTTCCCCTGAAAGAGATATATTTACATACTTTAAAAGCTGCAACCTGAGGTTCCATCTTCCAATCAGCCTGAAGCCACTTGCTGACTGAGATTCTCCCAATCAGGGCACTGACAGGTCTTGAAGCACCCTTAACTACTGAGAGCTATTAAAAGTAAAAGAGCCTGCTTGGCGATCACAAAGGTTTGAGAGAGAACCAAGAGCTCAGACAGGGTTGAACAGTAAGATTCATTTCCTACATAATACCACTACTTCAAAACTGGGAGAAGTGGTTGTTTTATCTAATGCTAGAAACCAGCACAGAGAATCAAGAAAAATGAAGAAAAAAAGGAATATACTCCAAATGAGAGAATAAGACAAAACTTCCAAAAAAAAGTTAATGAAGATTTAGCTGATAGAACTTAAGATAACGATCACAAACACTGCTGAGATCAGGAAAGTAATGCATGAATAAAATAAGAACTTCAGAAAAGATATAGAAAATATTTAAAAGTACCAAAGAAACACATAGAATTAAAGATTACAATAACTGAACTGAAAACTTCAATAGGGAGATTCAATAGTAGACAAGCTTAAATGAGAAAAGGATCAGTAAACTTTAAGACAGGGCAATGGAATTCATCCAATTAGAGGAGCGAAAAGAAGAAAGAAAAAGCATGAAGACAGCTTAAAGGACTTATAGGACAATACCAAGGAAACCAATAATTGCACTACAGTGATCCAAAGAGGAGCAAAAGAAAGGGGCAGAAAATTTGCTGAAACAATTAATGGCTGAAAACTTCCCTACTCTTGGGAGAGACCTGAAATAAAAAAAAAGAAAACAACAACTTTACACCTCAAGCAACCAGAAAAAGAAAAACAAAGCCTAAAGTTAGCAGAAGGAAGGAAATAACAAAAGTCAGAGCAGAAATCAATAAAATATAGAGATTGAAAAACAGTATAAAAGATCAATGAAACTAAGAGCTTCTTTTTAAAAGATAAAATAGACAAACCTTTATCTGGACTTACCAAGACAAAAGAAAGAAGATGCAAATAAATCAAAAGAGAAATAAAAAAAGAAACATTATAACCAGTACCACAGAAATACAAAGGATCATAACAAACTACTATGAGCAATAACACACCAAAAACTTAGGCACCCTAGAAAGAATGGATAAATTTCTAGAAATATGCAAACTGCCAAGAATGAACCATGAAGAAATAGAAAATCTGAACAGACTGACTTCTATTAAGGAGATTCAATCAGTCATCAGAAACCTGCAGACAAAAGCTTAGTACAGATGGCTTCAAAGGTGAATTCTATCAAACATTCAAAGAATTAATACTTATTCATCTTAAACTATTCCCAAAAATTGCAAAGGAAGGAAGACTTGTGAAGTCATTCTACAAGACCAGCATTACCCTGATGCCAAATCCAAAGATCACAAAAAAGAGAAAATTACCGGCCAATATCACTGATGAACACAGATGTAAAAATCCTTAACAAAATATTAGCAAACTGAATTCAATGATACATTAAAGGGATTGAGAAATGGCATATTTCCTGCCATATCCATAAGCAAGGATGTCACAGCCATCACTGATTCTGGCCATCCAAATGTAAATGCCCCAGAGGGCACCCAGTAAAGAGAATAATACCTGTTAACCACAGCCATCAGATTGCAGCCACTCCCTACAGAGAGTGGAGGGGATATGAAAAACCCAGGACACTGGGCCCATAAAGCTGAGATACATATGAAAGGAATGATTTCAGTGAGCCCAGTCTCTTGTACCTTCCCATATATAAAAAGCACTAAATCCCTTAACTTGCAGTATCTGGTTTTCCTTAATTAACAATCATCTTCTGAGGTTCAGACTATCTGCCCTTTGTTACAAACTTCTATATACCCTGACTCCTTACCCTGCCTCCTCAGAACAGTTCTCTCAGGGTTACTCGAGATGCTGTCTCCTGGGCCTAAAGTCCTAAAAATTCCCACCAAATAAAATAAAACTCTCAACTTTTAGGTTGTGACTTTTTAAAGCCAACAGTTCCATATACCACAGTGAAGTATGATTTACCTCAGGGATGAAAGGATGGATCAATATTCTCAGATAAATCAATGTGATATACCACATTAACAAACTGAAGAACAAAAACTATATAATCATCTCAATAGAAAAAGCATTTGACAAAATTCAACATCCATGTATGCTTAAAAACTTCTCAATAAAGTAAATACAGAGGAAACATACTTCAGCGTAATAAGGCTACATATGACAAGTCCACGGAGAAGGCAATGGCACTCCACTCCAGTACTCTTGCCTGGAAAATCCCGTGGATGGAGGAATCTGGTAGGCTGCAGTCCATGGGGTCGCTGAGGGTCGGACATGACTGAGCGACTTCACTTTGACTTTTCACTTTTCTGCACTGGAGAAGGAAATGACAACCCACTCCAGTGCTCTTGCCTGGAGAATCCCAGGGATGGGGGAGCCTGGTGGGCTGCCATCTATGGAGCTGCACAGAGTCAGACACGAATGAAGCAACTTAGCAGTATGACAAGTCCATAGCTAACGTTATACTCGATACTGAAACGCTAAAAGCTTTTCTTCTGTAAGGTCAGAAATAAGATAAGATGCCCACTCTCACCACTTTTATCCAACACAGTATTGGAAGTCCTAGCCAAATAAATTTGTCAAGAAAAAGAAATAAAACACATTAGAATCAGAAAGGAAAAAAGTGAAACTGTCTCCATTTGCAGATGGCATGATATTATGTATGGAAAACTCAAAATACTCCATCAAAAAACTGTGAAAGTAAGCGAATTTGGTAAAGTTGCCAGATACAATATCAATAGACAAAAAATAGTTGTATGTCACCAGCAAGGATCTATTGTTTAGCTCATGGCAGTCTGCTCAATGTTATGTGGCAGCCTGGATGGGAGGAGAGTCTGGGGGAGAACGGATCCATGTATCATGTATATGTATGGCCGAATCCCTTCACTGTTCACCTGAAACTATTACAACATTCTTTGTTGATTGGCTATACCCAATGCAAAATTAAAAGTTTTTAAAAATCAGTTCACCTGAAACTATTACAACATTCTTTGTTGATTGGCTATACCCAATGCAAAATTAAAAGTTTTTAAAAATCAGCTGTGTGTCAATACACTAATAATGAATGCTCAGAGATTAAGAAAACAATCCCATTTACAACTGCATCAAAAAGAACAGAGTATCTACAAATAAATTTAATCAAGGAGGTAAAAGATTACACACTGAAAAGTATAAGACACTGATTAAAAGAACTGAAGAAGAAACAAATAAATTGTAAGATATTCCATGCTCATGGCTTAGAATAATTAGTATTATTTAAATATCCATATTATCAAAGAAATTTATAGATTCAATGCAATTTCTATCAAAATTCCAATGGTAATTTTCCCACAGAATTAAAACAATCCTACAATTCATATAAAATCACAAAAGACCTCAAATAGCCAAAGTAATCTTGAGGAAGAATGACAAAGCTGCAAAAATCACATTTCCTGATTTTAAAATATATTACAAAGCTCTGGTAATCAATACAGTATGATACTGGCATAAAAACAGACATATAGATTAACGGAATAGAACAGAAATCCAGAAATCAGCCCATACACACATGGTAAATTAATTTATAACAAAAGTCTCAAGAATGTACTGGGAAAAGGGCTATCTCTTCAATAAACTGTTATGGAAGAACTGGAGAGCAACATGCTACAGAACACTATGCATAAAAATTAACTCAAAATGGATTAAACTTGTATGTAAGACCTGAAACCATAAAACTCTTGCAAGGAAACAGGCTTTAAGTTCCTTGACATCTGTCCTGGCAATGATATTTTTGGACTTGACACTAAAAGCAAAGGCAACAAAAGCAAAAATAAACAAATAAGACCACATCAAACAAAAAAGTTGCACAGTAAAGGAAATCATCAACAAAATGGAAAGGTAACCTTCCAAGTGGGAGAAAATATTTCCAAATTATGTATCAGATAAGAGGTTGATATTCAAAATGTGTAAAGAACTCATATAATTCAATAGTAAAAAGACAAATAATCCAGTTTTTTAAATGGGAAGATGATCTAAATAGACATTTCTCAAAAGAAAGCATACACATGGCCAATAAGTACAGGAAAAGATGCTAGATATCACTAATCATTAGTGAAATGCAAATCAAGACCACAAAGAGAAATCACCTCACATCTGTCAGAATGCCCATCATCAAAAAGTCTACAAATAATAGATGCTGGAGAGGGTGTGGAGAAAAGGAAACCCTTTTGCCCTATTGCTGGGAATGTAAATTAATACAACCACTATGGAGAACAGTATAGAATTTTCTTGAAAAACTAAAAACAGAACTACCATATGACCCCATAATCCCATTACTGGGCATATAACCAGAGAAAATTATAATTCAAAAGACACATGCACGCCAATGCTCATTGCAGCAATATTTACAATAGCCAGGATATGGAAACAACCTAAATGTCCGTCAACAAAGAAATGGATAAAGAAGTTGTGGTACATGTGGAATATTAAACACATAATGGAATATTACTCAGCCATAGAAAGGAATGAAACTGGGTCATTTGTAGAGACATGGATGGACCTATAGAGTGTCATACAGGGTGAAGTTAGAAAAACAAATATGGTATATTAATGCATATGTGTGGAATCTAGAAAAATGGTATAAACTTTATTTGTAAAGAAGGAATAGAGATATAGATGTAGAGAAAAAAATGTATGGACACTAAAAGGGAAAAAGGGGTGGTGGTGGGAGGAATTGGGAGACTGGGACTGACATATATACACTGCTGCTGCCGCTGCTGCTGCTAAGTCATGTCAGTCGTGTCCGACTCTGTGTGACCACATAGACAGCAGCCCACCAGGCTCCCCTGACCCTGGGATTCTCCAGGCAAGAACACTGGAGTGGCTTGCCATTTACTTCTCCAATGCATGAAAGTGAAAAGTCAAAGTGAAGTCGCTCAGTTGTGTCTGACTCTTAGCCATCCCATGGACTGCAGCCTACCAGGCTCCTCCATCCATGGGAGTTTCCAGGCAAGAGTACTGGAGTGGGTCGCCAGTGCCTTCTCCACATATATACACTACTATATATAAAATAGATAACTAATGAGAACCTACCATATAGCACAGGGAACTCCATTCATGCTCCGTGGTGACCCACCTGGAAACGAAATCCAAAAAAGAAGGGATGTGTATATATGGAAAGTTGATTCACTTTGCTGTTCAGAAGAAATTAACACAGCATTGTAAAGCAACTATACTCCAATCAAAGTTATTTTAATAAAAGAAAAACTAACTTAAACAGGTATATTTACCCTCACCTTCACTGCAGCATTATTCACAATAGGGCTATGTGTTCATCCATGGATAAATGGATAAAGTGTGTTCAGTTCAGTTCAGTCACTCAGTCGTGTCCGACTCTTTGCAACCCCATAAACTGTGGCACGCCAGGCCTCCCTGTCCATCACCAACTCCCGGAGTTCACCCAAACTCATGTTCATCGAGTTGGTGATGCCATCCAGCCATCTCATCCTCTGTCATCCCCTTTTCCTCCTGCCCCCAATCCCTACCAGCATCAGAGTTTTTTCCAGTGAGTCAACTCTTCGCATGAGGTAGCCAAAGTATTGGAGTTTCAGCTTTAGCATCATTCCTTCCAATGAACATCCAGAACTGATCTCCTTTAGAATGGACTGGTTGGATCTCCTTGCAGTCCAAGGGACTCTCAAGAGTCTTCTCCAACACCACAGTTCAAAAGCATCAATTCTTCGGCACTCAGCCTTCTTCACAGTCCAACTCTCACATCCATACATGACCGCTGGAAAAACCATAGCCTTGACTAGACTGACCTTAGTCAGCAAAGAAATATCTCTGCTTTTCAATATGCTATCTAGGTTGGTCATAACTTCTCTTCCAAGGAGGAAGCGTCTTTTAACTTCATGGCTGCCATCACCATCTGCAGTGATTTTGAAGCCCCAAAAAATAAAGTCTGACACTGTTTCCACTGTTTCCCCATCTATTTCCCATGAAGTGATGGGACCAGAGGCCATGATCTTCGTTTCCTGAATGTCGAGCTTTAAGACAACTTTTTCACTCTCCTCTTTCACTCTCATCAAGAGGCTTTTTAGTTCCTCTTCACTTTCTGCCATAAGGGTGGTATCATCTGCATATCTGAGATTATTGATATTTCTCCTGGCAATTTTGATAAAGTGTGTTATGTATACACAAAATGGAATATTATTCAGCCATAAAAAATGAGGAAATCTTGCTACTTTTGACAACATGGATGGACCCTGAGGGCATTATGTTAAGTAAGTCAGAAAAAGCAAATACCATATACCTTAAGCATATGTGAAACTTTAAGAAATAAAAAATAGAACTCATAGATATAGAGAACAGATTTGTGGTTGAGGGGGTAAAGGGGTGCAAAATGGGCGAAGGAGGATCTTAAGAAGGCACAGACTTCCAGTCAGAAAACATGTAACTCCCGGAGATTTAACGACCAGCCTGGTGATTACAGTTAATAGTACTGTATCACATATTTGAAAGCTGCTGAAAGTTTTCAACACAAGAAACAAAAAAATTTTGTAACCATGTGTGGTAATGCAGGTTAACTGGGCTTATTGTGGTGATCTTTTGCAGTATTACATATGCCAAATCATTACTTTGTACACCTGAAAGAATACAATGTTATGTCAATTTAAAAAAAAAAATAATAATGTCTCAATATGAACAAACAAATATAACTAATTTCTATTTTACCTCCTCTGCATTTTGAACACCATCTTGAAATAACTGGGCAACGAGCAGATTTAAAGCTTCAGGTTTTTTCTCTCCGGTCCTTCTTACAGGCTGGGTGGGGCTGGCAACTCCTGCATAAGTTCTGGAAAAACTATGGAGGAGGCGGCGGCAGCAGCTTCCAGCCTCACAGATCCTGCCCAACTGGGCTGATTTTAGGCTAATCTGACTCTCTGCCCCTGCACCACCCCAACAAGCCTGAGATTTGTTGGAATTTTCCAACCAAAGCCCACTGAACCAGGTCATCCGGCCACTCATCAGGCCCTAAAGTGTGCCATCTGTGCTAACTTGCAGGCTCCATGGCCAAACAACTGTGGGGAAATTCCAAAGTCAAAACCAAACCAAAAACCAGTAGGAGGCAAAGCCCAATCTCCAGATTTTCCAACCACAGATCCTGGGCAGTGGCATCCTTTTGGCCATTGGCCAACCACACTAAAATAAGTTAAAAACATTTTTTTTAAAACAACAATCAGTTCAGTTCAGTTCAGTCGCTCAGTCATGTCCGACTCTTTGCAACCCCATGAATTGCACCATGCCAGGCCTCCTTGTCCATCACCAACTCCCGGAGTTCACTCAAACTCACGTCCATTGAGTTGGTGATACTATCCAGCCATCTCATCCTCTGTCGTTCCCTTCTCTGCCCGGCCCCAATCCCTCCCAGCATCAGAGTCAACTCTGATGACTTCCAATGAGTCAACTCTTTGCATGAGGTGGCCAAAGTACTGGAGTTTCAGCTTTAGCATCATTCCTTCCAAAGAAATCCCAGGATGGATCTCCTTTAAAATGGACTGGTTGGATCTCCTTGCAGTCCAAGGGACTCTCAAGAGTCTTCTCCAACACCACAGTTCAAAAGCATCAATTCTTTGGCGCTCAGCTTTCTTCATAGTCCAACTCTCACATGCATACATGACCACTGGAAAAACCATATAGCTTTGACTAGACGGACCTTTGTTGGCAAAGTAATGTCTCTGCTTTACTATGCTATCTAGGTTGGTCATAACTTTCTTCCAAGGAGTAAGCGTCTTTTAATTTCATGGCTGCAATAATACATATTTATTAAGTCCCTACAATGTCTAGGAACTGGTTTATGAACTGTGCTATGAACTTGAAACACGGCAGTGAACAAATGAGAGTCTTTGCCTCCTGGATTTTAAATTCTAGCAGTGAGACAGCAGGCAGGGAAATCAACAAGTAGTTGTAATATAATTTCCTTTAAGAGAACTAAAGAGGGAAATGGCATAGAGCAAGATGAGGGTCAGGAAAGACCTCTTTGAGAAGGTGTTGTTGAGCAGAGATCTGAATGGGGTGAGGTTATGATTGTAGCCAGATGAGGGAACAGCAGCAGCTGCAAATGCTTTGAGTCCTAGATATCCTTGGCAGGCTTGAGGAGCAACAAGGAAGTCAAAGCGGGGGTGCAGCAGGGAGGGTGGCAGACAATGGGGTTGGAGAGGTAGCCAGAGAAGACTTGCAACCCCTCACCTGTGAAACACCCGGGGAGTTTAAAATCTCACAGAGGGACTTCCCTCTAAATGGTGGTCTAAATGGCTAACACTGCAGGCTCCCAATACAGAGTAGTTTGATCCCTGGTCCAGGAACTAGATCCCTCATGCCGAAATTAAAAAAAGAAAAAGAAAAGATACCACATACTGCAATGAAGATTGAAGATCCTGAGTGCCACAACTAAGACTTGGCACAGCCACATAAATGAATAAGAGAAAAAAAAAAACAAAACCTCACAGATTCTAGGTCCTGACCCCAGAGATCTGAGCTTGTTGATTTGTGGTGGTACCCAATCAACAGTGATTTGTCAGTCCTCCCCAGGTGATTCTAATGTGCAGACTTGCTTTAGAACTGCTGATGTGGGGCCTCATACCAAGTGTGATGGGAAGGTGTATTAGATTTGAACAAAGGAGGGGAATAATCTGATTTACTTTTTTAAATGATCATTCTGGCTGCTGCGTGGCACAAGCAAGCAAGTAAGGGAACAAGAGCAGAAATAGGGAATACTAATTAGGAGGCAATTTAACAGTCCTGGTGAAAAAAGATTTTGGTGATGAGGGTGGTGGAGGTGAACGTGCTGAGAAATGGTCAAGTCTCATGAATGTAACTCTGACTGGATTTGCTCTCAGAAAAGTTTTGGGCCTGAGGAATCAAATGTTAGTGAAGCAGAGTCCATCAGTGGGGGGATGGAAAGAAAGGAGTAAGTTTGGGGGAGAAATCAGGAGTCTGTGTAAAAATAATTCTAAAAACAGTGTTATCAATGCTTTTCTACATCATTGCCTTCTTTGTCACTTAGCTTTCTGTGTCCCCATCGTGACTCTCACCCTGTCTAAACTACGAATTGTCTCATCTCTTTTGTGAATCCAAAGCTCACAATGTTTCCCTACAAACTTCCCTGCACTGATGGTGGGAATGTCAATTGGTGCAGCCGCTGCGGAGCAACACGGAAGTTCCTTAAAAAAAAACAAAAACAGAGCTACCATACGATCCAGCAGGCTTCCCAGGTGGCTCTGGTGGTGAAAACCTGCCTGCCGGTGCAGGAGATGTAAGAGATGGAGGTTCAATCCCTGGGTTGGAAAGAGCCCTTGGAGGAGGGCACGGCAACCCACTCCAGTATTTTTGCCTGGAGAATTCCACAGACAGAGAAGCCTGGCAGGATACGGTCTGTAGGGTCCCAAAGAGTGGGACACTACTGAAGTTGCTTAGCATGCACAAATGAACCAGCAATCACACTCTTGGACATATATCTGGACAAAACTCTAATTAAAAAGACACATGTACCTCAGTGATCATAACGGCACGATTTACAGTAGCCAAGACATGAAAGCAACCTAAGTGCCCACCGACAGATGAATTGATAAAGAAGATGTGGTATATATACAATGGAATACGACTTAGCTACAAAAGACAATGCAATAATGCCATCTGCAGCAACACAGACAGTCCCAGAAATTATCATACTAAGTGAAGTCAGAAAGAGAAAGACAAAACACCATACGATATTGCTTATATGTGGAATCTATAATGCGACACAAACTTATTTATGAAACAGAAACACATTCACAGACATATAAAACAAACTTATGGTTACAAAGGGAAAGAGGGGTGGGGAGGGGTAAATTAGGAGTTTGGGGTTCACAGATGCAAACTACTATATATAAAATAGATAAAGAACAAGGTCCTACTATATGGCACGGGGAACTATATTCAATATCCTGTAATAAACCATAAGGGAAAATATATGAAAAAGAATATGTATAGTGATGTATAACTGAATCACTTGCTATACACAAGAAATACAATATTGGAGGAAAACCAACTATACCTCAGTTAATAATAAAAAGTTTCCCTACAGTAATATATCATTATAAAATAATGTACCTAAACAGATATTCTAAAGATCTGAGAAAAGGCACATCTGGCTATGGCTACTAGGAAAGAAATTACAAGCATATCCATAAGGTCAGTTTCTCTCTCCTGGGTGCAAGCTGGCATTTAAAATTTGGTTTAGTCAAGTTTCTGAGAAGGAACGGGCCCTGAAGCTTTTAAGGGTCAGGCTAACTGAATTTGAAGAAGTATCCAATCTTCTCTATTAGCATTCTTGCATATAAAATGATTGCATGACTTAGATTTTGCAAAAATTTGATGCATTTCTTTATGTATATATTATAAACAAGGCTCATTAGATGTTCCTTTCATTTTAAAAAAATGTTAAATATCCCCATTTTTTAAAGAGAAGATTTGAACTTCTGATCCCACTTCTCATTTTAACATGAGGCTTTCAGATTTCTAAAAAGCAATATTGAATGTTTAAATTTTTCTAGTGGCTGATTTCATTCTGGAATTAATTTGGCCTATCTATTTGAAAATACTCTTCTCTCTGCAAAACATTTTAGAATAACTTTCCTTTCTTTAACTTCAAAACGGCACTAGATTACAACAACTTTAAAGAGAAAATGGTTTACACCTTTATCAAATTTTCTTTATCAAAAAAATAAAATAGTTTAAAGTTGAAAAATAAAGACTTTTAAAGAAAATTTTGCAAAATAATAACATGTAAAGACAATGAAGATTAAAATCATTTTAAAGATATATAATAGGACAACTAGCCTGTAAATATCATTTTTCATGTTCCAAAGATGGTACAAATCAAACCTTCTCAGGCTTCCCAGGTGGCAGTAGTGGTAAAGAATCCCCTTGCTAATGCAGGAGACACAAGAGATGCAGATTCAATCCCCGGACTAGGAAGATCCCTTGGAGGAGGAAATGGCAACTCATTTCACTATTCTTGCCCAGAAGATCCCATGGAACAGAGGAGCCTGGCAGGCTACAGTCCAGGGGGCTGCAAAGAGTTGGACATGACTGAGCGACTGAGCACATACTTGAACACAAGCCTTCTTAGTTAAACAATAAAAAATAGAGGCATCATGAGCAATAATTGGACTAAATTATTTCAGAATAAAGCTAGAGCCCACCATTCTGAATTTTTAACTTACTGGAAAAATGTAGGGGGAAAAAATAAATGAAGTGTCATAACAATGCTAGTGATTAAAGTTTGCTTTTATATACCAAACTATTGATGAAATATTTCACTGGAAGTCCTGATGCTGAAGCTGAAGCTCCAATACTTTGGCCACCTGATGTGAAGAGTCGATTCATTGGAAAAGACCCTGATGCTGGGAAAGATTGAGGGCAGGATAAAGGAAACTCTGGGAGATGGTGAAGTACAGGGGAGCCTGGTGTATTGCAGTTCATGGGGTCACAGAGTTGGACAAGACTTAGCGACTGAATAACAGCAATAACATTGATGAAAGAAAGAAGTTCATATATTTAAAAAGTATTGTATGCATGTAATGGGGAAAAAAGAAAACAAGGTCTGCCTTAGAAAAACTGATTCAGATATGAGGAAGTTGGGGCTACAAATAAATCTTCAAGAAAAGAGAAAGTCAAAGAGGAACATATAAGCTCCTCTTGACTCAGGAAAGGAAAAGATCAGAAATGTATTTTTCCTTTGGTGTGAGTGAGTTTCTGAACAGTGTTTTCCTTGCCAGAAAAATTGAAAGCACAGGAAAAGGCATTTCAAAGTGACAAAAAATTTCCCAGGAATGTTATAGAGTAGACTGATCCCATATATATGTATATATATAGCAATTTTCTTGAAGACAAGAATTCATCTCGTGCTAATAAATTTACTGCTTTATTTTTCTGCTAAATTCCTTTCCCTTTGATTGTTTCAATGCTTTTGAAGCATTGCTCAATTACATAAGTTGCAAAAGCAACTGTTAATGTGAAAAATTAATGATGTTTATAAAATTATGTTGCTATACACTGAGACAAGCTCAATTTTTTATAAAAATGTAACAGCTTACTAAACTTTTCTTATAAATACATTTATTCAAAACACATAAAGGTCTAATTTATCTTAATGGTGTTAAGGCAATATTAACTTGATTGTTTACATAATACTAATTTGAACAGAAGAGTTTTTTCTGTTACATTTTAATTAAAAATTATTTTCCCAGTTTTATTGAGATTTAATTGACATGTAACATTGTATTAGTGCTCCTCTGTCCATGGAATTCTTCAGGCAAGAGTACTGGAGTGGGTAGCCATTCCCTTCTTCAGGGGATCTTCCCGACCCAGGGATTGAACCCAGGCTCCTGCATTGCAGGCAGATTCTTTATCATCTGAGCTGCCAGGGAAGCCCAGTTTAAGGTATACCACATAACAATTTGATGTATGTATAAATTGTGAAATGATTAGCACAATAAGTTTAGTTGGCATCCATCACCTCAAAGTTACAAAAAATAATTTTTTGTGATGAGAATTTTTAAGATTTACTCACTCAGCAGCTTTCAAATTTACCATTCAGTATTGTAAACTATTGTCACCATGCTATGTGTTACATCCTCTGTGATCTCTGTTATAAGGGCACTAATCCCATTGGTGAGGGTCTTACCCTCATGACCTAATCACCTGTTCAAATCCCCACCTCCTAATAGTATTACACACTTGGGATCAGGTTTTCAACATATGAATTTGGGGGGAACACAAACATTTAGATCATAGCAATGCTAGAATTTACAGAAGTTTGAGACTCAGAATAGAGGAGTCTAGGGGAGAAGTCAGAATAACTTTGTGGTTTTTGAGAAACTGATTCTGGCCAGTTGAATTAGGTAAAATAGTTTTTCTGGAAAATTGAAGAGATTTATTTTGAAATTTTCCAAATGTAATTCACCTGTTGTATATATGACTAGCAACCAGAAACAAAGCTGCAGAATTCTAGGCATTGGATTTTTATCAGAGAAATCTTAACCAAAGAGAAAAATATTTTTAAATAATGGGTACAGTAAAGACTGCCCAGAAAAATATGGACAAAAAGGCTAAGGATACAGCGCTTGAAGACCACATAAGAAGGGGAGATTAGATGAACAAACTATAAAAACGTACAGGAGTCATCAAAGAAGTAGTCTGCCCAAAGAAAATTATGATCTGAAACCCTGGAACCCAAAGAAAGGATCCAAAGAAGGAATGATTTCAACCTAGAGGGGAAGAATGGTGTGATGCTTAATTTTATGTCAACTCCACTAGGCTAAAGAACACCTGGATAACTGGTAAAACATTATTTCTGGATTTGTCTGTGAGGGTATTTCCAGCAATGAGTAGTATTTGAAATGGTAGGCTGAGTAAAGGAGACAGCTCTCCAAGGCAGGAGGACATCATTCAACCCACTAAGGGTCTGAATGGAACAAAGAGCTCTTTGCTTAAACTCCATATCTTCCTGCCCTCAGACCTAGGGAGGGAGTCCTGATTTTCAGGCCTTCTGATGTGCTGAATCACACCACAGAGTTCCTAGTTCCCCAGAGGGCTGTCCGCAGACCTGGGCCTTTTCAACCTCTGTAATTGCAGAACCCAATTCCTATAATAAATCTTATATAACGTATATATATGTTATTGTTATTGTTGTTGTTTCTTAGTCGCTAAGTCATGTCTGACTCTTTGCAACCCCATGGACTATAGCTCACCAGGCTCCTCTGTCTATGGGATTTCCGGAACAAGAATACTGGAGTGGGTTGCCATTTCCTTCTCCAGGGGATCTTCCTGACCCAGAAATCAAAGACACCCTGGGTCTCTTTCATTGGCAGGTGGATTCTTTACCACTGAGCCACCAGGGAAGCATGTATACACACACACATATGTATATATATGCACATGATATAAAATCATTATATAAATATAAACATACATACATATAATATTAATGGGTTGGCCAAAAAGTTCGTTCAGATTTATTCAATCTTATGGAAAAACTCCAACTTTTTGGCCAACCCTATAAATACACATTTATTAATATACATGCATTGGTTTTGTTTCTCTAGAGAACTCTGACCAATGCAAAGAGCCTTCTGAGAGGGACAAAATGGTGGCTTGCTGGAGAAGTCTGTGAATCTCTCCAAATCATCACACAAAACAGAGGAACAGAAAAAAAAGGAGGCTGGTGGAGAACAAAGAGGGAGAGAGAGAGAGAACATGTATGAAAAAGAATCCTCCAGAGACCAACAGGGGTAGGGGCAGGTCTCCTCCACCACCACCATACCCGGCCCCCTCCCCGCCCCCCAACAGCCTGACCCTGCAGGGTAAAGTGTTTTTAGGGAAGTTTCCTGAGCTGAGGAACCCGAGCTCCCACTAGGGATCACACCCAGAGGAAGACTCACACTCCAAATGGGACTCTACACAACCTGCAGGGACTCCTCGGGCTCTAGTTGGGAGCATGGGCGGCAGGGAGAGGGAGGCGGGGCAGGGAGAGGGAGGCGGGGCAGGGAGAGGGAGGCGGGGCAGGGAGAGGGAGGCGGGGCAGGGAGAGGGAGGCGGGGCAGGGAGAGGGAGGCGGGGCAGGGAGACGGAGGCGGGGCAGGGAGACGGAGGCGGGGCAGGGAGACGGAGGCGGGGCAGGAAGCAGGTGTTCCAGGCAATCGCCAGCAAGGCTCTCACAACTCTCAAGTAAACCTTCCAGATGGACAAAGCGACACCCTGAGAGAACCCGCTGAGAACAAAATCCAAGAGCAGATTCAGGAGACACCTGCAGGCGGCTCCAGAGACGCCGCAGGTTTTAGTGCTGAGCAACAGCCCTGAGGCCAGGAGAGCTTTCTTGGCCCTCTCCCATCTCTTCCAAAGGAACTCCTAAAACTGCAGAAAACTCAGCCCATTTTTGCCTTGGGTAACACAGAGGATGGTGTTGGAGTCCCATGCAACTATAAGAGAAAAGAAAGAATGGCCTAAGTCATATATTGGGGCAATTAATATATCCTAGGAAAAAAAATACAGGGTCCGAAAGCAACTGATGACTGTCATCTAACCTTTCAAGATGAAATAAAGAAAATGGGAGAAGCTTTGAAGAGAAAGCAGAACACTTATAATGGTGTACTGAAAACACAGAAGGAGATGAACACAAAGTTGGCAATGCTCCTAGGCTACTGAACAAAAAGGAAAGGACAGAAAAATGGCAGAGAGGGACACTGAAGGCAAATGTCACAGGCGTCACTGTTTACAAGCCAGTTCTCACTTCGAGAACAAACTCAGCCAAGTTCCCTAGCTCATGAGAACCAGGTGGCTCCATCTTGGTTCTGCCTTTTCCTGTCCCCACCTACAACATACTCAGACCCTTCTGCATCATCCCTTAGGTGTTCCTTTTTTAAAAATGTTGACTTGTTTTATTTAATTAATTCATTAATTTGGCTGCACCCAGTCTTAGTTGTGCCATGAGGGATCTGCTCCCCTAACCAGGGATCCAACTCAGGACCCTTGCTTTGGGAGCATGGACCCCTAGCCACTGGACCACCATCGAAGTTCCAGCTATTCCTTCCTGCTTCATGTACTCTCCCTAACATTCTCTGCGCACATGATTGATACTACTACTTTCACCAGCAAAGCTCACGGTGTCCATGCTCTACAAAGAGTGAAAAGTCTTAACCCTGACACCCTTGTTTCCTCAAAATCCTCCACCCACCCCACCCCAAGCAATAATTCAGACTCCGGCTACAGAAGTGACACTTGGCAATTGATGACAGTCTCTCTTGGCGAATGCTCATAGGATAAACAGAATAAGTGACCTGGATAGTGTCAATGGGCAGATGCTATGGGCTGTAAAACTCTCCTGTATGTTGCATTGACCTTAAGGAAGCGATCACTGGAATAACTGAAATCCAAATATCACCTGTATCACAAACAGCCGTATTGAACCACTTGTCCTTTCATGGCAAGGGCAATCAGAGAGAATGGCATTATAAAGGTATGCCAGTGACTCCAGAAGGAAGCATTCTCCTCCCACTGTCCCCCAAGGCTCCCCTTTTTTTCTGACCATAGTACAGTCTCACAGCAGCCTGAATTTCACAATGCAGAAGACTCCATCGCCAAAATGAGGTACCATGTTAAAAAGGCTAAGAGAAGTCACCAGGATGAAGGACTCTTGTTAAGAAGGAAACATTTCTGGTTTTGTCAAGTCGATGGTAGAAATCTTAATTGTCCATCCCTCTCTGCCCTGTCCTTATTTTAAATGTTTCGTTCTGAATTTTCCCCTGAGTTAGGGATATTAAAACCACCTTGACACCTAGAAAGCTATGATGATTTAGTTAGCACATAAATCTGAATTTAATATCTAAACCAAGAGTGTCGAAAGCCTGACAGATTTTATTCTAAAGATGACAGCACGTCCTCCCAAACAGCTCCCTGCCATCGCGTAGATGAAAGCCTGACCGCTGAGGATTAAAGTTGGCAATGATGAGCTTCCAACTCTGTTCATGAAAGTCTAAGCAAAGCTCAGGTAACATGATCCAACACTGATGAAATGAAATGACATTTCTGATCACATCTCAGAAGCTAGGTAGGACCATTCAAGGTATCCTGTATGCAGGTTGCAATAGTACAGGTGGCAGATGTAATGTATAAGCAAGGAGAAACCTAATTCAGTGGAGTTTAAAAAGAAAAAAAACCCAAAGCCAAACCAGACGAAGGCTCAGTTAGTGGAGATGGGAGCCAAGTGCAATCAGGATGGTTTAAAATAGTTCATTTCTACATAAACAAATGTTGATGTGTGAGCATGTCAGTGCTATTTCTGTAGTAATATCCTAATAGCTTGGTCACCTCCTGGGGAAATTATTTCTCCCTCTGCTCCCGTTGGTGGTATGTGAAACCAATCTCTTCCAAAATAAAGCACTGAGAGCAGCAAAAAATGTAAGCACAGAGAGAAGAAATGTGTCCCATGCCTACTTCCTGATCCTAAGGAAGAAAGAAAAAAAAAATGAGCTTGTTTTCTGCAGCAACTTTTGTCACTGATTTGAACAAAAGGTTGGGGGAAAATCTCCTTTCTTCCTTTTTCTGTTGTTGGTGAATTTCAGAAAAGGACAAATATTACCAACAAGAACAGAGAACAGAGAGCTGGAATGGATGAATGATGAACAATGCCTTGTTTTTCCTCTCTTGGTCTCCCTTTTGGATCAGAGCTTGAGATGTTTTTGCTTATTCAGAAGCTATGCTTTGTAAATTACAGTAATTATTTTTAAGAAGAATAGCTTCTTAACCTACTATAAATTAATACAAACATTATTAATACCTATGATATCTCCCATTGTTGCTTAAATTAACTGAAGTCCATTTTGGGTCCTTCAGTTTCATGAAATCAAAATTCTGCAGGTGAAAAGCCAGGGGAATGCCACTCTACCCAAAGACTGTTTATTTTGTGTTTCAATTTAATTAAAGCCAATTCCTGTTTTCAGCTGCCCTGAGACACCTAGAATTTTTGGAATAATCTTACTGTCTGGTACCTCAGGGGAGCCCAGAGAGAGTGCGGGGCTGGGGATTGAGGTGGGACACTGTTTTCTTTTCAATCAGAATTTGGAAATGCTTCCCACTTTTCCAGTGATCTGATGGATGAGAAGATGTCTAGAGGATCTTGTCTAGGCTGTAAGGTTATAGCAGCTGAGACGTGAGTCTTTGATATAAATGATTCAGTCAATATGAGGTATAAATCTAAGCTCTGCATCCGATGGTGTGACTACAAACTGCAAGCACCAAAAAATTGCAGAAAGAATTCCTTGCTAATTACCTGGAAAATGAAAGCGTAGTCTTTATCGAGGGCAGGAAAAAACTGGTTCTGCCTGGGAGAGACAGAGGAGGAGGAAATGAAGGGACCTCTTCAGCCAACACGCTGCACTTTTATTTTTGTCCTAAACAGAATACACATGAATATATCAACAGCATGGGAGCAAGCCAGCAATGCCATTATTCACAGGAGTGTAGAAAGTGTGTGAAAACGTTGAGTCACTCAGGAAACTCAGGTTAGTGTGAGATTACAAATACCTCTTCCCTCCCCCAATATCAGAGCATGAGCATCTTTCCAGGAATTATCAAGCCACAGAAATACAGTCCTGGCATCAAGGACAGCCTATCAGAATGGACTCGAAACAAGATTCATATTAAAGAATCCGTGGCAATACAGTTTAGCCTGTTACCAAGTAGAAAGCTGGACGAGCACCTTCTTGCACTTAAGCCTTGAGACAAGAAATTCAAACTGAACAGATTTTATAAAATCCCTAAATGAAAGCTTATATCCCTTTCCTTGGGAAAAGCAAAGAAATAAGCCATTGACTTTTTTGTTTTTTTCATTCCTAACTCAGCCAGCCTCTAAAATGCAGTGCAGTGCAGGATATTTAACCCACCATCCTTTGCACAAATACAGATTTCCATAAAATCAATTAATCTTCAGAGCTGAGGGGTCTTGGAGGTCAACACCCCCCACTCCCCGCAACACTCCCACAGCCAGGGGTTTATTCATCCTGTGTTCAAAAACCTCCACATGGGGAGCTTACCACTGTTTCAGGCAGCCCCTTCCACTGATGAAGAGTGACAGTTATTAGAATGTTCTAATATTGGGCTGAAACCTGCCTCCTGGTAATTTCCACCCACTGGTCCTAGTTTTGTCCTCTGAAGCATTTCAGAGTCTAACTCCCTCATTATCACCATGACAACTCTTCAAATATTTGAAGGCAATGAGAACCTGGGTGAAGACCCAGGCTGTACATCCTTGGTTATCACACCTCTTCATTTAGAGATAAACCCTTCACTCCCGCAAGACACCAACCTTTACTATATCTTACTTGGTGAGTGTCTGTGTTAAAATACACTGACCAGAATGTGATACAGTATCACATTTGTGCCCCAGTGCAAAGCTTTCTGCCCTCTTCCATGAACATACACTTTTCAACATGAGAATAAATATTTTGTTCCATCACCCTTCCTAGTAATGCCTAGGGATACCTAGTAATACCAGAAGCATAGGTGGTTGTACTCAACACGGATGTCCCCAGAACAGAAGCTTTTCACAGCAAACATTACATTATCAGATTTATTTCAGTTTAGTTCTATACATGGTTTCAAGCACTCATGATACAGAAAGCTTTATGCTAGGGGATATGGAAAATATGACATTTACAAAAATTAGGGAAAAAATCAGAAAAAAGCACAAATAAGTTATGAAACAACACAGAAAGAGATAAGTACCCTAAAATGTATGTAGAAGATTATTAGAGATAAAGAAGGAGGGAATTCCCTGGTGGCCCAGTGGTTAGGACTCAATGCTTTCACTGCTGGGGCCTGGGCTCCATCCTTGGTTGGGGAAATAAGGTCAAACAAGTCATGTTTCTCAGCCCAGAAAAAGAAGAAAAATCCATGTTCAAAGAGGTAGGATCTGACAGGCTCTTGATAGGAGGGGTGTCTCAAGTGACATAGTGGTAAAGAATCTGCCTGCCAATGCAGGAGATTCAGGAGATGCAGGTTCAATTCCTGGGTCAGGATGATCCCTGAAGGAGGAGAGGGCAAACCACTCCAGCATTCTTGTCTGTAAAATCCCATGGACAGAACAGCCTGATGGGCTATAGTCCATGGGGACACAGAGGGTCAGACACAACCGAGCCACTGAGGAAGGCATGGCCCAAGGGACAGCTGAGAGTTAGATAAGCAGAGAAACGTGTCAGGAGAGTGAGGGATTCCAGACAGAACAGACCGTTGAGGCTGTGTGAGGCAAAAAGGGAAGAAATGCTATGTAAAGCTTCAGAATCTATTTGAAGAAGTTGGATGTATCTGAACAAATTCTTACTGATTATGCTCATTATATTAACTTGACCAACCACTTAGTCATGGCTGAGGACTTTTTTCACTCAAGGTGGGACTCTGTAAGACATTCATTTCCATACTTTTAACACAGTCAAATAAAATTTGGCCACACAAAAAAATTAGAATGGCTATCAAGAAAAAGATGAGAGATAACAGATGCAGGTGAGGGTGTAGAGAAAGGGAGCCCTTCTTCTGCAGTATTGGTGGAAATGCAAATTGGTGCAGCCATTATAGAAAACAGAATACAGGCTCCTCAAAAAACAAAAGTAGAAGCACCGTCCAATCCAAACATCCTACCTCTGGGAATATAGCCAAAGGAAACAAAAAGAATACATTTGAAAAAAAAAAATCTCAACCCTCATGTTCATAGGAGCCTCATTTACAATAGCCAGGACATGGAAGCAACTTAAATGTCCACCCATATACCCTTCCCTGTTGGTCAGTGGTAAAGAATATGCCTCCTAATGCAGGAGATGTGGGTTGAATCCCTGGGTTGGGAAGATCCCCTGGAGAAGGAAATGGAAGCCCCCTCCAGTATTCTTACCTAGGAAATCCCATGGACAGAGGAGCCTGGTGGGCTACAGTCCTTGGGGTGGCAGAGTCAGACATGACTCAGCTGTTGAGCACACATGTACATATATACATATGTATAATGTATATATATATGTATGTATACATAGTGTATACATATATACACAAAAAAGAGGAAATTCTGCCATTTGCAACCACAGAGATATCTGGAATAACAGGCAAGGTTGGCACTGGAGTAAAAAATGACGTAGAGCAAAGGCTAACAGAGTTGTGCCAGGAGAATGCACTGGTCATAGCAAACACCCTCTTCCAACAACACAAGAGACAACTCTGCACATGGGCATCACCAGATGGTCAACACCGAAATCAGACTGATTATGTTCTGAAGCCGAAGATGGAGAAGTTCTACATACTAAGGCAAAACAAGACTGGGAGTTGACTGTGGCTCAGATCATGAACTCCTTATTGAAAAGTTCATACTTAAATTGAAGAACATAGGGGCAACAACTAGACCATTGATTTAGATATGACCTAAATCAAATCCCTTATGACTATACAGTGGAAGTGACAAATAGATTCAAGGGATTAGATCTGATAGTGTGCCTGAAGAACTAAGGACAGAGGCTCATAACACTGTACAGGAAGCAGTGATCAAAACCATCCCCAAGAAAAAGAATTGCAAAAAGGCAAAATGGTCATCAGAGGAAGCCTTACAAATAGCTATGAAAAGAAGAGATGTGAAAGGTAAAGGAGAAAAGGGAAGATATATCCATCAGAATACAGAGTTCCAAAGGATAGCAAGGAGAGATAAGAAAGTGAAAGTGAACTCGCTCAGTCGTGTCCAACTCTTTGAGACCCCATGGACTATAGCCTATCAGGCTCCTCCATCCATTGGGCTTTTCCAGGCAAGAGTGCTGGAGTGGATTGCCATTTCCTTCTCTAGGGGATCTTCCTGACCCAGGGATCAAACCCCGGTCTCCCGCATTGCCAGCAGACGCTTTACCCTCCCACGTGATTAATGCAAAGAAACAGAGGGAAACAATAGAAATGCAAAGACTAGAGATCTCTTCAAGAAAATTAGAGATACCAGGGAATATTTCATGCAAATATGGACACAATAAAGGACAGAAATGGCATGGAACTTAGAGAAGCAGAAGAGATACCAGAAAAGCAGAAGAGATTAAGAAGAGGTGACAAGAATACACAGAAGAACTAACTATACAAAAAAGATCTTAATGATCCAGATAATCACCATGTGTGATCACTCACCTTGAGCCAGACATCCTGGAGTGTGAAGTCAAGTGGGCCTTGGGAAGCATCACTACGAACAAGCTAGTGGACGTGATGGAATTCCAGCTGAACTATTTCAAATCCTGAAAGATGATGCTGTGAAAGTGCTGCATTCAATATGCCAGCAAATTTGGAAAACTCAGCAGTGGTCACAGGACTGGAAAAAGTCAGTTTTCATTCCAATCCCAAAGAAAGGCAAGGCCAAAGAAGGTTCAAACTACCACACAATTGCACTCATCTCACACGCTAGCAAAGTAATGCTCAAAATTCTCCAAGCAAGGCTTCAACAGAATGTGAACTAAGAACTTCCAGATGTTCAAGCTGGATTTAGAAAAGAAAGAGAAACCACAGGTCAAATTGCCAACATCTGTTGAATCATAGAAAAAGCAAGAGAATTCCAGAAAAACATCTACTTCTGCCTCATTGATTTTTCCAAAGCCTTTGGCTGTGTTGATCACAATAAACTGTGGAAAATTCTTCAAGAGATGGGATTCCAGACCACCTTACCTCACTCTTGAGAAATCTGTATGGAGGTCAAGAAGCAATGATTAGAACCGGATTAGAATATGGAACAATGGGCTGGTTCCAAATTGGAAAAGGAGTATGTCAAGGCTGTATATTGTCACCGTGCTTATTTAACTTATATGCAGAGTACATCATGTGAACTGCTGGGATGGAAGAGGCACAAGCTGGAATTAAGATTGCAGACAGAAATATCAGTAACCTCAGATATGTAGATGACACTACCCTTATGGCAGAAATGAAGAAGAATTAGAGTCTCTTGATGAAAGTGAAAGAGGAGAGTGAAAAAGCTTGCTTAAAACTCAACATTCAAAAAACAAAGATCATGGCATCTAGTCTCATCACTTCATAGCAAATAGATGGGGAAAGAATGGAAACAGTGACAGAGTTTTCTTGGGCTCCAAAATCACTGCAGATGATGACTGCAGCCATGAAATTAAAAGATGCTTGCTCCTTGGAAGAAAAACTATGACCAACCTAGACAGCATATTAAAAAGCAGAGCCATTACTTTGCCAAGAAAGGTCCATATAGTCAAAGCTATGGTTTTTCCAGTAGTCATGTATGGATGTGAGAGCTGGACCATAAAGAAAGCTGAGTGCCGAAGAAGTGATGCTTTTGAACTGTGGTGTTGGAGAAGACTCTTGAGAGTCCCTTGGACTGCAAGGAGATCAAACCAGTCAATCCTAAAGGAAATCAGTCCTGAATATTCACTGGAAGGACTGATGGTGAAGCTGAGGCTCCAATCCTTTGGCCACCTGATGCAAAGAGCTGACTCATTAGAAAAGACCTTGATGCTGGGAAAGATTGAAGGTGGGAGGAGAAGGGGATGACAAAGGACGAGAAGGTCGGATGGCATCACCAATTTGATGGACACGAGTTTGAGCAAGCTCTGGGGGTTGGTGATGGAAAGGAAAGCCTGGTGTGCTGCAGTCCATGGAGTCACAAAGAGTTGGACATGACTGAGTGACTGGACTGAACTGGACGGACCTTGAGGGCATCATGGTAAATGAAATGTTAGGCAGAGAAAGACAAATACTATGTGATATCTCTTATATGTAGAATCTAAAACAAAACTCATAGAAAAAGAGATCAGATTTGTGATCACAAGCAGCCAATGAGGGGTGTAGGAATTGGAAGAATGTATCAGATGATACTGTGCATCCTCTCACTCGAACACCTGTAAACCCCTCTGGCCAACAGGGTTTGGAAGGTTGAGTAACCAGAATAGGACTTCCCTGGTGGCTCAGCAGTAAAGAATCCACCTGCAATGAGGAGCTGCAGGAGATGCGGGCTGGATCCCTGGGTTGGGAAGATCCCCTGGAGGAGGACATGGCAACCCACTCTAGTATTCTTGCCGGGAGAATCCCATGGACAGAGGAGCCTGGCGGGTTACAATCCTTAGGGTCGCAAAGAGTCAGACATGACTGAAGGGACTTTAAACAGCACAGTAACCAAAATAAGGGAACACAATTAGGAAACAGTGAAGCTAAGAGTTGAATTTCCAATGAGTTGAAAGGTTGCTGGCTCCATCACTAGACCACAGAATTCTGTGACCAGCAGAGGCTGTGTGTGTGTGTGTGTGTGTGTGTGTGTGTGTGTATGTGTGTATATTCTGCACTGTTGTCACATGAAGAGACTGTGTGTGTACAGGGCTCTGTACACATGTGATGCTGTTCATGTGTTCCTAACCTAAGTATGGTGTGACTGTGGGCCAAGGCCGCTGGTCACCAGTCAGGCCCCCTCCCCTGAGCTCTTCCCCCACCCTAGAACATCCCAGGTTTGCAGAGCCAGCAAGAAATCCTGGAGCAGCCTTTAAAGCCTTTGACTGTGAAGATCACAATAAACTGTGGAAAATTCTGAAAGAGATGGGAATACCAGACCACCTGACCTGCCTCTTGAGAAACCTATATGCAGGTCAGGAAGCAACAGTTAGAACTGGACATGGAACAACAGACTGGTTCCAAATAGGAAAAGGAGTACATCAAGGCTGTATACTGTCACCCTGCTTATTTAACTTGTATGTAGAGTACATCATGAGAAACCCTGGGCTGGAAGAAGCACAAGCTGGAATCAAGATTGCCAGGAGAAATATCAATAACCTCAGATATGCAGATGACACCACCCTTATGGCAGAAAGTGAAGAGGAACTAAAAAGCCTCTTGTTGAAAGTGAAAGAGGAGAGTGAAAAAGTTGGCTTAAAGCTCAACATTCAGAAAACGAAGATCATGGCATCTGGTCCCATCACTTCATGGGAAATAGATGGGGAAACAGTGTCAGACTTTATTTTTTAGGGGTTCCAAAATCACTGCAGATGGTGATTGCAGCCATGAAATTAAAAGATGCTTACTCCTTGGAAGAAAAGTTATGAACAACCTAGATAGCATATTCAAAAGGAGAGACATTACTTTGCCATCAAAGGTCTGTCTAGTAAGGCTATGGTTTTTCCAGCAGTCATATATGGACTGTGAAGAAAGCTGAGTGCTGAAGAATTGATGCTTTTGAACTGTGGTATTGGAGAAGACTCTTGAGAGTCCCTTGGACTGCAAGGAGATCCAACCAGTCCATTCTGAAGGAGATCAGTCCTGGGATTTCTTTGGAAGGAATGATGCTAAAGCTGAAACTCCAGTACTTTGGCCACCTCATGCGAAGAGTTGAGTCATTGGAAAAGACTCCGATGCTGGGAGGGATTGGGGGCAGGAGGAGAAGGGGACAACAGAGGATGAGATGGCTGGATGGCATCACCAACTCGATGGACGTGAGTTTGAGTGAACTCCAGAAGTTGGTGATGGACAGAGAGGCCTGGCGTGCTGCGATTCATGGGGTCGCAAAGAGTTCGACATGACTGAGTGACTGAACTGAACTGAACTGATCAAATGATACAAACTTCTAGTTAAAAGATAAATACTAGGGATGCAATGTACAACAAGGTGACTGAAGCTAACACTGCTGTGTGATGTATATGAAAGTTGTTAAGAGAGTAAATCTTAAGAGTTCCCATCACAAGGGAAAATATTTTTTTTTCTTTTTTGTCTTCTTTTTTCTTATTATAGCTTTAAGAGATGATAGATGTTAACTAAACTTACTGTAGTATAACTTTACCATACATGTAAGTCAAACCATTATGCTGTACCCCTTAAATGTATACAATGATATATATATCAGTTATAGCTCAGAAAACTAGAACAAGAACAACTAGAGGTATAGTAAATAGGAATATTTTTGCAAACACAATAACAGTTAACATACTTTAATTCATACTATTCATATACAGGCACTATACCAAGTGCTTTACATGAATGAAATCATTTAATACTTACAACGTCCATATGAAGCAGGAACTGCTATTTTGTACTTTTCATAGAAGAAAACTGAGGCATATAGAAGTTAAGGAACTTTCCCAAGGTCACACAGCTAGTGAGTGGGAGAGTTAAGATGAGAACTTAAAATCTGGCTCCAGAGTGAATTTGCCACAGCATGCTGCTTCTCACATTAAACGTGCAGTTACTTATTCTAACAACCTGTTTATAACCTTACTTACTCAGGCTTTTTAAAAACTGTTTTTAGCCTACTGGATGAGTTCAACTTCTGGGGTTTATATCTATCTGTTCATCTTCCGGAACTCTTATGCTATTCTGGATACTGATTAAGGGGCTCATTTAACACACTGAATCCCAAGATCTCTGAATCACCATGGAGAACAAGTCGTTCCTCTATGGCTAACAAGAGGAAAACTTGCTGGTGGTAAAAATAAACCTATAGATCACGCACAATTCCCCTCATCCCTTCTCTAGAGGAGCGTCCGTAATTAAGGGAGGCTAATCTCTGGAAGCTGCCATTCCCACCCCACTCCCAGGATGGCTCAGAGCTGAACGACTCTAGACAGACAAAAATGTAACCTGCTGTGAAAATCTCCAGGAAAGAAAATTCCACAGCCACCCCCAAGGTAACAAATCCCCGGGCTTGACCCCTTGGAGTCATGCCTATTCATCAAATGAGAACGTTTATTTACAGACTTGCAATGAAATGGCTTTGTCCTGATTTCTTCCAGGGCCCTCGGTCCCTGCAAACCTGCTTTGTTCCCAGCAGCTGGCGCCGGCTTATTCCACAATCCTTTAATTGGGTTGTGAACCTGTTTTCTGGTCCCTGACTCCTCCACCACCAAGGAAACTTGCTGAAGTTAGCAGACTCAGCTGAGGAGACTTAAAGGAAGTTAAAGTGAAGTGAAGTGAAAGTCGTTCAGTCGTGTTTGACTCTTTGCGACCCCATGAACTGTACAATCCATGGAATTCTCCAGGCCAGAATACTGGAGTGGGTTGCCATGCCTTCCTCCAGGGGATCTTCCCAACCCAGGGGTCGAACCAAGGTCTCCTGCAATGCAGGCGGATTTTTTACCAGCTGAGCCACCAGAGAAGCCCTACAGGAAGCTGGTCCTGCTGAAAAGTGATGTTCTCCCTGACCAAAAAACCTGGGCAGACATACAGATAGAGCCAAGGTTGCATCAACCCAGGAGGTTTGCCCTCCCTGTAAATCCTCCACCTTCCTCATTGTGTCAGCTGAACTGTCTGCTATGACTGGTTCATATTTGGGGGGGCTCACTTGACTTTTCAAGTCCTTGAAAACTTACAGGAATGAGCTACACTGGGTAAGAGAGCCCCAAAATCTGAGTGGCAAGAGGCTTCCAGACTCTTGAGGTGAACACTTTTGCATACATCCTCAGGTCACAGAGCTGGGCCCTCCGCCTCCTGCTACCAGCAAGGTGAGGAGCAGAGGACACAATCATTCCCTCCTTTCATCTCATACTAATGAGACAGGAGGGAAGGGGGTGGGGCATAACCTGTAAAAAACATGATATAGCCATTGAGGACATGACACAAACTGGTGGGAGCCTACTAGGTCCAAGATGGCGGAAGATTCAACTTCCTGTAGACCTTGAGCCTCACGATACACTCATAATATTTTAGGATATGCTAAATGACACACTCACAGATGCCATGACAGTTCTGAGGATGAGCATAAAAGGCCAAAAAAGTGGGTAGGGGGCCAGTTCCTAGAGAACTTCATCCCCTCCCAAGATAGTGGGAATGATCCTCCCACTCAGCCTATGAAATTACCTAGCTCATCAAGACTAACCACCTCATATTTGGGGACCACTCTTGCCTTTGGGGATGGAGTGAATTCTGTCTGTGGAGTGTGTATCTCTCTCAATAAATCTACTTCCTGCCTATCACTTTGCCTCTGCACAATCCCTTCTGTGCTAAGACATAAAGAACCTGATCTTCTGTAAGTCCTGAGACCGGGTGTGTAATTTTAATTAAAAGAGAGTAGGTTTGAGTCCTAGCCTGCAGGCTCAAATTCAAATCTGAATTTGGGCTGGGTTCCAATCCTATCTGAGGTGTAACTTGTTGCGAGCCCCAATCTGAGGTATGACTTGGTGCAAGTCTCAGTCTGAGGTGTGCAGTTTCAGCTGTCAATTTCACTCCCATCCACGGGTTCTCCTGGTTTTGCTGGATCTGGGAGATGACTGTTCCAACATGAATGACTCCACTCAGAACAGGAGAGTCTCAAATCACCAGCCTCTCCAAACTCCAACGAACCCCTGGCTGGTGGTCAATTCACAAGGTAGAAAGATTCTTTCACTCCTCTATGCTCAATTCATTTATTTGACAGACATTCATCAAGCATCTACCAGTTGCCTCAGACACTGCACCAAGTGCTTGGGGGCACAAGGATGAGTAAGTCCCGACCCATACCTTGCAGGTGCAATAGACCAATTATAAACCAAATTACTGAGTCAGAGTGTCATAAGTCCTACATTTGCAGTAATGTACTCACAGGCCATGGGCAGGCACAGAAGAAGTAAATAACTGCCTGAAGAAGTTGCAGGATGTGACGTTTCAGCTGAGCCTTGAGAATGGAGGGGAGCATGCATGAAAGACCAGGGGAATCAAATACTCATGCCAAAGAAATACTCTGAACAAGACACGAAGATATAAAACTGGATATCATATGAGAAAAGAGAGAGTGAATTTACTATGATGAGAGAGTGGACCTACTAGGGCTGATGGGGGAGGAGAGATCAGAGAGAATAACTTGAAAGATAGGTTGTGACTGCTCTGAGGGCCTTACCAAGGAATTTGGTTCATTCAGCGGGCTTTGGGATACAACAGAGCCAGGAGGTTTTCTCTGCATTTTGGAAAACTCCCTCTGATACAGACCTAAGCACTGGCAGTAGAGTAAATAGAAGCTCATTCTAACAATCCAGATGTCCTTCTCTTGTCATCTGTATCTACGCATGGGGAGGAGGGCTTCCTTGATGGCTCAGATGGTAAAGAATCTGCCTGCAATGTGGGAGACAAGGGTTCAATCCCTGGGTCAGGAAGATCCCCTGGAGAAGGGAATGGGTACCACTCCAGTATTCTTGCTTGGAGAATTCCATGAACTGAGAAGGCTGGTGGATTACAATCCATGGGGTCACAAAGAGTTGGATGCGACTGAGCGACTCACACACACACACACACACACACACATGGGGAAGAGGTTGCGGGGAGGACACGACAGCTGCTGCCAGAGACTGGAAGGTGTGTCCTGAGGAAAAGGGCTCGGGCCCCTTCTCTAAAGCCACTGAGTGGGATGAAGCTCCATGTTTGAGTGAGATTTCACCTTGATAGATGGTTTGGCAGTGAGGACACAAGGTGTGTACAAGTGGTGCCAGGCTGTGGAATTAGAGAGGATGGTTGTTCTAGTTCATGTTTCTCTTAAATCCACTTAGAATCCCATACAAGGACCTACAAAAGCATTCCCCTAAGGACTGCCCTATACAAACCCACCGCTGTGTGTGAAAAATACACTATGTTTTTAACTTTTTTGGCTAAGCGACAACATGGAGATTGGTGGCTAATATAAAAACTGCTGAATATTACTCAATGTACACTGCGTGCAAGAAGGAGCCAGCAAAGCAAATATTTACCAAACTGCTTTTGAATGCCAGGGCCAAGGCCACTGCACAGTTCAGCTTTTATTTTGAAGGCTCTTGTTCTAGCCTGCCAGAGTTGCTACCCTTATTGATCACGGGGCTCCATGCCAGACTTCATACTAGCTGCCTTGCTAAATAAATCGTAATCTGCACAAACATCACATGAAGAAAGTATTACTATTCTTATTTTGTAGATATTGAAATAGAAGCCCAGAGGGTAAATAACTTACCCAAATCCCAGTGCTGGAGGGTGGCAGGGGTGGGATGGAATCTGAAACCCAGTTATCTTCCCCTTCCCACATCTTTCCACGATGGCACCACCTTGGGGAGGTCAGGTGAGCTCTGAGTGGTGCTCTGACCCAGAACGTGGAAGCTGATGTTGGAGCTGTGGAAGACAACAGATACATGGGGTGGCTCTGAGCAGCAATATTTGTTAATCTGATTTTTCTGTGTGAAGCTGCTTTCATTTCAGGATTTTTCCAACTATCTTTCAGGATAAAAAGAGGAACGGGTTACAGAACCTAAACGGCCAAAGAGACTCACCTTCTAGCTCTGCCTGTAGAGCCTTTGTTTTTTTCTTAAGTCTTTATTGAATTTGTTACAATCTTGCTTCTGTTTCATGTTTTGGTTTTTTTTTTTTTTGGCCCCTTGGCCTGTGGGGGTCTTAGCTCCACAACCAGGGACTGATCCTGCACCCCTTGCTTTGGAAGGTGAAATCATAACCACTGGACTCCCAGGGAAGTCCCTAGAACATCTTTCTTGGGGAGCATAACCCAGATCAGCATCCACCCAAAGTATGTTTAGGGAAATAAGGCTCCTAGAAAGTCTTTTTTTTTTTTTTTTCCAAAATGTAACAAGCTTGCTGGTGTGCATGCTAAGTCACCTCAGTCATGTCTGACTCTTTGTGACCCCATGGACTGTAGCCCGCCAGGCTCCTCTGTCCTTGGGATTCTCCAGGCAAGAATACTAGAATGGGTTGCCATTCCCTTCTCCAGGGGATCTTCCAGACCCAGGGATGGAACTCTCGTCTCCTGCATTGCAGCTGTATTCTTTACCACTAGCGCCACCTGGGAAGCCCAAAAAGCTTGTGTAATGCAACAGTGCAAAAACTCACTTGACCACAGAGCATTTTTTCCTTGCAACAACTGGCACCCTGCAGAACCGACAGTTCCCAGAACACAGGGTGATGCGGGTTAAAAAGCAATATCCTCCAAGACAAGCCCAGTACAGAAGTGTGCCTTAGACTCTTGGGTGAGGATTCCACCAGAGCCTTCTGCTGTGGATGTGAAGAGCTAGAAAGTCGCCATGTTCTGATGTCTTATCTGGGGAATCATGAACAGCTTTGAGCCTCGGTTTCTCATCTGTGAAACGGAAGCAGCATAAGGTTGTCTCGGGGATGAATGAGATAATTGATTATTGGGTTTATAACTGCCTGACACATAATAAGACTCAAAGAATGCTAGCTATTACCTTTAAAAAATCATATTAAATGCTGAAGGTAGAATTACATGAGACTTGTGAAAACATTAACCCAATAACACTATGTAAATATCAGTGATTAGTTACTGTTTTTATAGGACACTTCCTGGTCTCTGTAAAGTGCCACAGTTTCGGGTATAGTTTTCTTGGAGCACTAAAGTACCCAGTTGTTGGAGACTGATCACTCAGCTTGTTAAGCTTTCATTATTCATGCAGCCCTGACCTGCAATGGAAAGAGACAAAAGCTCTCTTCTTCCCCCTCTATAAATGGAAATTACTTTTCAAGAGGTCACTTCCTTTTTGGAGCACTTGGGTGATCCAGAAAAGAACTTTTCTGAATACAGTCCTGCTAGTTATTATCTTAGCACTTGAGAAAATATACACAAAGATATTATCAAATATAATCATATTGAGAAATCAGAAAACTTCCAAGAATACTGATTATTTATTTATGATCAATAAAGTGTAAGAAAACTAAGACTATTAATGCAGATCATAAGAAAAATTTAATATAGTAGTCCTCAAGGATCTTTAGAATATTTTGCTCAGGTGATCAGTTTCTAGCTATACATTAGAACTTCAAATATCCATGGGAAAAGGCCCTGGGAAATATCCACTGTGTGAAGATTCCACACTGAGCCAGGCCTGACCTCTGGAAAAAGCAGTGAACACTCTCTCCTTATACACAGGTGCTGATGAACGATTTTCCCATGTGAGCAGGACCTTTGTGAATGTTTCCTTTTCCATGGGTCCTGTTTCCTGTCTGGACTCTCAGAGGAAGCAGGTGACACCCTCAGCTTAAAGCTGACAGGGTGGGGCCCAGCAAGGTGGGATCCAGGCACCTAGAGTTTAGCATCCTTTCCAAAGGGTCTAACTGCCTCCCGAGGTGCACACAATGTGCTGAGAAACTGTCCTAAGACACTGTGGGCACTTGATATGAGCACAGCAGCCAGCACCCGGACGGTCCATCCCCTAGCCCTCCGGCAGTTTCATTTGCAGAACGTGAACTCAGAAACGGGATCCTTGCTCATGTCTGCCTGCTCCTTGATCTCTTCTCTCATCTCCTGTCCTGTCCACCCCTGTTCCACCTTCCTTACCCTCCTTCCCCCAAAGAAAATACCTTACCCATGAAAACCTTTCCAGTTCCTAAGGCAATTCCACAGCTGCCCTGACACATGGGCTTGGGAGCCCAGAGAGAGGAGTCTGTGTTTGAGTCTCACTCAGGACTCCCTGGCATGTGCCATTGGACAAAGCTGACTAACGTCTCTGAGACCCATGAAAGTCAGCTAAGAATACTACCTTGCAGAACTGTTGGGAAGATTAAATGTTCTAACATATTAGAGCCTTTTCCACTGGGACTGGCATGGAGAAAGTACTCATTTAGCTGCAGTATTAAGTCCCTCTAAGTTAGGGACTAATTGTACCATTTTACATAAGAGGAAACTACAGCATAAAGGGAGGATGGAATTGCCTGAGGCCATTCAATTAATAAGAAACAGAACCTTAAACCCAAGGCACTTTTTACCAACCCAAGATACATATTTCTTAGTAACACAGATAATGATTCCATGATATTGGCTTTATTTTTCTGGATCTGGTAGCTAAGAACTGACAGGATTCCCACCATCACATGTTGCCCAGGAAACTATGGTCCAATTTGAACAATTCATAGTTTTATACAATATGTACATATGTAACATACATATATGTATGTATGTATATTAAACTATAATCTTTTTGTCTAAGAAAATTGTAGGTGGGTTAGGGATAAAAAATCTGCAGTGACATTCAGGGACATTCAAGAACAAAGCACAGACCATTCAATAATGGTAGAGGAGAGAGAAAATAAATTCAGCCTCCATGTGATTCCAACTTTGCTGCACCATTGCTGAATCAGGCTTTTCATTTCTTCAAAGAAATGCTTGCAGTACCTCTTATATTTCACAAGCCAGCTTGTGCTCAGTGTTTCATAAATTCAAAATAAGAATACTTTTTTAAAAGATGCAAGAACACACAATAATACTGAATAGTGCTGAGAAAGCACCATCATTTGGTACAATATATTTGATGTATAACTTTTCTGAATACAGTCTGGCTAGTTATTATCTTAGCACTTGAGAAAATACACACAAACAAAGACATTATCAAATATAATCATGTTGAGAAATCAGAAAACATTCAAGAAGCTAAACAAAACACTCATAAATAAAAATTGTCTTTTATTACATCTTGCTTACAAACTAGATAGACAACTGCTTTTAGGTTAAAATCAGCCCTTTTAAAATGCATTAATTGATACTGGACCCATTTGAAAACTCCTAAAATGAAGAAGTTGGAGGAGAGGAGTTACAAGTAGTTTCTTGGATCCCCTAGAATATTCCCTTGAATTCTCAAACCTGAGTATCCTTATATTCTGACTTCCCAGAAATGCCCAGGTCTTCATGCCTTGTTGCTGTAAGGAAAGGAAGGCCTTGGAAATCCAAAGGCATCCTTGTGGAATCACTGTATAAGTGACTCGCTCAAAGTACATAGAATTTTATTTCCCATAATCAATATACTTTTAGTATCTAGCATTAAGTATTCCTTTAAAAAAAAAAAGACTTTATTTTTAGGTTCACAGCAAAATTGAGCAGAAAATGCAGAGATTTTCTTATATATCTTCTGCTTTCACACATGAATAGCCTCCCCACTGACCAACATCCCCCCGAGAGTGGTAGATTGTTTACAAGGGATAAACCTACATTGACAAGTCACAATCACCCAAAGTCTATAGGTTGCACTATAGGTCACTCTAGGACTTGTACGTTCTATGGGTTTGGACAAACATAGGTATGCATGTGTATGTATATGTGTATGTATCCACCATCACAGCATCGTACAGAGTACTTCCACTGCCTTAGAAGCTCTCTGTGCTCTGCCTATCGATCCTTATCCTGCCTACTCCCCACCTCCAGCCTCTGGCAACAGCTGATCTTTTCAGTGTCTTCACGGTTTTGCCTTTTCCAGAACATCGTGTAGTTGGAACAATGCGGTACATAAGTATTTCAGACTGGTTTCTTTCACTCCAGTATTCTGGCCTGGAGAATTCCAAGGACTGCATAGTCTATGGGGTCTCAACGCTTGTACACTCGTGGTGAATTCATGTCAATATTTGGCAAAACCAATACAGTAATGTAAAGTAAAAAAAAAAAAAATTAAAAAANGGTCAGGGGAAAAAGATCCCACATGCTAATGACTGGGCAAAAAAAAAAAAAAAAAAAAGCAGGACACGACTGAGCAATTTAAAGTCGCTCAGTCATGTCCAACTCTTTGTGATCCCATGGACTATACAGTTCATGGAATTCTCCAGGCCAGAATTCTGGAGTGGGTAGCCATTCCCTTCTCCAGGGGATCTTCCCAACCCAGGGATCGAACCCAAGTCTCCCGCACTGCAGGCAGATTCTTTACCTGCTGAGCCACCAGGGAAGCCCGCTTCTTTCACTTAGTAATATACATTTCATTTTCCTCCATGTATTTTCATGAATTAATAGCTCATTTCTTTTTAGCATCAAATAATATTCCGTTGTTTGGATTTCAATGTATCACAGTTTATCCATTCACCTACTGAAGGATAATAATATGATTCTAATCACAAACAGTGCAAATAATATGGAAATAGGATGGACTATATAAACTCTCAGAGTTTTAGAGTCTAAGAGCTAAATCATATTAAACTAGAAAACTATGAAGAGATAGGTTTAAATCTTCGCTCTGTTACTTATGAGCGATGTGTTTTTGCACAAAACATTCATCTTCCATGAGCCTTTGTTTCTCAATTATAAGGATAATAATACATACCTCTAAAGTGCTATGAGGAAAGGGTAAAATGCAATGCATAAAAACTCACAGCGAGATTTACAACAAGATGCATGTAAATGTAACTGATGGTTGAATCTGAATCTGAATGGAATCTGAATCTGAATTGAATCTGAAACCAGACGTGTCCAGTTCTTGAAGGCAAGGACACGTGGCTTCCAATTTCCTCACAACCCTCATGCCACCCCCTATCCCTGGAGTCGGAGAATGGGGGTTTTCAATTCATCTGACTGATCTTTCCTTTAGAAGATCTCAAAATTTTTAGACATAACTTCATTCTCAGAAAGCAAAGGACCACACATTTTCTTTGAAAGAACCAGTTTCCAAACATAAAGAGGTTTAGTTATTTTGTACTAAGGAAGACAAGCTTTATTAAACTGAAATCTTATGTTGAAGCATAGTCTCTCAGTAAAATTTGGGTGTAACATAATGATGAAGGCTTGTGAGTTTGGGATGAGATCGGGTCTGGCCTCCAGCCAGTTTGTCTTCTCTCCAATGACCAACCTGCTCCATACTCCCCTAAATCCCCTCAGATAACTCCCAGAAATCCCTAGGTTTGTTTGAAAACTTGTGTTCTTAAAGAGACAAACAAGTCTTTCCATTCTATGGTAGGAGAGCTGCCAGGAATATTCTGCCACAGAACTCATGACTGTGATCTTCTTTCATCAGCCAGATGAAAATACATAAAATCCTGGGAAAATCAGGACATTAAAAATCAATAGGACCACCGTCTATTGAGAAATCACAACCAAACAGAGATCTGCCCCCCTTACTTTATTTCAAGTTCTTGTGATCTTTAATACTGTCTTGGGTCAGCTTATTTAAAAAGGCTCAAGGTGGGATTTATTTTAATCTGACTTGGTAGCCCATCCTTAGTACTGGTTTGGCGGTGAGTGACATAAATGGAGGTCACATAGGGTATTTCTGATGTGGGCATAAGAGAGAAAAAGTGGATGGGAATGTAAGTTGGTACTCTCACTATGGAAAACAGTGTGAGGTTCCTCAAAAAAAAAAAAAAACTGAAAACAGTTGTCATATGATCCAGTAATCCTACTCCCGGAGGGGGTGTGGGGGTGGACTATAAAAGATAGAAGAATCTTATCTTTGAAAAGATATAAGCATCCACTATGTTCATAGCAGTGCTATTCAGAAGAGCCACAGCATCAGTTCAGTTGCTCAGTCGTGTCTGATTCTGCAGTCCCATGGACTGCAGCATGCCAGGCCTCTGTGTCCATTACCAATGGGATCCCAGAGTTCACTCAAACTCATGCCCATTGAGTCGGTGATGCCATCCAGCCATCTCATCCTCTGTCATCCCCTTCTCCTCCAGCCCTCAATCTTTCCCAGCATCAGGGTCTTTTCAAATGAGTCAGTTCTTCCCATCAGGTGGCCAAAGTATCGGAGCTTTAGCTCCAACATCAGTCCTTCCAATGAATATTAAGGACTGATTTCCTTTAGGATGGACTGGTTTGATCTCCTTGCAGTCCAAAGGACTCTCAAGAGTCTTCTCCAACACCACAGTTCAAAAGCATCAATTCTCTAGCACTCAGCTTTCTTTATAGTCCAACTCTCACATCCATACATGACTACTGGAAGCATCCTAAATGACCACTGACAGATGAATGGATAAAGAAGGAGTGAAATAATGCCATCTGCAGCAACATGGTGGAACCAGAGATGATCATACTGAGTAAAGTAAGTAACACAGAGAAAGATGAATATACAATATCACTTACATGTGGAATCAAAACTATGACAGAAACAAACTTATATAGGAAACAGAAACAGACTCTCAGACATAGAGAACAGTCTAGGCGAGGGATGAATTGGGGGTTTAAGATTAGCAGATACAAACTATTACATATAGAATGGATAAAAAAAAAATAAGGTCCTACTGTATAGCACAGGGAACCATATTCAATACCCTATGATAAAGCATAATGGAAAAGGATATTAAAAAATAATGTATTTATGTACAGCTTAATCATTTTGCTGTATAGCAGAAATTAACACAAGATTGTAAATCGACTATACTTCAATTAAAAAAAAGAGAAAGAGAGCAAAACTGCCAGATTCAATATTTTGAAGGTTTAAATTCATCTAATGGTTAGCACCTAGCTGCAGACATCTTCCAGAAGACTGAGTCGATTCTTCTGGATCTATATTGAGCCAAGCAGGCACAGTGACATGAATATATTATAGACAAGGCCTTGCCCTGGGGTTAAGTTTACTTCAATCTCCCAAGCAGAAGGAATAAATAAAGTACTATGCTTTAATTTGGGGGCTATTTATACACCTTCGTAATTACAGATGTGAAATCAATGTCTTTTGTAAAAAAAAGTTCGAGTTGAAACTATAGTTTTAAGAATCTGGATAACAGCTTTCCAGTAGCTATTTGTATTTCTCTTCAGATTGACTATCTTTACTTACAGAAATGTGCTCCACACTGATTTATCTAAGATTATGACATTTCAGGAAAGAGAAATACCCTCTTTACTCGGTTGGAAGCAGACAGAATATATCTGCACGAATCCTCTGTAGCCCCCCAGCTTGACACATAATAGCCAAACCCTTTTAACTATTGAGTAAAAGTGACTACACAGCATTTGTCAATATAAGCTCTTCTTTTAAATAATACATATTACTATTTTCAGTCATGAGTTCATTTCCATGCAAACCCTATTTATAAAAGGCAAGTGTTAATAACACACAGGCTGCAGTATTTACTACACAGAATGCTATCCATTAATAGAGCTTGCTTCACTCTCTTCTAAAATGGGCCTTTTCAAATCAGAGAGTGGCTCTAATCTAATAAATGAGATCAGTCTGAATTTTTTACACTCAACTCTCTCTTTTTGCTCTTTTCCATCTTATCTTGAACTAAAGAGGTTTATTTAATCCTAGACTTTGTATTTGCTCTTGGAGAGACACAAGAAAAATTTCCTGAAAGAATCATGTTTTCCTAGTTATGAACTGGAGAGAAACAGGATGTGCAGTGTTGTGAGACACTGAGCAGGCTAACTTGGAAACAGAACCTGCTGCTCAACCTTATGGCAGAAGTTTGAGAAGTGCCAATATTCTGGTCTGAACGAGTGGCTGAGTTTCGTAAATATCCACACTGTTGTGTGATTAACCACAGAAAAAAGAAACTGTGAGTCACAGAAATGTGAGCAAATTGAAACAAACAAATAAATGAAACCCCCCCAAAAAATAAAAAAGCTGTGATTCAGTGCCATAGGCAGGGATAAAATGCTGTGCTGTTGCCAATGGCCGCAAATAACACTCCAACATTTGCCGAAACGCGTAGGAGTTCACAGAATAGCACTTGGATTCAAGAAGAAAGACATGCATCAGACTACCTTTCCTCCTCTTGAAAAGGAAGGAAAGTTGCTTGTTTTTTAAATGGATCTATAACAGTTAGCAAAAAAGGAATCGAACAGAACAGAAAGGCTGAAGGAAACAGCAGGAAAGAAAGCAAATGTGGCCAAATGAACAAAGAAAACAAAGTAGGGAAAACAATATGTAAAACGAGTGCTCAGTAAAAACGTCAAGATAGGGTCAACTAATGAAGCCGAGAAGAAACTCTGCGGGGTTCCTGGGGACAAATCCTTCCTGTGTCTGCCCAATCCCCCAGTCACCCACCCATCCCCACCCACTGCCTGCACACCTTGTAGGAAATGGACTTCATTAAGTCTCCTTGGCTGACACTGTCTGCTTCATATTCACTTAGTCCGCCTAAATGAACAATGCAAAAAAAAACCAGTAAAACAATAAAAGGGGAAAGACTAGAGATCTCTTCAAGAAAATTAGAGATACCAAGGGACATTTCATGCAAAGATGGGCACAATAAAGAACAGAAATGGTATGGACCTTACAGAAACAGAAAATATTAAGAAGAGGTGGCAAGAATACACAGAAGAACTATACAAAAAAGATCTTCACGACCCAGATAACCACGAATATGTGATCACTCACCTAGAGCCAGACATCCTGGAGAACAAAGTCAAATGAGCCTTAGGAAGCATCATTAGGAACAAAGCTAGTGGAGGTGACAGAATCCCAGCTGAGCTACTTCAAATCCTAAAAGATTGTCAACTACAAACTGGCACTTGAGAAGAACATTGCCAATGAATGAACAACAAAGGTATTTGCCATCTGTCTCTATGGAGCTTGAACCCCATGCTGTTGACCTTCAACAACCCCTGAGGGAATTCAGGGTGGAGTGAGGCACTCTCTTCACCAGGGAATCTGGTGGGACAGGTCTTTGATAGTTGAATGTTTTCAGGAACAGATTTTATGATCTCAATCCTTGCATCTCCTCATATCTAGAGAGCACTAAATCCATTCAGAAGATATTAAGAAAAGGTGGCAAGAATACACAGCAGAGCTATAAGAAAAAAGTCTTAATGACCCAGATAAAGACTATGTTGTGATCACTCACCTAGAGCCAGACATCCTGGAGTACGAAGTCAAGTGGGCCTTAGGAAGCATCACTATGAATAAAGGTAAAAGAGGTGATAGGATTCCAGCTGACCTATTTCAAGTCCTGAAAGATGATGCTGTGAAAGTGCTGCACTCAATACACCAGCAAATTTGGAAAACTCAGCAGTGGTCACAAGACTGGAAACAGTTTTCCCAGTTTTCATTCCAATCCCAAAGAAAGGCAATGCCAAAGAAGGTTCAATCTACCACACAATTGCAGTCGTCTCACACGCTAGCAAAGTAGTGCTCAAAATTTTCCAAGCAAGGCCTCAACAGTATGTGAACTAAGAACTTCCAGATGTTCAAGCTGGATTTAGAAAAGGCAGAGGAACCAGACATCAAATTGCCAACATCCGTTGGATCACAGAAAAAGCAAAGGAGTTACAGAAAAACATCTATTTCTGCTTCATTGACTATGCCAAAGCCTTTGACTGTGTGGATCACAACAAACTGTGGAAAATTCCTGAAGAAGTGGGAATACCAGACCACTTTACCTGCCTCTTGAGAAATCTGTATGCAGGTCAAGAAGCAATAGTTAGAACCAGACATGGAATGATGGACTGGTTCCAAATTGGAAAAGAAATATATCAAGGCTGTATATTGTCACCGTGCTTATTTAACTTATATGCAGAGTACATCATGAGAAATGCCAGGCTGGAAGAGGCACAAGCTGGAACCAAGACTGCTGGGAGAAATATCAATGACCTCAGATATGCAGATGACACCACCCTTATGGCAGAAAGTGAAGAAGAACTAAAGAGCCTCTTGATGAAAGTGAAAGAGGAGAGTGAAAAAGTTGGCTTAAAACTCAACATTCAAAAAAATGAAGATCATGACATCCAGTCCCATCACATCATGGCAAATAGATGGGGAAACATTGGAAACAGTGACAGACTTTATTTTCCTGGACTCCAAAATCACTGCAGATGGTGGCTGCAGCCGTGAAATCAAAAGATGCTTGCTCCTTGGAAGAAAAACTATGACCAACCTAGACAGCATATTCAAAAGCAGAGACATTACTTTGCCAACAAAAGTTGATATAGTCAAAGCAATGGTTTTTCCAGTAGTCATGTATGGATGTGAGAGTTGGAATGTAAAGGAAGCTGAGCGCCAAAGAATTGATGCTTTTGAACTGTGGTGTTAAAGAAGATTCTTAAGAGTCCCTTGGACTGCAAGGAGTTCAAACCTTTCAATCCTAAAGGAAATCAGACCTGAATATTTATTAAAAGGATTGATGCTGAAGCTGAAGCTCCAGTCCTTGGCTATCTGATGTGAAGAACTGACTCACTGTCAAAGACCCTGGTGCTGAGAAGACTGAAGTCAGGAGGAGAAGGGGATGACAGAGCATGAGATGGTTGGATGGCACCACCAACTCAATGGACACAAATTTGAGAAAGGCCCGGGCGTTGGTTATGGACAGGGAAGCCTGGTGTGCTGCAGTCCAAGAGGAGGTCACAAAGAGTCAGACACAACTGAGTGACTGAACTGAACTGAACTGAATTCAGTCTCTTCATGGTGACATCAGATCCTCATGACTAGCAAAAAACCTTTTGTAAACTGAGTGTTTAATGGTATTGAATTCCCCCTTCACTAAAACCTTATACATTGACCTTCCCCCACTACCACTTTGGAGCAGTCTCTCAAAGCCATCTGAGGTGCTACCTCCTGGGATGCAGTCCTCATTTTTGTCCCAAATAAAACTTAACTCGCAACTCTCAAGCTGTACATCAACATGATGATGCTATTAATTTGCATGACTCGCAAAGAGTCGGACACGACTGAGTGACTGAACTGAACTCAATATACCAGCAAATTTGGAAAACTCAGCAGTGGCCACAGGACTGGAAAAGGTCAGTTTTCATTCCAATCCCAAATAAAGGGGATGCCAAAAAATTTTCAAACTACTTCACAATTGCACTCATTTCACATGTTAGCAAGCTCATGCTCAAAATCCTCCAAGCTAGTCTTCAATGGTACATGAACCAAGAACTTCCAGAGGTACAAGCTGGATTTAGAAAAGGCAGAGGAACCAGAGAGCAAATTGCCAACATTTGTTAGATCATAGAAAAAGCAAGAGAATTCAAGAAAAACATCTACTTCTGCTTCATTGTCTGTGCTAAAGCCTTTGACTGTGTGCATCACAACATATTGTGGAAAATTCTTAAAGAGATGGAAATACCAGACCACCTTACCTGCCTGATGAGAAATCTGTATGCAGGTCAAGAAGCAATAGTTAGAACCAGACATGGAACAATGGACTGGTTCCAAATTGGGAAAGGAGTACGTCAATGCTGTATATTGTCACCCTGCTTACTTAACTTCTATGCAGAGTGCATCATGCAAAATGCCAGGCTGGATGGATCGCAAGCTGGAATCAGGATTGCCAGGAGAAATATCAATAACTTCATATATGCAGATGATACCACTCTTATGGCAGAAAAGGAAGAGTATCTAAAGAGGTTCTTGATGAAGGTGAAAGAGAAGAGTGAAAAAACTGACTTAAAACTCAACATTCAAAAAATGAAGATCATGGCTCCAGTCCCATCACTTCATGGCACATAGATGGGGAAACAATGGAAACAGCGGCAGCCTTTATTTTCTTGGGCTCCCAAATCACTGCAGATGGTGACTACAACCATGAAATTGAAAGATACTTGCTCCTTGGGAGAAAAGTTATGACAAACCAAGACAGTGCATTAAGAAGCAGAGACATCACTTTGCCAACAAAGTTTCCATGGAGTCAAAGCTATGGTTTTTCCAGTAGTCAGGTATGGATATGAAAGTCGGACCATAAAGAAAACTGAGTGCTGAAGAACTGATGCTTTTGAACTGTGGTGTTGGAGAAGACTCTTGAGAGTCCCTTGGATGGCAAGAAGATCAAACCAGTCAATCCTAAAGGAAATCAACCCAGATTTCATTGGAGGGACTGAGGCTGAAGCTGAAACTCCAATATTTAGCCACCTGATAAGAAGAGCCAACTCACTGGAAAAGACCCTGATGCTGGGAAAGATTGAAGGCAGGAGAAAGGTATGACGGAGGATGAGGTGGTTGGATGGAATCACTGTTTCAATGGACATGAGTTTGAGCAAGTTCCAGGAGATGGTGAAGGACAGGGAGGCCTGGCAGGCTGCAGTCCATGGGGTCACAAAGAGTTGGACATGACTGAGAGACTGAACTGAACAGAAGCCTTGACCTTCCAAAGGGCAGATTCAAATAGCTACTATCAGGGAAGAGATCAGTTCAGTTGCTCAGTCATGTTCAACTCTTGGTGACCCCATTGACTGCAGCATGCCAGGCTTCCCTGTCCGTCACCAACTCCTGGAGCTTGCTCAAACTCATGTCCATCAGGGAAGGGAGGGGATGAAGAAACAAGGGAGGAGCCGTCAAGAAACAGTAGTAAAGACTTGGGGCAGGTTCCTGGTTTCTCCTCAAGGAATATACATAAGGATATCTTTGAGCTTTTCTGCAGAACCAAGGCCCCACCCTGGGGGAGGATGGTAACTTCAGGCTGAGCACAGGATTCCTAGAGCACTGCCCTGTTACCTCACCACCAATCGATCAGAAGAAAATCACACACACTACAGCCAGTCTTCATCCCAAATTTTGCCTATAAAAACTTCTTCCCTTTGGGAATTCCCTGGTTGTCCAGTAGTTGGGACTCCATGCTTTCACTGCCAAGGGCCTGGGTTCAATCCCTGGTTGGTGAAGTAAGATCCCACAAGCCACCAATGTNCAAAAAAAAAAAAAAAATTATATATATATATATACACACATATATATATAAAACTTCTTCCCCCAAACCATGGCTCACTCTCAGGAAAGAATCATCCTGGAAAGAATCATCCTTCTGGAAACATAAGGAGAAGAAGCAGATATCCACTAATCCAGAAAAAGGCCTACATCCTCTAAATATAAGCCCATCTGCCCCTCCTCCAGTCACTAGAGAATATGCCTCATCGGACAGCACACGTTACCCTCTCCCAAGAGCAGGTTTTGCAGAAAGGAAGGTTGACAGGAAAGCCAGAAATCGAAGAATGCAAACCCAGGAATCACCAACATTTTGATGTAGAACATCACCAAGCATAACAAATGGAAGCACTTACATCCTGAGGAAATACAACAAACAGAATAAACCTTTAAGATGAGTGCAAATAATATTCTTAAAGACATAAAAGTGAGTATGACATCCATAAAGTAAATCCAGTCTAAATCCTTGAGGCTAAAACAGGTTACTGATTTAGCATACCTGAGACTAAAACGGTCTCTTGATTGAGAGGAACAAGATTCAGCTGAGGGATGGGTTACTCTATGAAAACGAGAGGAATGAGTGAAAGTCGAGGTGCATACAGAATCTTGAGACTACTTGCCCTGTTCCCAACCAGATCTCAGAACGTTTTCAGTAATGTTTTAATCCACAGCCAAAAAAAAACTAGTAAATCCTCTGGGAAATGAGAACAGCCCTGAAGAACAGACCTAGGAATTGAACTGTCTGATCAATATCACTAAAATGCCCCATTCTTAAAAGAACATAGAACTAGGGATCAATATATATCTGAGGAAAGCCTAATAGGAAAGAGCAAAGCCACATCCAGAATGAATAAAGTTGGGAGAAACAGTCTGTTTTAAAGAAAACTTTAAAAAAAAATACTGTCATGAACATTCTTGCAGAAATAACAAAACGTTACACCCATAAAATAAGACTGAAATATGTATTGAAGTGTGAAGCCACTCAGTCGTGTCCGACTCTTTGTGACCGCATGGACTGTAGCCCACCAGGCTCCTCTGTCCATGGAATTTTTTAGGTAAGAGTATTGAAGTGGGTTGCCTTTTCCTTCTCTAGGGGATCTTCCCAACCCAGGGATTGAACCTGGGTCTCCCACATTGCGGGCAGATGCTCTACCATCTGAGCCACCATAGAAGCTCCTAAAATAAGATTAGGATGCTTTAATAAGGAGTTCCAGAGCAAAAAGTCATATATTAAAAATTGCATATATGATTGATAAACGTCAAAACACTGGGAACAAAGATGATTCTAAAAACTTTCAGAGGGTAGAAAGAGTTGTGTACAAAGTAATAATAATAGTAATCAAAATTGCATCAGCTTTCTCAAAGGCAAAAGTGGAAACTTAAAGAGAATAAAGAAATGCTTTCAAAAAAAATCTGCAAGAAATGGATTCCAACATGGGATTAATTTCAAATGTAACTATAATCAATTAAGTATGAGGATAGAATGAGGATATTTTCAAAAGTGTAAGGTGTGAAAATGTGTATTGAATGCATGATGTACTGTTTCTCAGGAAGCTACTGGAGGAGGTATTCCTCCAGAATGAATATGTGAAACAAGTCAGTGAGAGATCCTGGAACAGGAAACTGAACCTAAGTGAGGTGAGGAAATTCCCAAAGTGACGGTGAGAGGAGAACTGGCCAGGCAACAAGCCTGGGAAGACATAGGTCCAAATTAGAGAAGTCCAGAAATTTCCAGTAAAGAATTTTCCAAAGAGACAAAATTGATAGTATACCACATGCACACAAATCCATGTATAAAGGATATTTAAATAATTTGCAAAAAGTTTGAGCTTAAATTAAGGATAAATGTATTTTAAAAACTAAAATGAAAAAGGAATGAATAAGTCCAGTGAGAGCAAAAAGGTGTGCAATATTTTGAAATAAAGTTAACATGGGCATAATCATAAAAATATAAAATTGATTGAAACAAAATTGTGCTTAAGTTCATCAGAAAGACAGGAGGAATGGAAGACTGCATGCAGAATTAATGAAAGAATGATGAATCTTCAATTTCCATGATAAAAGATTAATAGATAATTCCCCAAACAAAAAACAATGAGAAGTGGCAGTAAAACATGTTACTTAATAAGATTTTTAGAGCTACTTGACTCTCAGGCAACAGCAACAATTTGGAGGAAATCATGAACTACTTTAATAAAAAAATAATTTTTTAAAGACTCACACCTACCTACAAAGAAATGAGAGTACCACTGGTTACTAGAGTACCAAGTTGCAACATCTCCAAAGGTCAAGAAAAAATAAGTTTCAACCTAGAATTTTATACCTATATGAGTTATCAAGTTTTATGAGAACAAAAAGTTTTCAACTGTATACACATTCAGAACGTTTACATTCAGTTATCTCACATGAAAACTTCAGGACCTCCTTGGTGGCAAAGTGGGTAAGACTCTACCTGCCAATAGAGAGGACATGGGCTGGATCCCTGGTTTGGGAAGATTCCACCTGCCAAAGAGCAATGAAGCCCGTGTGCCACAGCTACTGCAGTCCACATGCCTAGAGACTGTGCTCCACGACAAGAGAAGCCACTGCAATGTGAAGCTTGCTGACCTGCAGGGAAGAGCAGCCTCCACTCAACACAACTAGAGAAAACCCTCACAAAGCAACAAAGACCGGCGCAGCCAAAAGTAAGCAAATAAGAAACTTTAGCAAAACAAGAAAGGGATCCAGGAAAGAATATGATATGAGATCCAAGAAATCATGGCAACTGAGTATTTCCTAAAAGATGAAAAGAAAACTGAAGATGCAAATCCATTTTTCTTTGGCAATTTGGGTATTCTTTTCCCAGTAGTTAAGAGTTCAGAGACACAGCTTTTGTTTTTCTAGAGCAAAGAGAAAGCATATTTTAACATTATGAATGTTATTTTTAATTTGAGTTTAAAAATTTAGGTCAGTCTAAGGATAAATCAGGGAATGCTGATTTCTAGCTATCGATCATATTGTAAATGTATACTTTCATCATAAAAAATAAGGATAAAACTTTTTGAAAGCAGAAAATTGAGAGAATTGTGGTTGAGGTACATATATACTAACGTCCTCATATTCCACAGTTAAGAATTAAAAGGTGCCATCCAAATTGTGAATTATGAGCTATGAACCATAATATCTTATTTAAATGATAAAGGATGAACCAAAAGATATAAACAAAAGTATAAAATATAAAAAATAATAAATATAAAATATAAAACAAAAGTAGCACTAGTATTCTCTTTGAAAAAGAGAATTACTGATNTAAAACAAAAGTAGCACTAGTATTCTCTTTGAAGAAGAGAATTACTGATAGGGAGAGATGGCAAGTATTGACATTATTTTTCATTTTATATTTTTTTCTTTATGCTTTGAATATTTTTACTATGTTGCTATGGTCTGAATGTTTGTATCCCCTCCAAACTTCATGTGTTGAAATCCTAACTCTCAAAGGTAGGGGTTTATGTATTATTATTAGGAAGTGAGGTCCTCAGAAGGTGAATATGTCATGAGGGTGGAGCCCTCATGAATGGGATTAGTGCTCTTACGAAAGAGATCCCAAAGAGCTCCCTAGCCCTTCGGCCACATGAGGACACAGTAGGAAACCTGCAACCCAAAAAGGGCCCTCACCAGACCACAATCTCACCCTGGCCTTGGACTTCCAGCCTCCAGAACTGTGAGAAATTAATTTGTTTTTTTATAAACTACACTGGTTGTTACAGCAGTCTGAATGGACCACGACAGGCCTAAATAAAACTTTAACTTTTATAAAGTGAAGTGAAGTCAAGTGAAGTCAAGTCACTCAGTCATGTCCGACTCTTTGCAACCCCATGGACTGTAGCCCACCAGGTTCCTCCTTCCATGAGATTCTCCAGGAAAGAATACTGGAGTGGGTTGCCATTTCCTTCTCCAGGGGAGCTTCCTGACCCATGGATCAAACCCCGGTCTCCCACATTGCAGGCAGACGCTTTAACCTCTGAGCCACCAGGGAAGCCCTAGCTTAAAATGAGAAGAGATGAAGATGGGTGCCCACCACAGAGAACTGAAAGTATCTTCTCCAATAGGCAGTAATGTGTCTGTGCAATGGGATCCTGGAGGTTGTCGGAAGGACAGAGGGGAGTTCAAGGCCCTTATGAAAGGATGTCCATAATGTGATGACAGTGACAGTGGTTTTCATTCATTTACTCAACGATATTAGTCAAGGGACTCTGATGGGCCTAGGATTGTGCTAAGTACCATGTGAGTGTACATTGGAGAGTAACAGTTCTTACAGGACTGACAGTCTAGCAGGGAAGATAAACTTAGAAATAAATGTACAGGGGCTTCTCTGATGGTCCAGTGATTAAGAATCCACCTTTCAATGCAGGGGACATGGGTTCAATACCTGACTGAGGAAGTAAGATCCCATATGCCGTGGGGCAATTAAGCCCATGCGCCACAACTAGAGAAAGCCCACGTACCACAGTGAAGAGCCTGTGCAGGCAAAATAAAATAATCATAATTTTAAAATTAAATAATGAAAGAAATGTATAGTTACATTAGGAGTTCTGTACAAAGACTGAGTCCTAAGTAAAAGGCCTCTCAGGTGCAGAGAGTAAATATGGAATATGATCAGTTTTGTGTTAAAAATATCATATAAATACAAAAGTATACGTTTAGATGTGAGTTTATGCATCAAAAGCCTGGAAAGATGTACACCAAGAGGTCGGACTAGGGAGCAGTAGGTAGAGGAGGGAAAATAGTTTCATTATGCACTTTCCTATTTTATAATTTCGACATCGAAAATAACACAAATTCATGGTTAAAATAAGCAGAACTCCATCAAGAAAAGTGGACAGTTGAGCAATATGCTATTCATTGCTTCAGAAAGAAAAACATTAAAACATCCTTCCCATGGATAGAAAGTTGCTAGCATTATTCTATCAAAAAAAAGAATGCTATTATTTAGCCAGCAGTGCTTTCTGGAGCATTCATTTACAGTCCTTTAAGAATAGTGAATTTCTTGGGCATTGACACTTCTGTAGCATAAGCCTCATGCTTCAATTAAGATAAGGATTTTTGTGGGCCAACTCAGTATTTGGCAAGTCTTTAAGTCTTTAAACTCCAATCATTCAATTCACTTAGATTCAACAAACTTTTGACAAGAGTCTGTGTGACTAGACTTTGCTAGGACTCAAGGGTCACAAAGATGTGTTAGACAGGAAAACAGCTCAAAGGAAATTCATGGAGGCAGCTCAGTGTTTGTACAAGGATAGCACCACCCTCTTGAGCCCTGAGTTACTCTCACATTAGCCTGTAGTTCTCATCTTCTCATTTCCATATGAAATTCTTTGATTAATTTTCAATGTAACCAGGAGTTGTGTGGCTCTTCTGGTTAATGAAGGTTTGAAATGTGGCCTTGGAGACAAAAAGCATAGTTGTTTACTATGCTTTTTTCTGGCCAGTGATATCGACAACTGAAATTAGAATTGCACCATGTCTAGGAGTAACCGGTAACCATTCCTGGAGTAACCAGGAATAATGACTCTATCTCCTTAAGGCTTCATCTTGCCCTGATGTGAAGGCAGCAGTGAACAGATTTCTACCAGGTGACTCTGAGCAGGTTAATTTCTCCTATATAGCTCCCTGCCTCTGGAGACCAAAAATATCCAGTAACACAGTGTTTGTACAGTAAGTCCCTTACATATGGGTGAGTTCCATTCTGAGAGCACATTTGTAAGTCCAATTGTTTGTTGTTGTTCAGTTGCTAAGTTGTGTCTGACTCTTTGTGACCCCATGGACTGCAGCACGTCAGGCTTCCTTGTCCTTCACTACACCCCAGAGTTTACTCAGATTCGTGTCCACTGAGTCGGTGATGCTATCTAACCATCACATCCTCTGCTGCCCTCTTCTGTTTTTGCCTTCGGAAGTCCAGCAAGGTTACCCTCAGTTCAGTTCAGTTCATTTCAGTTGCTCAGTCGTGTCTGACTCTTTGCGACCCCTGTCCATCACCAACTCCAGGAGTTCACCCAAACTCATGTCCATCGAGTTGGTGATGCCATCCAGCCATCTCATCCTCTGTCGTCCCCTTCTCCTCCTGCCCTCAATCTTTCCCAGCATCAGGGTCTTTTCAAATGAGTCAGCTCTTCGCATCAGGTGGCCAAAGTACTGGAGTTTCAGCTTTAGCATCAGTCCTTCCGATGAACACCCAGGACTGATCTCCTTTAGAATGGACTGGTTGGATCTCCTTGCAGTCCAAGGGACTCTCAAGAGTCTTCTCCAACACCACAGTTCAAAAGCAGTATACCTAATTAACACAATCATCGGCTGTATAGTACTGTATTGTGATAGGCTTATAATACTTTTCATACAAATAATACATACGTAAAGAACAAACACACACTCATGGTGGATTCATGTCAATGTATGGCAAAACCAATACAGTATTGTAAAGTAAACTAAAGTTAAAATAAAAATTAAAAAAAACACACACACACAAAAATAAAGAAAACATTTTTAATCTTATAGTATACTACCTTGAAAAGTGCAGTAGTAAGTACAACAGCGGGCATCCAGGGGCTGCCATGCATGTTCGCATCTTTGAAAGCTCACAGCTTGAAGGTTCATAGGCAGAGGACTTACTCTACCTTTTCACAGTCCTCAGTGTTCCACTCATTAGTTTCTGTGTTTACATGTCTCTCTTCCCCTTCTGGAATGTGAGTTCCATGAGGGCAGGGGAATCTGTCTTACTGTTTTTGGTCTTCCCAGAACAGTACAAAATTTCTGGAAATAAACATTTGACTAAGAAGTATTTAATAAATCTAAAAAATAAGTTACTTAGTGGACAGTTTTGATATGAAATATTTCTTGTTTCCATATACATTCATGCTCATTTCCCCAAATTACTGAATCTTTGACTCAGTATTTTAAGAGCATCTATGAGAATCTAGCCCTGATTGTCGTTGCAACATGTACTGATTCCTCTTTATGTTCCAGACCAGACACATCCTAAGTGTGTGTGTGTGTGTTTATTTATATATTGTTATTTTAGCTTCATGACAGTCCATTAGTCAGATAACAATTTATCAGCACTGTACACAAGAAAAAGGCCTATAAGCAATATGTCCCATGTGAAGACACAGCTAATAAAGGGTAAACACAGTATTTTAAACCACACTTTTCTATTTTAGAACCCATATTTAGATACTGCATTGTTCAGAAGATGGATTTCCCTGGACTGTAAGAGAAAAAGAGTAAAGAAATGTATTAATCTTACAAAGTAGTAGAGACAGCAACATCTTTTAGAAAAGCATGGCTATAATTAAAATGCTAGTCTTTGGGTGTGGCAGAAGTTTATTCTATATATATATTATATCTATATAACATATAGATATAATAAATTTATATCCACATAATATGTTATATTTACATATATAAATAAATAGAATTTATTCTATTCTACCCAAGTAGAATAAGAAGTAACATGGAAAAAGAGACACAGATGTATAGAACAGTCTTTTGGACTCTGTGGGAGAAGGCAAGGGTGGGATGATTTGAGAGAATAGCATTGAAACATGTATATTACCACATGTGAAACAGATCGCCAGTCCAGGTTCAATGCATGAGACAGGGTGCTCAGGGCTGGTGCACTGGGATGACCCTGAGGGATGGGATGGGGAAGGAGGTGGGAGGGGGGTTCAGGATGGGGAACACATCTACACCCATGGCTGATTCATGTCAATGTATGGCAAAACCACTACAGTATTATAAAGTAATTAGCCTCCAATTAAAATAAATAAACATTTTTTAAAAAGAATTAACATGGAATTCCCTTGCTTCAATAAGAATACTGAACTTGAAAAATTATTCCATTATGTTTTTCAAGCAGCATTTAGTCACTTATCACTTATTTACATCATGGGAATAATTACAATTCATTTTGTAACTTGTACAAATATGCATAATGAACTATTTATAATATTAAGACTCATGATTATACTATGTAATTATACATAATTTTTTTACAAGTGTTGATAAAATTAATCTTTGGGTTTGCTTTTTTTAAAATAATGCCTTTTAAAAAATCCCAAAGTTTAATTATCACTATTTTCCTTTCTTTCTAATATTCTTTAGTGAACTCTTTCCCCTTGCCATGGAATTGTTTTTAAAGCTTCAGAAAGGCCTGATTTTACATCTTGTTTCTGCCACTCTACTTGTGTGACAATGGACATGTTACAAAGCTTTAGCTTTCTGCATGTAAAGCAGAAAAAAGGAGTGCAAACTTGCCAGGTTCTTTGAGACAACGAAGTGTATGAAACTCCTCACATGGGGTCTGGAACCTAGAAACAGTTATGAAGATGAAGATAATAATGATACCAACAACCTCTACTGAATGATTATCTTTGCCAGGCACTTCTCTGAGCACTTCATATGAATAAACTAAATTACTCCATAAAAAGTAGTGGGCACTTGTCCCTGTAACAGCAGTATTCAGTTTGAGGACTGTGTTCCATGCCACCATTTCCCTGTGGGAAAGACAGTGATGGGAGGTTTTAAAGATTGTTGCAGGGTCTTCCCTCATTGTCCAACGGCTAAGACTCACAGTGCAAGGGGACCAGGTTGATCCCTGGTCAGGGAATTAGATCCCATAGGCCACAACTAGGATTCCATGCCTGCTAAGTCACTTCAGTCATGTCTGACTCTGTGCAACCCTATGGACTGTAGCCCACCAGGCTCCTCTGTCCATGGGGTTCTCTAGGAAAGAATACTGGAGTGGGTTCTTTAGACGTGGATCTAAACCCACATCCCTCAGATCTCCTGCATTGGCAGGTCAGCTTTTTACCATAGCACCACCCAGGAAGCTGAAAGATCCTGAATGTGGCAACTAAAGATCTTACATGCCACAACAAAGATCAAAGACCCTGAGTGCCACAACTAAGGCCTGGCACAGTTAAATAAGTAAATAAATTTTTAAAAAGTCATCACAGTTCCTTGGTATTTACCCAAACAAATTGAAAACTTAGGTTGATATAAAATCTATGCATGAGTGTTTAAAGCAGCTCTTTCAAAACTGCCAGAGCTTGGGAGCAACCAAGATGTTCTTCAATGGGCAAATAGATAAACGAACTGAGGTATATCAATGCAATAAAGTATTTTCAGCAATTAAAAAAAAAGAGCTATCAAGACACAAAAAGACATGTAGGAACGTGCAATGCATATTGCTAAGTGAAAGAAGCCAGTCTGCAAAAGGTACAAAATGCATGATTCCAACTCCATGACATTCTGAAAGGCATTACTGTGGATACAGAAAAGGGACCAGTGATTGCTAAAGGTTCTGGAGGAGAGACGGAGGGAAGAATGAATAGATAGAACACAGGGATTTTTAAGGCAGTATAACTACAGTTGACCCTTGACCAACACGAGCTTAAACTGCACAAGTCCATTTCTATGTAGATTTTTTCCCCATAATAAATACTACAGTACTGCAGGATCAGAGGTTGGTTGAATCTTTGAGATGTGGAACTGCAAATACAGAGGAACCGCATATACAGAGGGCTGACTTGTAGATTTTCAACTGCACAAGAGATCATGCCCCTAATCCCAGGGCTGTTCAAGGGTCGACTGTATTGTGTATGATACTGTCTGTAACGGTGCACGTGGGGGCTTTATACATTTGTCAAAACCTCCTGGGGACTACAAGATTGCCAGGATAAATATCAATAACCTCAGATATGCAGATGACACCCCCCTATGACAAAAAGTGAAGAACTAAAAAGCCTCTTGATGAAAGTGAAAGAGGAGAGTGAAAAAGTTGGCTTAAAAGCTCAACATTCAGAAAACAAAGATCATGGCATCTGGTCCCATTACTTCATGGCAAATAGACGAAGAAAAAGTGGAAACAGTGGCTGACTTCATTTTTGGGGGCTCCAGAATCATTGCAGATAGTGATTGCAGCCATGAAATTAAAAGACACTTGCTCCTTGGAAGGAAAGTTATGACCAACCTAGACAGCATATTCAAAAGTAGACACTACTTTGTCAAAAAAGGTCCATCTAGTCAAGGCTATGGTTTTTCCGGTAGTCATGTGTGGATATGAGAGTTGGACTGTGAAGAAAGCTGAGTATCGAAGAATTGATGCTTTTGAACTGTAGTGTTGGAAAAGACTCTTGAGAGTCTCTTGGACTGCAAGGAGATCCAACCAGTCCATCCTAAAGGAGATCAGTCCTGGGTGTTCACTGGAAGGACTGATGTTGAAGCTGAAACTCCAGTACTTTGGCCACCTGATGTGAAGAGCTGACTCATTTGAAAAGACCCTGATGCTGGGAAAGATTGAAGGCAGGAGGAGAAGGGGACGACAGAGGGTGAGATGGTTGGATGGCATCACTGACTCAATGGACGTGAGTTTGGGTAAACTCCAGGAGCTGGTGATGGACAGAGAGGCCTGGCGTGCTGCGGTTCATGGGGGGCTGCAGAGAGTTCGACACAACTGAGCGCCTGAAGTGAACTGGGGACTTCCCTGGTGGTCCAGTGGCTAAGACTCTGTGCTTGAAATGCAGGGGGCCCAGATTCTATTCCTGGTCAGGGAACTAGATCCCATTCACATGCCACAACTAAATATCCTGCGTGCCACAGTTAAGCCCCACCACAGCCGAAGAAATAAATATTAAAAAAAAAAAAGCCCTATTGAATGTACAAAGAGGGACTCTGTATGTAAACTATGGATTTTAGTCAATAATAATGTATTAACACTGAATCCTCAATTGTAACAAATGTTCCACACTAAAGCAAGATGTTATTAGGAGAAACTATTTATTGGGGCAGTGTGGAGAGCAGTATATAGGGATTCTGTACTTCCTGCTCAATTTTCCTATAAATCTAAAACTACTCTAAAAACAAAGTCTGTTAATTTGTGTAAACACAGTAGTGAGTGCGGTATCACTCAGTCATGTCTGACTCTTTGCAACCCCAGGGACTGTAGCCTGCCAGGTTCCTCTGTCCATGGGATTATCTCAAAAGGAATACTGGAGTGGGTTGCTATTTCTTCCTCCAGGAGATCTTCCCAATCCAGGGGTTGAACCTCCTGCAGCTTCTGCAATATCAAGCGGATTCTTTACCACTGAGCCAAAGGTAGCAGAATCTACACCTTAAAAACATATTATAATGTTCTTTCAGAAAATTATTATAATTTTTTCTTTTAAAAAAGTCTTCACAGAAAACTAAAAAACTGTCTTACTCAAGTTTAGATGTAGTTGGGTTCATTACTATGTTATTACTGCTTCATTTTCACATATACACAAGGAAAGAAGAGGAAAGAAAGAAAAAAGAAGAGGGACTTGCCTGGCAGTCCAGTCGTTAAGGCTCTGCTTTCCAGGGCAGAGGGAGAGGGTTCAATCCCTGGTCGAGAGCTAGGGTCCCACATGCTACAGGGTGCGGTCAAGAACTTGAAAAAAAACAAAACTAATTAAAAGACAAGGGAACCAACCTTGAACGCTCACCTCTCCCAGGCTGAGCAATCTCAGATGGAGTAATCTCACATCAGTGGTCCTCCTAACAGCTGTAGCAGCTTTCCCTGGGACTTGTGAGAAATGCAGATTCTGCTGACTCAGGGGACAGGCCCAGCAATCTGTGTTTTCCCCTCAGGTAAAAGTGAGTGTGGCGCTTCCTGAGGTTCCATAGCTGTTGCTCCAAGTCTGTGCATCCCTACTTTATCCTTTTTGTTGGTGTTGTTCAGTTGCTCAGTCGTGTCCAACTCTTTGCAACCCCATGGACTGCAGCATGCCAGGCTTCCCTGTCCTTCACCATCTCTCTGAGTTTGCTCAGACTTATGCCCAGTGAGTCAGTGATGCCATCCAAACATCTCACTCTCAGTCACCCTCTTCTCCTTCTCCCCTCAATCTTTCCCAATCAGGGTCTTTCCCAGTGAGTCAGCTCTTCGTATCAGGTGACCAAAGTATTGGAGCTTCAGCTTCAGCATCAGTCCTTCCAATGGATATTCAGGGTTGATTTCCTTTAGGATTGCCTGGTTTGATCTCCTTGCTGTCCAAGGGACTCTCAAGAGTCTTCTCTAGCACCACAATTCAAAAGCAGCAATTCTTTGGCACTCAGCTTTCTTTATAGTCCGACTTTTACATCTGTACACGACTACTGGAAAAATCACAGCTTTGACTATATGGACCTTTGTTGGCAAAGTGATGGCTCTGCTTTTTAATATGCTGTCTAGGTTTGTCATAGCTTTTTTCCAAGGAGTCAGCATCCTTTTAGTAGACACGTAAACTCACAAGCGAAAGTCTCCCATGTTTGACAATGGGGCTTCAGCATAAGACTAGGAAGGACTAGGGTGAGGCAGGCGAGTTACCAAAACCTGCAATAATCAAGATAGATAATACTTTGATGCCATGTTTTAAAAATCATAATTAACACAAAAAGTCTACAATAAACAAAATAACAAAATTTTACCAAAGACAGGATCAGTGTGACTGATTTTCTCTTTCCCCTCAGGCTGCAATGTGGCTGCACAAGGCGCCACTTCAGCCAGGGGTGGGTAGAACTGAGGGTGAGGGGTGGGGGCAGAGCAGGGAGGGCTCAGGGCACCCATCACTGAGGCAGGTTCGTCTCTTCCTCCTGACTGAGGCACACAGTCCAATGTCATACTTCCTTCAGTCACTGCCTCTTCACTGCCTGTTTTGACCTCCCTTCCCCAGCCCCATTTAAAAAGGATGCCAATTGAGTGGGAAATGGTGGCTTTTCCAAAAGAAATGAAATAATTACTGCTCTCTAGAAACTTACCAGTTCTGTGGGAAGAGTTTACATACAGAAAGAAATAGCGGAGAACCCAGAAGATAATAGCTCTACATTCAAGCAACAACAGTGCTGAAGTTTAACTTCTGGGGAATCACTAGCGAGAAGAGTGAAGTGATTCTAGGTGATGTTCATTTGATAACTTCATACAAGTGCTCTGTGAACTGCACGTCCATCACTACCAGACTGTTAGCTGTGGCCATCCTCTTCTCTTCCTGAAACTGGTCAGCCACGGTTGAGAGAAGTAGGTCTACAGACTTGCCAGAGGGGATTAGAGAAGAGGCAAAATCTCCCACAGCCAGAAGAAGAAATGAGGAAATGAAAGAGTGTGGGAAATGAAGAACAGGTTTGCTTAGCTCCTGTAGGAATAAAGAAAACAGGCCGGAGACTTCCCTGGCAGTCCAGTGGCTAAGACTCCACGCTCCCAATGCAGAGGGCCTGGGTTTGACCCCTGGTCAGGGAACTAGGTCCCACATGCCACAGCCAAGAGTTCGCATGACAAAACTAAAGGTTCCAGATGCTGCAAAGATCCCATGGGCTGCAACTAAAACCCAGTGCAAGCCAAATAAATAAACGGATTTAAATAAAAAAGAAAACAGGCCAAAAAGGTAAAGCAGATGTCAGAGAGAAAGGATATGTGGGGCAAAGCGCATGGCGAAGGAGGCAGAGCTTGAGACTAAGGATCACTCAGCCCAGCCTTACCTGGATTCTGGAAGCTGAGATGCTGCGGGTCCTGACTCAAGCGAGAAGTGGCAAATCATTCAAAGGAGCAAATGACATTAAAACTGAATTAAACAATCACTGCTTCAAGTGAAGGGAGACATTAGCACAATTCATACTTGTTTTCCGAAGTGGTGAGGATGAGGGACTTCCAGAGCAATTTTTTTTTTTTAAGAATTGAAAGCAAAATTAATAGAAGCCATGTTTGGAAGCCCTGACCAATCCCTGGACACCTGAATCATTCTGAACAGAGACCTTCAAGAGCATCTTCGCTGTGGGAATCTACTACCCCAGGGACTGTGCCATGGCTGAATTTTGCAAACTATTTTCTTTTTGGAGAAATGCATTTGCTGCTCAGTAATTGTTGCTGAAGACCCACAGCTAAGACCCTTAGTACCTGCAGGAGCCAGAGTAGGACAAAGCTTGGCAGGTTATAGGAACAAGGGTTCTGGCTCAAGCTGAGAAAGAGATAAAAAGCAATGAGACTGAGTGAGGCAAAGCTCATTCTTAACCCTAAATATTCATTGGGAGGACTGATGCTGAAGGTGAAGCTCCAATACTTTGGCCCCTTTATGCAAAGAACTGGCTCATTGGAAAAGACCCTGATGCTGGGAAAGATTGAGGGCAGGAGGAGAAGAGGGCAGCAGAGGATGAGATGGTTGGATGGCATCACTGACATGAGTTTGAGCAAACTCCAAGAGACAGTGAGGGACAGGGAAGCCTGGTGTGCTGCAGTCCATGGGGTCACAGAAAGTCAGACACAACTGAGCAACTGAACGACAATAACAACAACCTGTTACTAAGAAGTATCAGTAAATTGCCAGCAGACACTGCTGCTGCTGCTGCTGCTAAGTCGCTTCAGTCTGTGCGACCCCATAGATGGCAGCCCACCAGGCTCCCCTGTCCCTGGGATTCTCCAGGCAAGAACACTGGAGTGGGTTGCCATTTCCTTCTCCCAGCAGACACTAAGATCAAGTAAAAATTGAACAGCAGTGTCATTGCTTTTTGAACTGAGAAGGAGAAGCACTCCTCAGAATTATTGGTATAACTTATGAGAACCAGAATTATTTAAGAGCAATTTCCCAGATACAGTCCATTAGAGATTTCATGGACAGGTGATGGCACTGGGACAGAGCCTGATTGGGCTCTGATTGGGAAGAGTATGATTATTTCTTGGAATGGAGACCTGTCTATCACTTCTGTTTAGAAAATTGTCTAACCAGAGATATCACTCAGATTAGAGGTAAGAAAGAGTGGGATGGCCCCTACAAAGTGTGGACTTTGTGGAATAGGAAAGAGGAGTGGATGAGTTCCGACAAGCTGGTGCTCACTGTCCTAGCCCATCACTGCTAGTGACATGGGGGCTGTCCTCGTTGCAAAAGCCTTCATCCAGGAGGTCAATACCAGCTCACTGGGTCCAAGAGAGGAATCCATTGAAGCCCAGCTCTGCATCTGAGGAAATGATGATGCTGCAGCCATGCCAAGGGAGGAAAAAACATAGGTTCTGAGGGGTATAGAGAATTCTATCAGCCCAGAGCCCATGCCTAGTTCAGAAATGAGATGAAGGAAAGAAATTCAAGGTTCAACTCCTATAAATTGTATCAATATGTAAGATCATGGTTTTCCTAAAGTTAAAAAAGAAAATGTTAACCCCCTCTCATTGAATTATGGTCTCCTTTGAAAATACTAACTTGTCTTTGAAAAATTGGGGGTAAATAACTTTCATAACTACTTGAAAATAAAGACAAGGCCAAAACATTAAGATTTTTGCATTAGAGAGTGAAGAGCTTTTAAGATTCTTGAGTTATCCAGTGACATGATAAAACCCATCTTCAACAAGACAGATCTGAGCAGCACTGTGTACGATGCATCGGAAGAGAAGACTGAGGGCATTCCCCGGTGGTCCAGTGGCTAAGACTTCACGCTTCCAGTGCAGGGGGCTCAAGTTCCACCCCTGGCCAGGTTTGTAGATTCCACATGCCATAACTAAAGATACCACATACCACAGTGACTATCGAAGGTCCTGCCTCAACTAAGACCTGGCACAGCCAAGAAATAAAATGAACCCTAAAAAAAAACAGAAGAAGAAGAGTAGAAGATTGAAAATGGAAAGCCTGGTATTTCAGGCTGTTGAAATAATGTAAAATCTAAGGTAATAATTACTAGCGCTTAATGGTAATTGTGGCTCAGTCACGTTCGACTCTTCGGCCAGCCCTTTGGCCACCTGATGCAAAGAACTGAGTCACTAGGCAAGACCCTGATGCTGGGAAAGTTTGAAGGCAGGAGGAGACGGCGATGACAGAGGAAGAGATGGTTGGATGGCATCACCGACTTGATAGACATGAGTTTGAGCAAACTCCAGGAGTTGGTGATGGACAGGGGAGTCTGGCATGCTGCAGTCCATGGGGTCACAAAGAGTCAGATATGACTAAGCAACTGAACTGAATGGTAATAGTATAAAAGGACAAATCTCTAGAAATGACAGATCTGCCTGTAGGCAGAAAATCAGGAGAGATGGCTCTATGTTCTCTGTAGAGGGGACAAGAAAAATACTGTAGCTCTTTTTTTAAAAAAATATAACTTTATTTATTTTAATTGGAGGCTAATTACTTTACAATATTGTAGTGGTTTTGCCATACATTGACATGAATCCACCACAGGTGTACTGTAGCTCTTGACAGCAGTGGGGAAATTAGGCTGGAGTGACTGGTAGGACTTGGGGGGTGGGGAGAGCAGATAATGAAACACTTCAGTGTTAGATTTTGGGATAAGTGGAACACTCATATTTTATGAGCAACTAGAGCTAGGGGAATGGAGAGAAGGTGAGAGGTCTAATAAGATTTAGAAAAGAAAATACCAAGGTTGCAACTATGTGTTTAGTGGAAGAGCAAAGAATCAGAGGCACAGTAATTATAATCACAACATTGGTAAATACAATTTCTATTACCTATGAAAGAGTTACTATGTTCTGGCCATTGTACCAGACTTTAATCTGTTTTATCTCTAGACACCAAGAAATAGATGGGAAATCAAGGTGCCAAGAGATTAAAAGGCTTACCTAAGGTCACACATGAAGAACTAGGACTAGATTTCTTTTGACTCCCAATCCAGTCTCTTCACACAGCCTGATCATTTTCATGTATTAGGGTTCAGTCCCCTTGTCATAAAACACTTGAGATAGAGATATGAAAATACGGATATCATGGGAATACCACTGGAACAACTTTAAACAGGAGAGTGCAAAGGAAGTCACGGTGTAAACCCTGGCTGGGCCCAACAGACTCACAGATCTGGTGTAGAAGATGGGCAAGAAATTTGTCATGTACTCCTGGGATGAAGGAAAGGTAGTAGAGGAAGCATTTTCTCCCTTGCCCTCAGTGTGACACAGCACAGAGATAGAAGTTTGAAACAGAATTTGGTTTGAACTAAGTATGAACATTATTCTGAGCATTAAAAAAGAAAGAAAAAAAATCTTGGCCTGGAATGGTGAGATGGGATCTCATCAGGGCGTAATGTTTGTTCCGGGCCTTGAGAGGTGAGTACAAAATTCCTGAGAGGCTCAAGGACACATAAGAAAGATGGAGTATTTTAACTGGGGCAGAAATGGAGGCTAGAGTTATAGACTAGACTAGAACTGGGCCAGGACTAGAACTAGAACAGGGAAACAACCTACAATCTAATGGATGTGTTTAAAGGAGCCTGAGGGATGGGTACCCTTTGGAAGACCTGATATTGAACATGGTCCCATCAACTGGGGGTGGGAGGGGGATGGGGGATCAATAGCCGAGCCCAGGCAGCAGGGTATCTGAAATCTGAGGGTCACTGGAGCCATGATNTTGTCATGTACTCCTGGGATGAAGGAAAGTTAGTAGAGGAAGCATTTTCTCCCTTGCCCTCAGTGTGACACAGCACAGAGATAGAAGTTTGAAACAGAATTTGGTTTGAACTAAGTATGAACATTATTCTGAGCATTAAAAAAGAAAGAAAAAAAATCTTGGCCTGGAATGGTGAGATGGGATCTCATCAGGGCGTAATGTTTGTTCCGGGCCTTGAGAGGTGAGTACAAAATTCCTGAGAGGCTCAAGGACACATAAGAAAGATGGAGTATTTTAACTGGGGCAGAAATGGAGGCTAGAGTTATAGACTAGACTAGAACTGGGCCAGGACTAGAACTAGAACAGGGAAACAACCTACAATCTAATGGATGTGTTTAAAGGAGCCTGAGGGATGGGTACCCTTTGGAAGACCTGATATTGAACATGGTCCCATCAACTGGGGGTGGGAGGGGGATGGGGGATCAATAGCCGAGCCCAGGCAGCAGGGTATCTGAAATCTGAGGGTCACTGGAGCCATGATTCCAGGGCTCTCTTTCTGGCCTGGGAGAGACTTTGACAAAGGCTTATCTGTGAGGTCAAGACAGAGAACAGTCCCTCATAGTGTTACAGCGTGTAAGAAACTGAGCGTAAGCCAATACCTAGAATACAGCCTGAGAACATCAGATACCAGGCCTGGGGCAAGACCTCACCCAGCCAGAATAAACTAGTTCTGATTATCTATTTCTGCAAATTACTACTGCAATGATTTACAGGAGGTAAGTATTCAATATATATTTTCTGAACAACTGCATGAAAGTGTTTTTCTGCTATATTAAACTTGTTTTGTTTTTATTTCCTGCAGGACTACAGGCTACATTATCATCACCATCAATCATCACCATAATAATCCTACTGGCTACCAATTATGGTGGGTTTACCACCTGCCAGATGCAAGGCTGAGAGCTTGGGATCTCTAATTCTCAGACAATCCTATAAAGCAAACATTATTAGCCCCATTGTACAAATGGAGAAAGTCGACTTTAGAAAGATTATTGTGCTGTGCTTAGTCACTAGGTCATGTCCCGCTCTTCATGACCCTTTGGACTGTAGCCTACCAGGCTCCTCTGTCCATGGGATTCTCCAGGCAAGAGTCCTGGAGTGGGCTGCCATTTTCCTCCTCCAGAGGATCTTTCTGACACAGGGATTGAACCCATGTCTCCTGTGTCTCCTGCATCACAGGTAGGTTCTTTACCCATTGAGCCATTGGGGAATTGGTCTTGCCCAAATCTGCATATAGCTAATAGTAAGTGGAAGTACAGTGGGATTTCAGAGCTGGGTGCTATCCAGTGTAAAGAGCACACCTCAACAGTAAATAAATCATTTTAATAAACAAGTTGGTGAATTAAGAGGAAGCAAAAGTCACTCTGCTCGGTGGGTATTGTAAGAATGAAACAGCTAAGTGGATTTTTCAAAGGTCTTATTAAATTATATATACACAGAAAAGTACACAATTTGGTTAATTTCACCAGCTGACAACATTGATTTTTCATGTTTTGTACGTATTAAGAGTTCCATAAATATAGCACAATAGTCCCGTTTTCTTTCTCTATTACAGTCTCTTACAAATAAGAGGGAAGATGTAAGTTTCTAATCTGCAGACTTTTTCATGATCTGATTATAAGATTTACCCACATGGCACCATAACTCAAGTATCTTGTAAATTTTTTGCCCTTCACATGTTTAACAATTCTAATTACTTAAAATGTGCAATCAACTCCATCATCAAGAACGTCTACACTGAACTTCTTCTACATTAAGACATTTTATTCCGTTATATTCAAGTTATCTTCTCCAAAGAAACGTCTCAATTTGCCCCCCTGTCTCCTGAGGAAACTAGGCTCCCCTTAACTCCACCCTGAGTGCTTCAGAAGTTAAAGATCTGGGGGAACCCGAGTCACCCTGTTCCTTCTCCTCACATGAAACTGCAAAATATAGCAAGGGAGTTACGTGTGACTGGCAAAGAACCTTGTAACATTCCATTTTTAAGGTGTTCCTGTTTGTCAGGGTGGATGAATTATGATTCTCTATCCCGGATAGCTGAGCCTGCCCCCTCGCATGGAAGTGCCAGCTGCTGCCTGTTCACTAGCAACAGCTCCGTCACTTTTACTCTGCATCCTAATTAAGAAGACAGAGAGAGACACATGGAAGAGCAGGTACCAGAAGGACTGTGCTGTCTGTCATCCTGTGCTCCAGATGTTCTAAGGATGCCTTTGAATGTGGATGGAGGAGACACACAGAAAGAACGCCGGCGCCATGAAACCGTTCTGCCACTACTTTCTGAAGAGACAATTAACAACCCCACAGCTGCTGATGGGAACTTTTAGCCGGAGAACTTGTTACGCAAAGCATTTACCTGTCCTCGGAGGAATTCATCCTGATAAATACCTTAGTTATGCTCCTTATTTGTTCTCAAATGCACAATTTATCCTTCCTAAATCAGTTTCCTTCCAATACTAAGAGATCTCATTAAGATAAGAAAGATATATCGCCAATTAAAAATTTTTTTCTATAAGCTCATGAAAGCCTACAACAGGAATCATTGCCCAGAAATGTTTTGAAAACTTCCCAAATATTTGACTGGTACCTGCTGGTATTGTATTATAGGGGAATTGCAAACAGTTTTGAACACTAGTAGATTCCTTGGTAGCTCATCTGGTAAAGACTCCGCCTGCAATGCAGGGGACCCCGGGTCGATTCCTGGGTCGGGAAGATCCCCTGGAGAAGGGATAGGCCACCCACTCCAGTATTCTTGGGCTTCCCTGGTGACTCAGCTGGTAAAGAATCCGCCTGCAATGCGGGATACCTGGGTTCGATATCTGGATCGGGAAGATCTCCTAGAGAAGGGAACGACTACCCACCCAGTATTCTGGCCTGGAGAAACTATTCAGTCCATTGGGTCGCAAAGAGTCCGACATGACTGAGCGACTTTCACTTTAAACACTGCTGCTGCTGCTAAGTCGCTTTAGTGGTGTCCAACTCTGTGCGACCCCGTAGATGACAGCCCACCAGGCTCCCACGACTCTGGGATTCTCCAGGTAAGAACACTGGAGTAGCTTGCCATTTCCTTCTCCAGTGCATGAAAGTGAAAAGTGAAAGCGAAGTCACTCAGTCCTGTCTGACTCTTCGTGATCCCATGGACTGCAGCCTACCAGGCTCCTCCATCCATGGGATTTTCCTGGCAAGAAGTGCCAAAGAAAATAAACATACTACTTGGGTATACTGCTAATCCACTATTTATGATTTCATTTATTTATGTATTTTTGACTGTGCTGGGTCTTTATTGCTGCCCAGGCTTTTCTGTAGTTGTGTCGAGCCGGGGCTACTGTCTAGCTGTGGGTGTGAGCTTCTCATTGCGGTGCCTTCTCTCTTGCAGAGTACTGGCTCTAGAAGGTGCGGGCCCCCGCAGCTGCAGCATGTGGACTCAGCAGTCGCTGCAGCTCCCGGGCTCTAGAGCACAGGCTGAGTAGCTGTGGCGCTCAAGCTTAGTTGCATTGCCAGGTGGATTCTTTACCACTGAGCCACCAGGGAAGCCCTCATTTTTAAAAAATACTCCGCTTGCATATAAATCAATGAAGTTGAGCACACCCTCACATCATACACAAAAATAAACTCAAAATCACTTAAAGACTTAAATATAAGACATGACATGGTAAAACTCTTAGAAGAGGGCTTCCCTGCTGGTCTGGTGGTTAAGAACCCTGCCAATGTAGGGGACGTGGGTTCGATCTCTGGTCCAGGAAGATTAAACATGTCACAGAGCAACTAAGTCTGCAAGCCACAACTACTTAAAGTCGCATGCCTAGAGCCTGTGCTCTGCAGCAAGAGAAACCACTGCAATGAGCATTACAGTGAAGGGTATCCCCCATTCACCACAGCTGGAGAAAGCTGGTGCATAGCAAAGAAGACCCAGCACAGCCACAAATAAATAAATCCTAAGAAAACAAAAGACTCCTAGAAGAGAACATAGGCAATCCGTTCTCCGACACAACCCTTACCAATGTTTTCTTAGGTCAGTCTCCCAAGGCAATAGAAATAAAAGCAAAAATAAACAAATGGGACTTAAACTTACAAAATTGTGCACAGCAAAAGAAACCATAAACAAAACAAAATGACAGCTTACAGATCGGGAGAGACTACTTGCAAATATTTGCTACTGACAAGGGCTTAACTTACAAAATAAACAAAGAGCTCATACAATCCGTAACAAAAACAACCAACCAATCAAAAAGGGAATTAGACTTAAATAGACATTTCTCCAAAGAAGATATGTGTGCATGCATGCTCAGTTAATTAGCTGACCCCATGGACTGTAGCCCACCAGGCTCCTCTGTCCACCCATGGGCTTCCCAGGTGGCACAGTGGCAAAGAATCTGCCTGCCAATGCAAGAGACAAAAGAGACTCAGGTTTGATCCCTGGGTCAGGAAGATCCCCTGGAGTAGGAAATGGCAACCCACTCCAGTGTTCTTGCCTGGAAAATTCCCTGGACAGGGGAGTCTGGCTGGCTACAGTTCATGGGGTTGCGGAGTTGGACATGACTGAGCGACTGAAAATACATGGACTGTAGTCTGCCAGCGTCCTCTGTCCATGGGATTTTTCAGGCCAAAATACTAGAGTGGGTTGCCATTTCCTCCTCCAGGGGATCTTCCTGACCCAGGGATTGAACCTACTTCTCCTGCATTGGCAGGTGGATTCTTTACCACTGAACCACCTGGGGAGGCATGAATAAGACATACAAATGGTCATAGACAGGCAAACATGTTCATCATTGCTACAATAGCCAAGCCAAACCATGGAAACAACCTAAATATCCATCGAAAGATGAATGGATAAACAAGATACATTTTATATATAATATACACACACACATATAAGTATATATAATGGAATATTACTCAACCATAAAACATAATGAAATGATGTCATCTGCAGTGACATAGATGGGCCTAGAGGTTCATACTAAGTGATGTAAGTCAGAAAGAGAAAGTCAAAATACTACATGATATCACCTATATGTGGAAGCTGAAATAGGACACAAATGAGCTTATCTATGAAACAGAAATAGACTTATAGACTTGTGGTTGACAAGGCAGTAGGGGTGGTCAGGGAAGGGTAAATTGAGAGTTTGGGCTTAGCAGATGCAAGCTATTTGATACAGAGTAGATAAACAACAAGGTCCTACTGTGTAGAACAGGGAATTATTTCAATATTTTGTAATAAACCATAATCAAAAAGAATAGGAGCAAAAAATATATTGGACTTAGAGTACTGTGACATACATCCACACCCTTGTCCAGAGGCACTTACTACAAGTTCTTGCTTTGCATACATATGACTTACAGGAATTTGAAAAGGAAGAAAGAAAAGGATATAGTCAGTAATCCTTAAGTTATCATTTTGGCAGCAGGACTTGTCTTTGGGCTTCCCAGGTGGTGCTAGTGATAAAGAATCTGTCTGTCAATGCAGTGGGCGCAAGTTTGTTCCCTGGTCAGGAAGATCCCCTGGTGAAGGAAATAGCAACCCACTCCAGTATTCTTGCCTGTAAAATTCCTTGGACAGAGGAGCCTGGTAGGCCACAGTCCATGGGGTCACAAAGAGCTGGATACAACTGAGCACACGCTTGTCTTTGAGGGGGGCCACACACAATGGCACCCCACTGCAATACTCTTGCCTGGAAAATCCCATGGACGGAGGAGCCTGGTAAGCTGCAGTCCATGGGGTCACTGAGAGTTGGACATGACTCAGTGACTTCACTTTCACTTTTCACCTTCATGCATTGGAAAAGGAAATGGCAACCCACTCCAGTGTTCTTGCCTGGAGAATCCCAGGGCCAGTGGAGCCTGGTGGGCTGCCATCTATGGGGTCGCACAGAGTCGGACACGACTGAAGCGACTTAGCAGCAGCAGCAGCAGTAGCACACTTTATTATAACTATGGGGTATGAGTGTTCTATTTGCACTAAAGTGTAAGATAAAAGTAAAAGGTATGTTTTTCATAAGGAAAGTTATCTTCAGCAAGTTTTAATCAGTGTTGATGTCATCCCCTGAAGGGAGAGAAAGACTAATTAATAAAACGGTCTTTTAAGTAGAAACTCTGTCAATTCTATCCAGTTTCATTATTTTAATGATCCTTTTCTCCACCCCCAAAGAAAAACGAACAATTTTTACTAATTTTCATAAATACTGTACCATGCAATCAGGAAATAATTAATTTAGAGCTCTTCATCAGTAATGGGCATGAAGTTTCTTCATGAACAGCCTCCCTTTAATTCAATAATGAGACAACTATTACTGAAGTATTTATTGATATAAAATTACATCAGAGAAAGAAAAAAGCAACTTTTGAAAACCTTATTCTAATCTCCAGTAAGGTACAACTGATTGCTTGTCCTTATCACCAAAGTAATGAATTTCTGAAGAGTACTAGAACTTTAAAAAATATTCCTAAATATCATTTTTGTTAAAAATAAGAGTCAAGTTTCTATGCATCTT
>SJYQ01004950.1:267288-294618 GCA_006410935.1 Redunca redunca
GGAAAAACCATAGCCTTGACTAGACGGACCTTAGTCAGCAAGTAATGTCTCTGCCTTTGAATATACTGTCTAGGTTGATCATAACTTTTCTTCCAAGGAGTAAGGGTCTTTTAATTTCATGGCTGCAATCACCATCTGCAGTGATTTTGGAGCCCCATCTATTTCCCATGAAGTGATGGGACTGGATGCCATGATCTTCGTTTTCTGAATGTTGAGCTTCAAGCCAACTTTTTCACTCTCCTCTTTCACTTTCATCAAGAGGCTTTTTAGCTCCTCTTCACTTTCTGCCATAAGGGTGGTGTCATCTGCATATCTGAGGTTATTGATATTTCTCCCAGCAATCTTGATTCCAGCCTGTGTTTCTTCCAGTCCAGTGTTTGTCATGATGTACTCTGCATAGAAGTTAAATAAGCAGGGTGACAAGATACAGCCTTGACGTACTCTTTTTCCTATTTGGAACCAGTCTGTTTTTCCATGTCCAGTCCTAACTGTTGCTTCCTGACCTGCATACAGATTTCTCAAGAGGCAGGTTAGGTGGTCTGGTATTCCCATCTCTTTCAGAATTTTCCACAGTTTATTGTGATCCACACAGTCAAAGGCTTTGGCACAGTCAATAAGGCAGAAATAGATGTTTTTCTGGAACTCTCTTGCTTTTTCCATGATCCAGTGGATGTTGGCAATTTGATCTCTGGTTCCTCTGCCTTTTCTAAAACCAGCTTGAACATCAGGGAGTTCACAGTTCACAAATTGCTTAAGCCTGGCTTGGAGAATTTTGAGCATTACTTTACTAGCATGTGAAATGAGTGCAAATTGTTCAGTAGTTTGAGCATTCTTTTTCATTGCTTTTCTTTGGAATTGGAATGAAAACTGACCATATCCAGTCCTGTGGACTGGAAAGAATATTACTTAGTCATAAAAAACATAATGAAATCTAGTTATTGGTGACAATATGGATTGGGCTTCCCTGGTAGCTCAGCTGGTAAAGAATCCACCTGAAATGCAGGAGACCCAGTTCAATTCCTGGGTCAAGAAGATCCACTGGAGTAGGGATAGGCTACCCTCTCCAATATTCTTGGGCTTCCCTGGTAGCCCAGCTGGTGAAGAATCCACTTACAATGTGGGATACCTGGGTTCAATCCCTGGATTAGAAAGATCCCCTGGAGAAGGGAACAGCTACCTATTCCAGCATTTTGGCCTGGAGAATTCCATGGACTGTATGGTCCATGGGGTCGCAAAGAGTCAGACACGACTGAGTGACTTTCACTTCAGATATTATTCTAAGTGAACTAAGTCAGAGATAGAAAGACAAATACCATGTGATTTCACTTGTGTGGACTCTACAAAATAAACCAAATGAACAAACAAGACAGAAACAAATTCAGAGAACAAACTGGTGTTTGCCAAGGAAGTGGTTGCAGGAATGGGAGAATGAGTGAAATAGGTTAGAGATGTTAAAAGTTACAAAGTTCTAGTTATAAATTAAGTCACAGGTATATAATATACAGCATAGGGAGTATAGTCAATAATATTGTAATAACTTTGTATCGTGACAGATGGTAACTAGACTTATCGTGGTGATCACTGTGTAGTGGATAAAAATATCAAATCACTATATTGAACACCTAAATTTAATATAATATTGAACTCAATTATACTTCAATTTTTAAAAAGTAAGAAAAATTCAAGGAAGAGGAAAAAGGAAAGAGAATAGGGGCTTACTTTACTTTGTTTCTGAAGAGGAATGTATGTTACATTTGCTCGTATTTTAGAGAAGAGTTTAAAAGCATAAAGATTGAAAATAGTAAGCAATCATATAAAAAGAGAGAAAACTAATCATGTCTGACAGCATAATCCCATAGGAAAATTTTTCTTTTTTATCAGAAGGGTTAAGAAAAATATCACCTGATGTTGACTCCCAAATTGCTTGATAGAGTCACATCTGTTTTTTCAGTCCCTAAATATCCGAATTTCTCAGATTTGAATGGGTTTTGACCTTCTTGTAATGTATATATTGCCAACTCACACGATCTCTTATATACGTTTCACTCTCAATTAAATCTGTAATGGGTTTCGACCAAACTCTTATTTCAACATTTTTTTAGTGTCACATTTATGGAACCTAGTGAAAATGGTATCTACACAGTCACCTCATTTTAAAGTTTATCTTCCCAAAAGGCTATTTCAACTTCTCACCATATAAGCTGAAATTACACAGAGTCTCTATTGGCCTGTTTGTCTCTATGCTCTGGGCCATTATTTCATATAAAAGGTTTTCAGTGAAACAAGAAGCATGTTCTCTTGAACCTTGCCCTTTAATTAGTGTAAGCTCCTTGGGGACTGATAGTCTGACTTCATAGCAGGTAACAGAATGGATCTAGGCAACAATTCTAAAATGAAACATTCCTTCCAAATGTTTCAGGCCATCCTAAGCTGTGAAACGCCTGCCAACCCCCTGAGAAGATCGATAGAGCAACCACTGGGCACATGAAACAGAACCGCCCACTGGAAAGTCCAGTTAATGAAAAGCCAAAATGCACAATAGGTGTGTAATATAAGCACATTCTTACAGAAGAATGGGTTCCCTTTATCTGTGCTTGGACTCCAGAGGATGCTCCAGTAAACAATTAGACCAGCAAAAATTAATACCCATCGACTTTAAACTGATTAAATAGCTTCACATACTTTAGATTATTATGGAGTTCTTACCTTTAGGAATCAATAGAGTACTGATATTAAACACAAGCATTCTAGGGTCATCTTGAGTCACAAGCCTTTTTCTTTTTCTTTTTTAAAGAAATTCAACTCAAATCAGCAAACATTAGGTTACCTTTTGTAGAAAAAAAACTAATTTGTCTTTTACTGACCAGCACACTTATTCATGTCTCTTGGCTTGCTTCATTCAATTTAATGCACATGCATCATACATTTTTAAGAGGAAAGACATGCTTAAGTGGTACAGGCTCTTCCTAATAAATCCATCACTACACTGGGATAGGCTGCATCTATTTTGCAATTCTATACGGGGATAGAATCTCTCTTTCAACAGCAAGTTATTTATCTTCCTAACAATCTCTCAAAATAAATATCTCCTAAGGTGGAGCATTATTAAATATTTTCCACAGCTGAAATTCCCCAACCCCCTTAGGCAGAAGTAATAGCTCTTTGCTCAGACATATATCATGATGCTTCTCACCTTTTTAATGGGTGCTGTTGTTGACAGATCTTTTATTATTACCAGACTGGGACCCCCGCTGAAGGTAGAGAACAGGTCGTCTTCATCTCTGAATAAGACCTGATCAATAACCATTGCGCTGGAGATGTCCAGGCAGAGAGGAGCAGAGGGTTGATGCACTTCAGACTAGTTCTCCTGAGTTCCTATCCATCCCATAGCCCTGGTTCTCCTTTCTCCTCCAATTCTATTGCTAGTTGACTCCTAGATTCACAGTATAACTCTGAATGTGGCGGCTGCTATGCAGAATGGAAATTCAGATCCATGACAGTTCAACGCAGGAACAGGCAGCCTGGAGCACTGAAGCTACCCAGTAGCATCTGAGGTCCCTGCTGGTGACATTCGCTCATGCTGGCCCTGCATAGACCTTCTTTATTTCTTTCACGTACGACTTCTCCTCTGAATGACTTCCTCTGGTTCTACTCCGTGACTGTCTTTCCTTCCCCCACTCTAGCATCTCCATTCCTCTACTTGTGCTCAGAGCAGCCCATGGGCTAAAAGTATTACTGAGAAGGACTGGAAAATGATGAGCAGAGTGCTGTCACCCTTCTTTCACTTGCTCGGGACAAAAACCATTAATTGGTTTTTAAGACTCTTATTTATAACCCCCAAGTCCTACAACGGGGCTAGAGACGTGTGTGTATGGGAGCTGAAATTTGTTTGTAATCTTTAGGGAATTTTTATCCTCTTGGAAGTAAAAAGCATTCATTTATTTAAGCCTTAGTATTGAATTGTGGAAAGGAAAAAAAAGCTTACTTTTTTCCCCCTTAACCTCTCCCCACTCCCCACTTCCATCCTAACTGACTGGGAGCGACTCTCCTGGTGAACTGTGTTTAAAGTGATCAAGAGACAACATCCTGGCCCAATAAGAAAAAGTGCTTTAATTCATTAGCAATATCTTGCTAAGAAATCAAGAATAGAAAATGGCAACTTACATGCTAGATATTTGCTGCATTTGGCCTATTCTCTCATCTGGTAAATTACTCTTCCAATGTCCTCAGCGTAATCATCAGGGCTTGCAAAGTTTACTTAATTTATTCCAATAATGAACTGAACTTGAGTTTGAGTTAGTTAATTATAATCGAGTATAATCTGGCAGTATGCTAGACATGAGACATATAAAGATAACTAACCACAGTCCCTAGTGTCAAGCAACAGATAGTCTAGCGTCTAACAACCACAGTATTGCATTTGCTCTTCAGTAAAGCCAACCAGTAGGCAACATTATCTATCCATAGTCTCACAGTTTAAGGGAATGGCTTGCATGGAACCATACTTTCACATAAACCATGAAATCTTAACGCTGGGCTTCCAAAAGCCTAAACCAGTCACAAATCTCTCAAAAAGGGCTCCCCAGATTTTTTTTTTTTTTTTTACATTTGAAAGGGCCTAGGAGATGTAAATTCAAATAGTTAAATATTGAGTGTGCTTTCCCCAAAACCAACCAGAATAAATTCAAGACTTGTTTCTTTTCAGCTGTTATTCTCTACTCCAAGGTGAGAAGGGACATTCCCCCTCATTTACCTTCCCACCCCTCCCCCTCCATTAAAACCAAATGGATCCACAGGACAAGGTATTTCCTCAAGGTGCAATCCATAGACCACCTGCCTCAAAATGGTTGAAGGGAAAGTTAAAATGCAGAATTCATGGGCCCTACCCAGGAACTAACAAGGGTCCATGACTTTGCATTTTAACAATTCACCAGATGATTCATAAAGGAATTAAAGTGTAAGGATTCTCCCTTCATACTCTGATAATTGATTCATGGGAAAGACCTTTCCCCATCTAGTTCTTAAAGGTGTCTAAAGTGAAGTGAAGTGAAGTGAAGTTGCTCAGTTGTGTCCGACTCTTTGCGACCCCATGGACTGTAGCCTACCAGGCTCCTCCCTCCATGGGATTCTCCAGGCAAGAGTACTGGAGTGGGTTGCCATTCCCTTCTCCAGGGGATCTTCCCGACCCAGGGATCGAACCCGGGCCTTCTGCATTGCGGGCAGACGCTTTAACCTCTGAGCCAAAGATGTCTAAAATATATCAGCAAAACTAGTCCCATCTGTCCAGCTGCACCAGGTTGCTGTCAGTCTGGTGGACCCAGAGTAATCCTGTTCCTTGATAACACCAGGCACACAGAGGCCGGATGGATGGGTGTCTGTTGTGTGGTGATTCGAGGCCTATTTACAGATGGAGCATAGAGCTTAACCCTCAGAGGGCCTCTGGCAGCCAGGTCCTGGACTTCACAGAACAGGCAGAAGCTGCTGTAGCCCCTTTCCAGCACCGGACCACCTGCCTTGCTAATTGTTGACAGATATTTCTGGCTCTGGCAGGGCTGTTTCCCAAGTGCCAGGGAGGGATTTCTGCCTGTATCTCTGGCTGGTGCTGCTCAAAGCTGAGCACCCATCCTTGCTCCTGCACCTGCTGGAGCGATAGCAGACACAAAATACAGGCAAGCTGAAAGTTAAACATGGCCACTGAGGGAAAGCCGACTGTCTGCTGATTTTCCATGGTTCCTTTTTATGAAAGAAGAACTCAGAGATGAATAGAGAAAAATCATTCTCTTGCTATTTTCAAATATCTACCCTTTAACTTTGTTTAACCTCAGTAATCGCCTGAGTTGGGACTACTTTTAAACCCAGGTTCAAGTTAAATGCTAAGTTCTCTATTTGATTTGATTCATTCTAGATTTCCTTTTCTACTACCTCAAAACAGCAGTCATTTTCATTCAGGCACCCTTATTTCACATCACACCTTTGACACTCATATGAAAAGCCCCTATGCTAATACTGGTATAGAATGAAAAGACCTGGGTTTTTGTTATTTCCAAAGCATTTGTAAGCCTCTCATGCTTCTAGCAAATATACTTTACCAGGCATGTTCAGAACATGATTTTGTACAGTGATCCTACTTTGTCCAGAACTGTAAAGAAAGATCTATAGCTAATGAAAGAATACAAAAATCAGAGCTGAAAATGACTAGAATTTAGTAGACAATCCTCATTTTGCAATGAAAGAAACTGGATTCTGTAGGGTGAACTCAAAGCTTCCTTCCAGCACTGAAACTGTGACTTGCCAAGTGTGGCAGAGGCCAACTTGAAGAGCTGGCACTCTTTACCATCAGGGTTCCCACAGAGGCCCATAGCATCCTGCAGAGAACATCTGTGTCTACCTGCCTGGCTCTTTTCTCTGGCCACAGGAGCACATGCAGCTTATGCATGGGTAAGAGGCAGATTTGGGGAGTTAATGCTTCTGGACAAGCTCTCGGTCAAAGACACAGGAAATTGGATTAAATAGCTCTTCACCCTCCGATGACACAACCCTAAGGTATGCTTTACACCTTTTCCTAGAAACAAGTTACCCTCTAATACACCCTGTGTTGGCTTCCTTTACCCACTTCACTCCCTGCCATGCTTACCCTCCCTTCCACTCAAATTGTTGCCTCAGGGTGTAATTTCTGGCAGAGCCCACCCTAATGCCCAAGGTGCCATAGCTATGGTGGAAAGGGAAAACCAAGCTAGTTTGTCTTTTTCTTTTTTAAAAGACAAATATATTGGGGGACACAGAGGAAATCAATAGTTCCATCTCAAACAGTGTGAGAGGTCTTCATACAGTTCTAAACAAGTGCCAAGTTTTCAGGCACTTCTTAATACTAGGGTGTTATTCAACCAGGAGAGTGTGGGAAAAATGGAACCCTCCAACATTGTTGGTGGGGATACAAGTTGGTACAGCCACTGTGGAAAACAGTATGGCGGTTCCTCAATAAACTAAAAATAGAGCTACCATCTGACACAGAAATCCCACTCTTAGGCATATATCTGGAAGGGCAAAAAGACACATGGACCCCTATGTTCATAGCAGCACTATTTCACCATAGTCAAAACACTGAATAACCTAAATGTTCAATGATGGATGAATGGATAAAGACGATGTGGTACCTATATAAAACAGAATATTCAGTCAGTTCAGTTCAATTGCTCAGTCATGTCTGACTCTTTGTAACCCCATGGACTACAGCACGCCAGGCCTTCCTGTCCATCACCAACTCTCAGAGTTTACTCAAACTCATGTCCATTGAGTCGGTGATGCCATCCAACCATCTCATCCTCTGTCATCCCCTTCTCCACCTTTAATCTTTCTCAGCATCAGGATCTTTTCAAATAAGTCAGTTCTTCATATCAGGTGGCCAAAGTGTTGGAGTTTCAGCTTCAACATCAGTCTTTCCAATGAATATTCAGGACTGATTTCCTTTAGGATGGACTGCTTGAATCTCCTTGCTGTCCAAGGGACTCTCAAGAGTCTTTTCTGACACCACAGATCAAAAGCATCATTTCTTCAGTGCTCAGCTTTCTTTATAGTCCAACTCTGACATTCATACATGACTACTGGAAAAACCATAGCTTTGACTAGATGGACCCTTGTTGGCAAAGTAATGTCTCTGCTTTTTAATATGCTGTCTAGATTGGTCATAGCTTTTCTTCCAAGGAGCAAGTGTCTTTCAATTTCATGGCTGCAGTCACCATCTGCAGCAATTTTGGAGCCAAAAAAAAAAAAAAAAAAATCTGTCACTGTTTCCACTGATTCCCCATCTATTTTCCATGAAGTGATGGGACCAGATGCCATGATCTTAGTTTTCCGAATGTTGAGTTTTAAGCCAACTTTTTCATTCTCCTCTTTCACTTTCATCAAGAGGCTCTTTAGTTCCTTGCTTTCTACCATAAGGATAGTGTCATCTGCATATCTGAGGTTATTGATATGTCTCCCAGCAATCTTGATTCTAGCTTGTGCTTCTTCCAGCCCAGCGTTTCTCGTGATGAACTCTGCATATAAGTTAAATAAGCAGGGTGACAATATATAGCCTTGATGTACTCTTTTCCCAATTTTGAACCAGTCTCTTGTTTCATGTCCAATTCGAACTGTTGGTTCTTGATCTGCATACAGATTTCTCAGGAGGAAGGTCAGGTGGTCTGGTATTCCCATCTCTTGAAGAATTTTCCACATTTTGTTGTGATCCATACAGTCAAAGGCTTTGGCATAGTCAATAAAGCAGAAATAGATATTTTTCTGGAATTCTCTTGCTTTTTTGATGATGCAGCAGATGTTGGCAATTCAATCTCTGGTTCCTCTGCCTTTTCTAAATCCAGCTTGAACATCTGGAAGTTCATGGATTATGTACTGTTGAAGCCTGGCTTGGAGAATTTGGAACATTACTTTGTTAGCATGTGAGATGAGTGCAATTGTGTGGTAGTTTGAACATTCTTTAGCATTGCCCTTCTTTGGGATTAGAATGAAAACTGATCTTTTCCAGCCCTGTGGCCACTGCTGAGTTTTCCAAATTTGCTGGCATATTGAGTGCAACACTTGTAAAGCATCATCTTTTAGGATTTGAAACAGCTCAACTGGAATTCCATCAGTTCCACTAGCTTTGTTCATAGTGATGCTTCCTAAGGCCCACTTGACTTCACATTGCAGGATGTCTGGCTCTAGGTAAGTGAGAACACTATCATGGTTATCTGGGTCATGAAGATCTTTTTTGTATAGTTCTTATACAATAATTCTTATACATATATCTCTTTTGTATAGTTCTTCTGTATACCTCTTCTTAATATCTTCTACTTCTTAATATCATTTGCTTCTGTTGCCATGTGAGGGTAAAGCATAACAATTCTGTAGGTGTCTTCAGAATTAATACTTGCTCTGAATAAGCCCAGTGTCTCTATTTGGTTCACTATGTTTCAGTTTTGCTTTAACCAAGACACTTTTGCAATGATATTTTATTCAATTTGTGATGGAGTGATCCTACAAATACTTGATTGAAAACTTGAGTTTTTATCTTTTGTTTTTACTAACCTGGTATTGGATAACACTTCAGTCTCTGTAACGATGTACAGTTTTTATCAAATAGGTTTTCTGGGCAAGCTGTGGGTTTTCAAAACAAAGGCCTGTCCCTCTTCCATTGTTATATTGATGGATATTTAAGATACAAAAAAAAAAGGATTTCCAATTTGAGCCTCTGCTCCATGGAGTCTGAGGTCACTGAAAAGATTAATTTAGGATGAAAAATGTAGTAATATGGTATAATGGTACAATTTTCTTCCCAAGGAAAGATATTAAATATCTTTAAAAAATTGTCATTGCTGTAGCAACACTGACAGAAGAGAAACATTTATATCCACGTTTTTCAGAACAAACCAAGACACTAAGGATTGCAAGTGAGCAAGTGAATTGCTGAGACCACTCTGAGCCAAAAGTGTAAATAAAAAAAGGCTGCAGGACACTAATACCAGATCATGTTATCAAGATAAAATATGACTATTTAATCTCACTACCAAATAGAAGTGGATTTACCCCCAACTCAGTGAAGCTTAAACTTCAGTGCCCTAGATATGCATGTGTCACTTCTAGAGCCCTGGGTAACCCCCATCATAGGATCTCACATGGTGATACAATTGTATAAAATTTGCAAAGTACAAGGACCTTCCCAAATTTTATAAGCTTCAGATTCTACAAATTTGGAATCCTTTCTTCCGCTGGGTCTATATGAACATTAGCTGTACTTGCCAGCTGAAAACTTACCCTACAACTCATAAACCCACCAAGAAGTTTTCTTTTCCCAGAGACTTTTGAAAAAATTTATTTATTTTTAATTGAAAGATAATTGCTTTATAATATTGTGCTGGTTTCTGCCATATGTCAACATGAATCAACCATAGGTATACATATGTCCCCTCCCTCTTGAACCTCCTTCCTGCCTCCCACCCCATCCCGTCCCTTTAGGCTTCCGCAGAGCCCCGCTCTGAGCTCCCTGATAAAGCAAACCCCCACTGGCTGTCTGCTTTATGTGTGGTCATGTATGTTTCCATGCTACTCTCTCCATTTGTCCCGCCCTCTCTCTCCCCCAGCCTCCTTGTCCACAAGTCTCTTCTCTATGATGTCTTCACCAAAGAGATGTTTTATTACAGCATTAGCTCAAGCCTCACAGCATCTCCCCAAATGATGACTTCACTAATCCATGGATCTCGAGAAAATATTTTACAATTACTCTGAACCTTTGTGAGAAACTTAGGAAGCTTTAGTGCATCAGTGAGAAGTTAACATCTGTCAGTTCCTACTGAGATCTGAGGTTTAAATCAATTAGCGGTAACCTGGACTCTGCGGTGGGCTTACATAGAGAATAAGCCTATGCTAATGTTTTCAATTAAAAATACACTCTCCTAGAAAGAACATCTACCCAGCATTCTCCTTCTTTGGCCCATGTGATTCTTATTGTATACTGCACTCTAAAAGTGATTATGGGACTCATGGAGACAATGAACTCTAAAAGAAAATATTTCTTTATAAGAAGACATAACTCTTTGAATCCTGTTTTTGTGTGTGTGAACTTTAAGTTGTTTAGTTCTTTTTATCTTTGCTTTTTTATGAGACCCTGTAGCTTTTTCTTCATCCTCCACTCCCAAGTCCCAGCCAAAGCACTGTATAAAAAGAGATGAGTCCTAATTTAATAACAGGACCCTAGTGTTACCATGCTTCCAGGCTGAAGGGTAGACCTGGAGAGGAGCTGGCAACTCAACCTTCTCTCCAACTCTTGATACTGTAGTAATGTTGCCAAGTCTCCTGCATGGGTTTCATTATCAATAATAATAGCTAACATTTATTAAGTTCAGATTATAAACCAGGCACTACCCTAAGAACTTGACATATATTATCACATGTGAGCCACTCAATAAATCTAGAGGGTTGTTGTTGTGGTTGTTATTCAATTGCCAAGTCATGTCCAACTCTTTGAACCCCAACCCTATGTGATCTTCAACTCTTTGCAGCATGTCAGGCTTCCCTCACCATCTCCTGGAGTTCACCCAAGATCATGGCCATTGAGTTGGTGACGCCATCCAACCATCTCATCCTCTGTCATCCTCTTCTCCTTCTGCCTTCAATCTTTCCTAGCATCAGGGTCTTTTCCAATGAATCAGCTATTTGAATCAGATAGCCAAGGTATCAGAGCTTCAGCTTCAGCATCAGTCCTTCAGAGGATTCAGAGTTGATTTCCTTTAAGATTGACTGGTTTAATCTACTTATTTTCCAGGGGACTCTCAAGAGTCTTCTCCAGCACCACAGTTCAAAAGCATCAGTTCCTCAGTGCTCAGCCTTCTCTAGCGTTCAACTTTCGGATCTGTACATGACTAATGGAAAAACCATAGCTTTGACTATATAGACCTTTGTTGGCAAAGTGATGTCTCTGCTTTTTAACATGCTGTCTAGGTTGGTCATAGCTTTTCTTCCGAGGAGCAAGTGTCTTTCAGTTTCATGGCTGCAGACACCATCTGCAGTGATTTTGGATCCCAAGAAAATGAAGTCTGTTACTGTTTCCACTGATTCCCCATCTATTTTCCATGAAGTGATGGGACCAGATGCCATGATCTCCGTTTTTTGAATGTTGAATTTTAAGTCAACTTTTTCACTCTCCTCTTTCACCTTCATCAAGAAGCTTTTTAGATCCTCTTCACTTTTTGCCATTGGGGTGCTGTCATCTGCATATCTGAGTTTATCAATATTTCTCCTGGCAATCATGATTCTAGCTTGTGCTTCATCCAGCCTGGCATTTTGCATGATGTACTCTGCATATACGTTAAATAAGCACTGTGACAATATACAGCCTTGACGAACTCCTTTGCAAATTTTGAACCAGTCCTTCAATCTTCCCTCAAGTAGTTTCTTGGCTGCTCCTCCCTTGATTAGCAACTGTTGGAATCCACCCTTTCAAACTCAGGGAAGGTCACAGAGGCTGGAGTCTTACCTATAAGAAATGGAGGGACAGAAAAGCCACTGTGCCAGAGAGTCCCAAGGGTCCCCACTCAGTTTCAACATCTGTTATTTGCAACCAAAGAGTTCTAGTGAAAGTGAAAGTCACTCAGTCATGTCTGACTCTTTGCAACCCCATGGACTATACAGTCCATGGAATTCTCCAGGTCAGAATACTGGAGTGGGTAGCTGTTCCCTTCTCAAGGGGATCTTCCCAACCCAGGGACCAAAGCCAGGTCTCCTGCATTGCAGGCAGATTCACCACACAACTAAATCTTTATACACCAAAGCCCAAGCTTTTAACTATGAAAAGTTTTCATTTTTCTTCATGTTAATGGAGGCACAATACAAAAAGTGTAAATTGTGACACTAATAACATAAAGGGTGTATGTGTAGGGTGGAATAAAAAGGTAGAGTTTTTGTATGCGATTGAGGGTACATTTCTATCAGCTTAAAACAGACTGTTAAAATTATAAGATGTCTTATATAATTCTCATTGAAACCACATGGAAAATATCTACAGAAAATACATAAAGATAGGAAAGAAGTAATAAAAGAATATCAGTACAAAACATCAATGAAACACAAAGGAAGATACTAAGAGAGGAAAAGAGAAACAAAAGAACTACTAGACAGAAAATGGCAAAAGAAGTCCTTCCCTATCAATATTTACTTTAAACTAAATGAATTAAATTCCCCAGTCAAAAGACATAGAGTAGCTGAATGGATACAAGACAATGCTCAACTATATGCTTTCGACAACGGACTCACTTTGGAGTTAAGGACACACATAGGCTAAAAATAAAGGAATGGAAAGAGACATTCCATTACAAACACTAAACAAAAACATGAGTGGTTATCTACTTCAGGCAAAATACATTTTAAGTTAAAAATAATCCTAAGAAGAAGAAGGATATAATATAATGGTAAAAGGGTTAATTTATCAGGAAAATTAACTGTTATATATATACCCACTATCAGAGCATCTAAATATATAAAGTGAACATTGACAGAACTGAAGGGGAAATGGTGATGCAATAATTGTAGGAGACTTCATAACCCCAAGTAGAAGTGTTTACAAAGAAACAGCAGTTTTGAACAATACTATAGACCAAATGAAGCTAACAGACACAGACAGAACATTCCACCCAACAGCAACAGAATATATATTCCTCTCAAGCACATATAAAACAGTATTTGAGGATAGATTACATATCAGGACACTTAACAAATTTAAGAACACTGAAACCATACCAAATATATTTTCTGATCACAGTGATGTTAAATTATAAATCAAAAACAGGAGGATCACAGGAGAATTCACAAATATGTAGAAATTAAAAAACACGCTCCTGACAAAACAATGGATCAAAGGAGAAGTCAAAATGGAAATCAGACAGTGTCTTGAGACAAATGGAAACAAACAGACAACATTTCAAGATGTATGGGATGCATCAAAAGCAGTCCTAAGAGGGAGGTTTTTAAAAATAAACATCTACATTAAAGAAGAAGAAATATCTCAAATAGACGATCTAACGTTATACCACAAGAAACTAGAAAAAGAAGAATAAACTAAGACCAAAGTTGGCAAAAGGAAAGAAATAAGAAAGATTAAAGTGGAAATAAACACAGACTAGAAAAACAATATGGGAAGAAATTAATACAGACTAGAAAAATAATAGGAAAAAATCAGTAAAACTAAGAGCTAGTTTGAAAAACAAAGTTGATAACCCCTTAGCTAGACTAAAAAGAAAAGAAGACACAAATAAAATCAAACATGAATAAGCAGACATTATAATTTATGCCAGAGATATACAAAGAATCAGTTAAAAAAAAAAACTAGTATGAATAATTCTATGCCAACAAACTGAAGAACCTAAAAGAACTAGATAAATTCTTAGAAACAAACAACCTACGAAAACTGAATTATGAAGAAATAGAAAATCTGAATAGACCAATTACTAGTAGGGAGATTGCATCAGTAACAAAACCCTCCCAGAAAAGAAAACCTCAGGACCAAATGGTTTCATGGCTGAATTCTACCAAACATTTAAAGAATAATTAACACCAGTCCTTCTCAAAACTCTTCCAAAAAGCTGAAGAAGAGGGAACACTCCCAAGCTCATTTTATGAGGCCAGCATTATCCAGATACCAAAGTTAGGAAAAGACACTACAAGAAAATAAAATTAGAGGCTAATATCCCTAATAAATATACATGCAATATTCTGAATACCAGTAAACCAAATTCAGCAATATATTAAAAGGATCATACATCATGATCAAGTGGAACTTATGCTTAGGATGCAAAGATGTTTCAAAATTTGCAAATCAGTCAATCTGATATACCACATTAACAGAATGAAAAATAGAAATCATATGATCAGCTTAAAAGATGCAGAAAGAGCATTATATCATTAAATTTCCATTCCTAATCAAAAATTCTCAACAAATTAAGTACAGGAAGATACCTCAACATGATACAGGATATATATGACTGAGCCCACAGATAACAACATAGTCAATAGTGAAAACCTGAGAGCTGTTTATCTAAGATGAGAAGCAAGGATGCCCACACTTGCCACTTCTGTTCAACATAACCTTAGCCAAAGCATTTAGACACAAAAAATAAATAGAAGGCATTCAAAGTGGAAGGGAAGAAATAAAATTAACTCTGTTCACAGATGATATGATTTTATACACAGAAAACTTTAACATTTCTACACACAAAAAGTTGTGAATTCAGTAAAGTTTCCAGACACAAAATCAACATACAAAAATCAGTTGTTCACAATTCTGTAAAGCAATTATCCTTCAATTAAAAAATAAATTTTTAAAAATCAGTTGTTTTTCTCCACACTAATAACAGACTATCTGAAAAGGAAATTAAGAAAACAATTCCATTTACAATCACAGAATAAAATATTTAGAAATAAACTGAACCAAAGATGTGAAAGACTTATACACTGAAAGCTGCAAAACATAGATGAAATAAATTGAAAAAGACACAAATCAGTGGAAAAAATATCTGTCTTCGTGGGTTGGAAGAATTAATATTATTAAAATGTCCATTCTACCCAAGCAATCTACAGATTCAATGTTATTCCCATCAAGAAGTCAAAAGCAGTTTTTTACAAAAATTTTTAATAATTCTAAAACTCATTCAGTTCAGTTCAGTTCAGTCACTCAGTCATGTCCAACTCTTTGTGACCCCAAGAATCGCAGCATGCCAGGCCTCCCTGTCCATCACCAACTCCCAGAGTTCACTCACACTCATGTCCATCAAGTCGGTGATGCCATCCAGCCATCTCATCCTCTGTCATCCCCTTCTCCTGCCCCCAATCCCTCCCAGCATCAGAGTCTTTTCCAGTGACTCAACTCTTCGCATGAGGTAGCCAAAGTACTGGAGTTTCAGCTTTAGCATCATTCCTTCCAAAGAACACCCAGGGCTAATCTCCTTCGGAATGGACTGGTTGGATCTTCTTGCAGTCCAAGGGACTCTCAAGAGTCTTCTCCAACACCACAGTTCAAAAGCATCAATTCTTCGGCACTCAGCTTTCTTCACAGTCCAACTCTCACATCCATACATGACCACTGGAAAAACCATAGCCTTGACTAGACGGACCTTTGTTGGCAAAGTAATGGTCTCTGCTTTTGAATATGCTATCTAGGTTGGTCATAACTTTTCTTCCAAGGAGTAAGGGTCTTTTAATTTCATGGCTGCAATCACCATCTGCAGTGATTTTGGAGCCCCCAAAAATAAAGTCTGACACTGTTTCCACTGTTTCCCCATCTATTTCCCACTCATTAGGAACCACAAATGTCTCAGAGTAGCTAAAGAGATCTTAAGAAAGAAGAACCAAGCTGGAAGCTCAAATAGGCATCACACTTCCTGATTTTAAATGACAAAGCTACAGTACTTAAACAGTATAGCATAAAAACAGACATATAGACCAATGGAGCAGAATACAAAGCCTGCAAATAAATTCAGACGTAAAAAGCCAATTGATTTGATAAGAGCCAAAAATACACAAGGAAGGAAAGACTAGTCCCTTCAACAAATGGTGTTGGGAAAATTGAATATCTGAATGCAAAAGAATGAAATTTGATCTTTATCTTACACCAAACAAAAAAGTCAACTCAAAGTGTATAAGACTTAAATATAAGACCTGAAACTATAAAACTCCTAAAAGAAAACAGAGAGATAAACATTGTGACATTGGTCTTGGCAATGATTTCTTGGGCTTGATGCAGATAACAAAAACATAAAAGTGAAACTATATCAAACTAAAAAGCTTCTGCAGGAAAAAAGAAACAAAGTGAGAAGTCAGCCTAAAGAATGGGAGAAAATATTTGCAAACCACATATCTGATTCTGGATTAATATCTAAAATATACAAGAAACTCCTACAAGTCAACAGCAAAAAAGAAAAAGAAATAAAACTCAATTAAAAAATGGGTAGAGGACCTGAACAGACATTTCTTCAAAGAAGACATACAAATGGCCAACCAGTAATAGAAAAGGTGTTCAACATCACTAATCATCAGACAATGAAAATGAAAATCACAGTGAAATATCACCTCATACCAGTTAAGATAGCTATTATAAAAAAGATAAGCAATAACAACATCCTATAGGTAAAAATGTGGAAATTGAAACCCTTGTGCACTACTGGTGGGAATGTAGAATAGTGCAGCTGCTATAGAAAATAGTATGAAGGTTCCTCAAAAAATTAAAACTAGACCTACCATATGATAGAGCAATCTCTCTTCTGGGCATATATCCAAGAGAATTGAAATCAAGATCTCAAAGAGATATCTGCAATCCCATGTTTATTGTAGCATTATTCATAATAGCCAAGATATGGAAACAATCCAAATGTCCAAATGAACAAGTGAACAGATTTTTTAAAATGTGTTTACAGACAATGAAATATTCCTTAGGCTTTAAAAAGAAGGAAATCCAGCCATACGTAATAACATAGATGAACACAGAGGACATTGTTTAAACTAAATACCAAATGGAAGCCAGGATGGAAAATTCCCTGAGCAGACAAATCCATTTAAGCCACATAAGTCAAACTTAATTTGGCTTATTGTGCAAAACAAGTGAAACTTAACTTGGGCTACTTCTTGAAAATGCTCCTAAAAATCATAAAACAAATTTAAGTCACTTCCTAAAAAGTGAAAAGATAATCAGTCTCAACCAATCCCCTGTTGCCTGGAAATCCCCATTGTAATAACTAATCATTGTAAGGTTAAACAACTTTCTCTTTTTCACTTTATAAACCATCCTGTAATGCCATGCCCCTGAACTTTGAAAGTTTCCAGTTTGTGAACTGTTCTCATATACACAATGAACTCTGACTAAATACTTTTTATGGATTTAGTGGCTTTAGCTTTTCCATTTCTATATTTTTGACAGTATTATACTAAGTGAAACAAGTTAATCACAGATGGACAATTACTGCATGATTCCACTTAACTGAGGTATTGAAAATAGTCAAAATAATAGAAGCAGAGGATAGGTTGGTTTCCAGGGGCTGGAGTAAGGGGAAATGGGGAGCTGTCCAGGGGCGTGAAGTTCCAGTTATGCAACATAAATTCCTGTGATACAGTACACAGAGTCAACGATATTGTGTTGTGCACTCAGAATTCATTATGAGGGTTGATCTCATGTTCATACCGCACACATACAAGACACACGAAAACTTTGGAAGTAATGGATATGTCTATTACTTTGATTGTACTGATAGTTTTATGGGTGTATCCGTTCAGTTCAGTCACTCAGTAGTGTCCAACTCTTTGTAACTCCATGAACTGCAGCACACCAGGCTTCCCTGTCCATTACCAACTCCTGGAGCTTGCTCAAACTCATGTCCATCAAGTCAGTGATGCCATCCAACCATCTCATCCTCTGTCATCCCCTTCTCCTCCTGCCTTCAATCTTTCCCAGCATCAGGACCTTTTCCAATGAGTCAGTTCTTCGCATGAGGTGGCCAAAGTATTGGAGTTTCAGTTTCAGCATCAGTCCTTCCAATGAATATTCAGGAGTGATTTCCTTTAGGATTGACTGATTTGATCTCCTTGAAGTCTAAGGGACTCTCAAGAGTCTTCTCCAACACCACAGTTCAAAAGCACCAATTCTTCAGTGCTCATCTTTCTTTATGGTCTAACGCTCACATCCATACACGACTACTGGAAAAACCATAGCTTTGACTAGATGGACCTTTGTCGGCAAAGTAATGTCTCTGCTTTTTAATATGTGGTCTAGGTTGGTCATAGCTTCTTTTCCAAGGAGCAAGTGTCTTTTAATTCCATGGCTGCAGTCACCATCTGAAGTGATTTTGGAGCTTAAGAAAATAACGCCTGTCACTTTTTCCACTGTTTCTGCATCTATTTGCCATGAAGTGATGGGACTAGAGGCCATGATCTTAGTTTTCTGAATGTTGAGTTTTAAGCCAACATTTTCACTCTCCTCTTCCACTTTCATAAAGAGGCTCTTTAGTTCTTCTTCGCTTTCTGCCATAAGGATGGTGTCATCTGCAAATCTGAAGTTATTGATATTTCTCCCGGCAATCTTGATTCCAGCTTGTGCTTCATCCAGCCTGGCATTTCACATGATGTACTCTGCATATAAGTTAAATAAGCAGGGTGACAATATATAGCTGTGACGTACTCCCCTTTCCCAATTTGGTTCCAGTCTGTTGTTTCATGTCTGATTCTAACTGTTGGTTCTTGACCTGCATACAGATTTCTCAAGAGGCAGGTCAGGTGGTCTGGTATTCCCATCTCTCTCAGAATCTTCCACAATGGAGATGTATACCTATACCCAAACTCATCAAATTAAGTCCATGCAATGTTTTAAAATACCAATTTACTTCAATAAAGGCATTTTTTAAAAGTTTCCATTGAAAGAATTATGTTTTGCCACTGACTTCTCTAACAAATCCAAATGTGCATCTCCAATGGAGGGTAAAGAAGGCCTATTCTTGAATGGAGTGTCCTACTCTAAGAGATTTTGACCTAATTGCTTCTGCTCCTCCTCAACCAACCCCTGGTGGTCGTTTAGTTGCTAAGTCATGTCTGACTCTTGAGACTCCATGGACTGTAACCCATCAGACTCCTCTGTCCATGGGATTTCCTAAGCAAGAATACTGGAGTGGGTTGATTCCTCCACAGGGTAGCCCAAACATCAGGATTTTTAAAAATTCCCTAGATGATTTCAAAGTGCAGTCATGGTTGAGATCATCTGATGTACATTAGTGATTCTCCAACATGAATAAACATACACATCACCTGGACATCTTGTTTAAAATGCAGATTCTGATTCAAGATGTCTAAGATGAGGCCCCAAAATCTATATTTATAAAAAGTTTTAGGAGATGTGAAGGCTGCTGGTCTGTGACTCACTCTTGGAGAAGTAAAGCTCCCGTAGGTACCAGTATGTAACCAAAAAGGCAATTTGAATACTAGAAAAGTGACTCCTGTAGAAAATATAAGCAGAGCTTCTTCAGCCTTGGCTCGTGTGGGGTGACTTTGTAAGGAGTTCCATGAGTGGGACACCATTTCTTTTGTTCTGTTTCCCTGAACTTCCCAAGCAACCACAACATCATTGATCTGTTATAGTGATCTAAGCCTATCATTGTTGGAATGGGAAGAGAACAGCTCCCTTTTATGAGTAGAGACATTCTGGAGTGGAAAGACGATGCATTCATCTTTTCTTTGTATTGCATCTGCCTGTGACAAGCTGTAAACAACAGGGGAACTCATTTGGCACATTTTCCCTGCAGTCATTTGTCAAGTGTCATAACTCTATGAAAAAAAAAAGCCTTTGGGAAAGTATACCGATTGTATTCCTCACTATTGAATTTCTATTTATGCTGCTATTTTTTTAAAGTCTCAACTTTTACCTGTATGGTAACATTATTTTAATATTAATATTATCAAGCTTTTTGGAGAATTCTTACTTGATACACAAATAGTGTATTTGTGTAGTTTTAGTAAAATAGAACAAGTTTAATATTTCAGTATTTTCATTCTCCGTAAAGTTTGTTCCTACAAATAACCAGAAAAAGACATATTTCTCACATTTATGATACTATCAAAGACTTTTATGGCTATTTTTTAATATCATAGAAATACAAATCTGGTTTAAATTTTTACAGAACATGCATAAAGGAAAGGACTTAAATGTGGACTTCTTTTAGTCCAGTAGTTCCCAAATGTTTTTGTCCCAGGATCCCTTTCCATCTCTAAAAATTATTGAGGACACAAATTGCTTTTGTTTATGTTATTTCTATTGATATTTACTCTTTTAGAAACTAAAACTGATAAGTTTTCTATCCTTAGTAATTCATNTTCCTGGATATTTATATCTGCTTCAGCATTCAATTAATTGTGTTATGTTGTATTTGTTAAAGTCATACAAAGAAAATCTAGCATCTTAAGATCTAGGATCTGGAAAGGAGAAAATATTTTAGCATTAAGATAATTGAGGATCTCTTTGACACCACACCAAAATTCAACAAGTGGTCACTTCTAAAAGATTAACTGCAATATTGAATCAGAAAACTTGACCATAAACTTTCGTCCTATGTTACATTAAAATCTATTGGTCTAGCTTACTCTTTGAATGGATCTTTTACCCACGTGTGATTCTGCAACATTTAGAGCATATTGATCCACTGAGTTATGGCAGTCTTCTAAATGTTCGCAGATTTCATTATGAAACATCAAAAACGCATCAATTAGTATCACCACGAATCTCATCAGAAAAGTGTTTATGTATTGGAAAAGTATTAAGGTGGCAGATAAGTTTCCCAAAATTCAAATTTTCATTTGATAAGTCAGAAAGAGTGAGTCAAATACCATATGACATCACTTATATGTGTTATCTAAAATATGGCACAAATGAACATATCTACAAAACAGAAACAGACTCACAAACATAGAGAAAAGACTTGTATTTGTCAAGGGAGAAGGGGATGGGGGAGGGAAGGATTGAGTTTGGGATTAGCAGTTGTAAACTCTTATACATAGGATGGATAAACAAGGTCCTACTGTATAGAAGAAGAAACTATATTCAATATCCTGAGCTAAACCATAATGGAAAAGACTATGAAAAAGATTATACATATACATATAAAACTGAATCATTTTGCTGTACAGCAGAAATTAACACAACATTGTCAGTCAACCATATTTCAGTAAAATTTAAAAAAAATTATCATTGACAACAAATGATGTCAACTGTTTTCCTTGAAGTGATAGGACCAATTAATTCATTTTTCTTTAAATGTCAGATAAATATTCATGTATCAGTACCAATTATCTGTAGTCATTTTCTCAAATGAAAAAGAAACATTTCCTGGTGTTTGAGGAATGACAGAGCTAGTTCAGCTACAACTCAAACAAATCCACAAGAGGTTTTCTTCAAAACAGACATTCTGCTTCACATGTACTGCTCCCTTGAACATACTAAGCTACCAGCAGTTTCCTCCACCATTGATTTTGCACCATGATTATGTCACCACAAGAAACGTTCATTTATTTCATGAAACTACTACTATCTTCTGCAACAGTGTTCCACGGGAACACATTTGGAAAAAGCTGTATTAAATACCCTTGTTAATCTTTTCCTACTTCTAGATCTATGAAAAAATTTATGGTTGCAGAAATCTCTTTGAACTGACATAGGGGGTTGGGACATTCTTACTAATTTTCATTAGACTTCAATGTTCTTTCTTACATTCTACAAACCAAGTTTTAACTTAGGTCTCCAGTACCTAACACAGTGCCTGCAACAAGAGGAGGTGTTGAAAATGTTTGTTTCTTTATACTTTCTCATTTTAAAAGAGGATTTGAGACATATTACCAAAACAGTAAACAAGTTGTTATGAGGTTTTTAAAAAATCTGATCAAATAAAAAAGTATAGCATGAACAATTATATGAAATAAATTGAAAATTTGACTCAGAACTTCCGCATTGTCAAAAAAACCCATTAAATCTCACATGGAAATTTAAAAATAAATAAATAAATAAAATTTAAAAATAAGAAAGAAATCTCAAACATTAGAAAGTCACATTAAAAACTTAGGTTTTAATAAGAATTAGAGGAGGGGTGTTCAGGATGGAGGACACATGTACAATCAGGGCTGATTCATGTCAATGTATGGCAAAAAGCACTATAATATTGTAAAGTAATTAGCCTCCAACTAAAATAAATAAATTTTTTAAAAAAAGAATTAGGTAGAAGAGAAGCCAGAGTCATAGAAAGTGGCCCCCCATACATATCCAAAGGTAGGTTGACACAGTTTAATAAATATTAACATAGATTCTTGTTTCAATTTGTGGGTGGTAAAATATTATTTCCCTAAAATTTTAATAGTTCACTCATTGTCTTAATAAAGGAGAAGGCAATGGCAACCGACTCCAGTACTCTGGAAAATCCCATGGATGGAGGAGCCAGGTAGCTGCATTCCATGGGGTCTCAAAGAGTCGGACACAACTGAGTGACTTCTCTTTCACTTTTCACTTTCATGCATTGGGGAAGGAAATGCCAACCCACTCCAGTGTTCTTGCCTGGAGAATCCCAGGGACGGGGGAGCCTGGTGGGCTGTCGTCTATGGGATCGCACAGAGTCGGACATGACTGAAGGGACAGCAGCAGTCTTAATAAAATCTACTTTCCAAAGTAAAATATACTTAGAATTGCTATGAGAAATCAAGTTGCCCAAGAAGTGTCTGAGAGAATTATCTTCTTGATCATCGAATAAGCTAAAATCCTTCAAATTTTTGACTATGAAAACTCAAGAAAATTTAGTTATCTCAACAAATAGTGCTGAAACAGTTCCGTGTCAGTTCAGTTCAGTTCAGTCGCTCAGTTGTATCTGACTCTTTGCGACCCCATGAATCGCAGCACGCCAGGCCTCCCTGTTCATCACCATCTCCCGGAGTTCACTCAGACTCACGTTCATCGAGTCAGTGACGTCATCCAGCCATCTCATCCTCGGTCGTCCCCTTCTCCTCCTGCCCCCAATCCCTCCCAGCATCAGAGTCTTTTCCAATGAGTCAACTCTTCACATGAGGTGGCCAAAGTACTGGAGTCTCAGCTTTAGCATCATTCCTTCCAAAGAAATCCCAGGGCTGGCCTCCTTCAGAATGGACTGGTTGGCTCTCCTTGCAGTCCAAGGGACTCTCAAGAGTCTTCTCCAACACCACGGCTCAAAAGCATCAATTCTTCGGCGCTCAGCCTTCTTCACAGTCCAACTCTCACATCCATACATGACCACAGGAAAAACCATAGCCTTGACTAGATGGACCTTAGTCGGCAAAGTAATGTCTCTGCTTTTGGATATACTATCTAGGTTGGTCATAACTTTTCTTCCAAGGAGTAATCGTCTTTTAATTCATGGCTGCAGTTACCATCTGCAGTGATTTGGGAGCCCCCAAAAATAAAGTCTGATACTGTTTCCACTGTTTCCCCATCTATTTCCCATGAAGTGATGGGACCAGATGCCATGATCTTCGTTTTCTGAATGTTGAGCTTTAAGCCAACTTTTTCGCTCTCCTCTTTCACTTTCATTAAGAGCCTTTTTAGCTCCTCTTCACTTTCTGTCATGTCAACATGGAAGAAAAAATGAATCTCAAACTTTACCATGTACAAATAATTAATTAATGTGAAATGATTTATATGCCTAAAAGCTAAAGCTAGAACTATGCCATCTGGTATACGTGGCCTCCAAGGTCACATGGCAAAGAAGAGAGACCTGGAGAGTCACGTGATATATGTTGAGGGGTCAAGTCTAGAAATAGTTTATGTCTATGTCATCTCTGCTCTTATCTTATTGGTCAGAACTTAGTCACATGGTCCAAACAGTAGCGAGAAATTCTGGGAAATGTAAATGGGAACATGGATGTTTTGTGAGCATAAACAATCTCTGTCAGAGCATCTTCTGTCTCTAACCTCAGCAGGGAGAACAATGCCAGTCAAGATTCGAAGCTCAATATATGCTGACTACTGGTTCAATAAATTGAATTGAATTGAATATTAATTGACCGAAACCTAGGTTTTAGCTTTCCTTTAAACAAAGCACCCTTACAACTAATCCTTGTTAACCATGCACATCATTCAACACACACACACAAATCATGGCCTTCTCTGAGCTAGCTTTTCTGTCCTTGCCAGGTTCAACTTTACATTGTTACACTTGGGACTTTATAGATTGAAGTGATAGGAACACACTGAGATGGAAAAGAAAATTACATTGATGAAAAAAACCAACACTGTTTCATGTTCACTCTCCTTCGCTGTGAATTCAGACATTTGAAGGAGAGTGTTGAGTTCAACAAGCAGCTTCCTTTTTGAGATGGTGAGGCCTTTGGGATGCTTCACTTCCTGGCCTTTATTGTATCTGAGGACTGGAGATGGTCGAGTGACAGGAGAGTCGACAGTTCTATTAGCTGTTGAAGCAGGACAGGTCAATCAAGACCTCTCACATTCCCAGGTAGTGAGCTGAGTTTCTGAAGGCAACCCAGATTCCAGCAGGATGAGCCGAAGAGTCTTGTTACAAGGTGAAATGGGCTCACGGAGCCTGCTTTTTACACTCGAGGATTCTTGGTCACCACTTGAAATGGAGCATGTTAGTCCTATTTCAAATTTGCCCTGTCAGCCTTTGGGAGTACCTCTTGCAGAGGACAGAAATACAAACAGAGAGGGAGAGAGCAATTTTCTTGGTTCCAAGGTGTCAAGAGAGCACGCTTTATCCTCAACCACTTATAGTCTTTCAGGAAGGAAAAGATCCTGTGATGAGTACTTAAGATAAAGGAAGTCATATTTTCATAACATATATCTTATTTTTATTTTCTGATTCAGGCACAGGTCTCACAATGCTAAAGAATTACTTTGTTCAACAAGCTCATCTATTGGCAAGAAAATGAGAAAACTTTATGAAAAATAATGGAAGAGATTCCAATGTGGAATAAAAATGTGTTATTCAATGTCTCAATTTGTGTGGTGGGGTAATTCTAGTTAAAAATTAGTTAGATTGGCATTTTATCAGAAATCTAATTTTAAGAGAAATATAATTTTCACAGCATATCACAGAAAGAAGACTCATTAGAACATGTAGTATGTAGCTGCTGCTTTGAATCTCTGCACAGTACACAGCTTATTTATCTTCAAGTTCTCATAACAATATCCAAAGGAACAAAAAGCTGGCTTCTCAGTTCTTGACCTTGAAGAGACACCTTTCAAAAAGAAGCTGAGATGACTTTAGCAACTGTCACTGAGTTCCCTTTTCAGGTATAAAAATATAGAGTGGTTTAAACAAACATAATCAGCATTCAGATCCTTACACACCCCCAAGAAACGACTGGCTGAAAGAGACTGTATTTGTAAAATGCCTGTGCGGATTAAAAGCTACTTCTCTGGGAGGAGTGGTTATTTCAAGAATAAATGTCTTACCTTTTGAGACATTGCTGTGGACACCTGGAAATTAGAGCTGTCCAGAGATTCTATCAGCACATACAGGTCAGTGCTTATCAAGGTGTTACTGTCCTTTAAAAACATGAAAATAGTATTGCTCTAGAATCAGTTCTGCACTCAATAAGTATTTATCGGGGCCTATAATGTTCAATGAAAATAATGCTACATAATAATTACTGAGTGTATAGAAAAGTGAAAGTATGAGCCACAGAATCAGGGTTCCTGTTTCAGTACATGGGTAGTGAGAGCAGGTCTAAGACAGAAAATACTTCAAATTGCATTGGAAGGCTTGTTCAGAGGCTGTTGATGTACTGAAAAGTTTTCATATGAATTTTTTAATTAGTAAGACTTGGGTTTCTCCATCATCTCATCATTTTCTGTGAGATAATGGGAAAGCTACTTAAGGCCCAGTTTACCCACCCGAAAGAGAGACATAATATTATTTACCTTGTAGACCTGCCATAAGAATTAAATGAGAGACATATAAAAAAGCCAATTATGCTTCCCAGGGGGCACTAGTGGTAAAGAACCCGCCTGCCAATGGAGGAGAAATAAAGACACAGTTTCGATCCCTGGACTGGGAAGATCCCCTGGAGGAGGGCATGACAACCCACGCCAGTATTTTTGCCTGGAGAATCCCATGAACAGAGGAGCCTGGCAGGCTATATAGTCAGTTCATAGGGTCTCAAAGAGGCAGACACGACTGAAGCAACTTAGCATGCACACTCAATAAATAGGAGTCATAATTGAGCTATAGTTATTATTCAGACTTCTGTGAACAGGTGACTATATTAAATGTTATTTATCAGAAAGAATATGACTTCCGAATGTCTGTATCCTCCAAAAAATACATATGTTAAAATCCAACCCTCAGTGTGATGGTAATATTTGAAGGTTGGGCCTTAAAGAGGTAATGAGGTCATGAGAGTGAAGCCCTCACAAGCAGGGTTAGTGCCCTTATAAATAAGTGAGACTCTAGAGAATTCCCTTGCCCCTTCTTTTATCTGAGGACACAGTAAGAAGATGGCCATTTATGAAACAGGAAGTGAGTCCTCACCAGACACCAAATCTACCAATGCTTTGATCTTAGACTTCCCAGCTTCTAGAACTGTGAGAAATAAGTTTCTGTTGTTTAGGAGCCAGTCTATGGGATTCTGTTACAATAGCCCAAAGGGATGAAGATGAAAAACCTTCCTTTGTAAAAATTTTAAAAGAATCTTAATGCATGATAGTATGTTTGCATAACTGCTAACATCAAATATATGCTAGTTTGTAAATGCTTGTTAACCTAAAGAACTGATTTATATTTCAAAAGCAATGAGGATGAAAAATAAGAGGAAATGAATTCTGACTTGCTATTTGATTATACTTTCCAATGTGTATTTGGGTTTTTACATTTCCATTGACCTTTAAATTAAATGGTTTATGCATCACAGAGTATATTCTAAACATTCTTTTAGACAAGTCCCTAGACAATTTAAAAGAACCAGGCTAAAGCTGGATATGAACTACAGCGTATACACTGAAATTTATCAAGCACCATATGAGAGAAATATGATTCCTGAGTCACAGAAGCCAAAAATTGCAAAAGTGAAATTATTCTAAAATCTGCCCATTTTTAAGTAGTGTCTATGACATCATCATCATAGTATGAGAGACCTGTTCACAAACACCAGAAGCTGAAGATTGCTTTTATAGATAATATACCTGCTAGGTTTTTTGCTCGGAGAAGGCAATGGCACCCCACTCCAGTACTCTTGCCTGGAAAATCCCATGGGCAGAGGAGCCTGGTAGGCTGCAGTCCATGGGGTCGCTAAGAGTCAGACACG
>SJYQ01004951.1:0-106406 GCA_006410935.1 Redunca redunca
ATGTTTTTTTGAGGAATTTGTGAGGGAGAAAGTAATCTCTTCGTCCTAATCCTCCGTCATCTTCCCAGAATTCCCCACATTTACAGTTTTGTAGCACACTATTTGGCCATTTTGAAAACACTGCCGCTGCCGCTGCTAAGTTGCTTCAGTCGTGTCCTACTCTGTGCGACCCCATAGACAGCAGCCCACCAGGCTCCCCCATCCCTGGGATTCTCTAGGCAAGAATACTGGAGTAGTTTGCCATTTCCTTCTGCAATGCATGAAAGTGAAAAGTCAAAGTGAAGTTGCTCAGTCGTGTCTGACTCTTCGCAACCCCATGGACAGCAGCCTACCAGGCTCCTCCGTCCATGGGATTTTCCAGGCAAGAGTACTGGAGTGGGGTGCCATTGCCTTCTCCGTTGAAAACACTGGCATGGTGAGTTATACCGATCTTCTGAATGTTTGACTGAGGCATTTCATTACACAATATCAAAATGACATTCATTAATATCACCACTCATCTCCCTGGAAAGGTGTTTAAGTATTGGAGAGCAGTCATGTTCTGAATGGCAAACACAAGTTTTCCAAATGTCTCATTTTCATTTAAAAGCTTGAATCTTATCATTGGAGATAAAAACCATGAGTTCTCCTGTAAATGATAGGTTTACTTCATTTATTTTCAAAAAAAATATCTTGTCAAGTACCAAGTCTGAGTAACCAGAGTCAGTCTTTCTGTCAAGTAAAAGTGATGTACTGTTAAACAAAAATGACATTTAGCTTGCAACTGAAACAGCAGTATAAGTGTTTGTTTTAAAATTTTTATTGGCATATAGTTGCTTTGGGCTTCTCCATTGGTTCAGAGATAAAGAATCCGTCTACAATGCAGGAGGTGTGGAGATTTGGGTTTGATCCCTGGGTCAGGAAGATCCCCTGGAGTAGGAAATGCAACCCACTACAGTACTCTTGCCTGAAAAAAGTCCCAGGGACAGAGGAGCCTGGCAAGCTACAGTCCAGGGGGTCACATCCAGAGGATGACTAAGCAACTTAATATTGAATGTCTTATATTAATCTGTAATGGAAAGTAATCTGTAAAAAAATATGTATGTATAACTGAATCACTTTGCTGTATACCTGAAACTAACAAAATATTGTAAATCAACTATATTTCAATAAAAAATTAAAAATTAAAAAATAATAATTAATAAATAAACCAAATAGTTACTTTACAATGTTGTGTGAGCTTGTGCCGTACAGCAAAGTGAGTCAGTTTTTTTCTCGAGCCAACCATGGTACTTTGGGATGCAGCAGATGTGTTAGATAATTACGTCCCATTTCATTGCATGGAATATTGAAAAGATCAGCTTTAATAAAATTAATAATTTTTACTGCTCATTCAAGAGCATTCTTTTTATATATTTTAATCCAGTAATAATAATACTCACTATTTTATTTCAACATTTAATCAATATGAGATAATTGTCAAGAAATTTTACATTTTTTTCTTGTGTCCAGTCTTTGACATCTGGTGTGTTTTTTACACTCACAGCCCTTCTCTATACAGACTAGACACAAGTGTGCCTAAGCCACTAAGACTATTGGATTAGACAACACAGCACTAGATCTTTCAAGAGCATTTTGAATCAAAGCTGTTATTTTTTTCCTATGAGTGTAAGTAGGTGAAGATCAGATTCTGATGCCTTAACTTTGGCATTTTGCTGCTTATGTGGGGCAACAATCCAGGACTGCTTATTCCAAGGATAATGTTTGTAGCTCTTCATTTTGGACATATCTAAGACTGAGTCCTGTCCCTGACCTTGCAGAAAAAAGTTAACTGGGTCACTTCCAGAAAGCAGCCTTGAGAGCTGATTTCAAAGCTGGTTTTGTATTGTGGGGTATCTGAGAATCCCACTGAGGGGAAGAACCACGGAGATGGCTGATGGCTTGGGAAGCAGTTATGAGCCTTGCCGCAGCTTCCGCATGAAAGCCAAGATCAGGACAAAATGTTAGTCAGCCCCAGTGCCTGTGAGCTTATAACACGTGGGTCAACCGAAGGGGTCCTCTGTGGGAAACGTGGACAGGCCCGGTGGCAGCAGTCTTCTACAAGCCTGAGTCACCAGCAAGCCTGTACTTCCCTCAGTTTCCATCAGGAGTCAACATAGGGGAGGTTATGCTTTTGGCCTGTACCGTGCTGTTGTAAGGCTTCATGTTTCTAGGTTCTTCCCTACCTCTTTTAAAACTTTTTATTTTGTATTGGGGTAATAGCTGGTTAACAATGTGTGGTAGGTTCAGGTGAATACTGAAGGGATTCAGCCATACATATACCTGTATCCATTCTCACTCAAACTCCCCTTCCATCCAGCTGCCACATAACATTGAGCAGAGTTCCCTGTGCTATACAGTAGGTCCTTGTTGGTTATGTATTTTCAATATAGCATGTTTAAATATAACATGTCTACCCCAAACTCCCTAACTATCCCTTCCACCCATCCTTCCTCCTGAAACCATAAGTTCATTCTTTAAGTCTGTGAGTCTCTTTATAGGTTCTTTTTAAAAGATCCATTATCTTGTCTGATTTGTCACCCATTTGGGAGAGATATCACTTAAAAAAGGGATTTGATTTAGGTCATACCTGAATGGTCTAGTGGTTTTCCCTACTTTCTTCAATTTAGGTCTGAATTTGGCAACAAGAAGTTCATGGTCTGTGCCACAGTCAGCTCCCAGTCTGTTTTTTGCTGACTGTATAGGACTTCTCCATCTTTGGCTGCAAAGAATATAATCAATCTGATTTTGGTATTGATCATCTGGTGATGGCCATGTGTAGAGTCTTCTCTTCTGTTGTTGGAAGAGGGTGTTTGCTATGACCAGTGTGTTCTCTTGGCAAAACTCTATTAGCCTCTGCCCTGCTTCACTCTGTACTCCAAGGCCAAATTTGCCTGTTACTCCAAGTGTTTCTTGACTCCCTACTTTTGCATTCCAGTCCCCTATAATGAAAAGGACATCTTTTTTGGGTGTTAGAAGGTCTTGTAGGTCTTCATAGAACCGTTCTACTTCAGCTTCTTTAGCATTATTGGTCAGGGCATAGACTTGGATTACCTGATGCGAAGAACTGACTCATTTGAAAAGACCCTGATGCTGGGAAAGATTGAAGAGAGGAGGAGAAGGGGATGACAGAGGATGAAAAGGTCATCACCGACTCAATGGACATGAGTTTGAGTGAACTCCGGGAGTTGGTGATGGACAGGGAGGCCTGGCGTGCTGCAGTTCATGGGGTCACAAAGAATCAGACATGACTGAGCGACTGAACTGAACTGGGAGAGATATGCAAGGCAAACCTTATTCTCATTTTTTACCAGGTAGAAGCCCAGAAGGCTTCCCTGGTAGCTCAGTTGGTAAAGAATCCACTTGCAATGCAGGAGACCCCACTTTGATTCCTGGATCAGGAAGATCTGCTGGAGAAGGGATAGGCTACCCACTCCACTATTCTTGGGCTTCCTTTGTGGCTCAGCTGGTAAAGAAGCCCAGAAGAGATGTGCTTTGCCGAAGGGCACATAGGCAGTCTCCTAGTGACTGTCCCAAGGCACCAGCAGTGGGGGGATTGGAATATAGACTTCCTCCAGATTTCAGGTGTCTGAAGGCTTTTTCCACTGTCCCCACCTGGGCAGGTGTGGATGTTATGAGGCATCCTTGGGCCACTACAGTGTGTGTGTGTGTGTGTGTGTGTGTGTGTGTGTCTATGTGTGTGTGGGATGGAGAGAGAGAGAAAGTGAGCTGTTACCCTTCAGGTCTATGCAGAAAGACTTCTCCTGGCATCTTGGGTGGGGGTTTTCCAGCCCAGGTTACTCCTTGGCATGTGTGGAAGAGGTGGGTGGAAATAGGGCCCATTTGTCTCTGCCTGGGGAGTTCACTTGATAGAAAGGCAGGCTTTGATTGAGAGACATTCGATCTGTGGGTGCAGCTGTCTTGAACTTGGTTTGCGGCTGGATTTCAGATGCATGGTGAGACAGCTCATATTGTATGGACTTCCCGGCAGGTTCCAGCTCCTTTGGTTCTCATCCTCCATACACAGTGACACAGGCCTGGGAAGTATCTGCAAATGGCTGACCCCGGCCTCTCGCTATAGAAGTTTCTTAACAGTCCTGCCATCTAGATGCTTCATGATTACAACCTGCCTCGTTATATTTTATTAGATGTCCAGGTCTTCACTTTGCTCCCTGTGGACTCCGGAGGTAACTTTAACATTTTTCTCAGGGAAAGTGTCTGAGTGACAGAGAAACAATTTTCAACAAGCCGTGGCCCTCAGCTGACCGCTTCCTTGCCCTGCTCAGCTCACACACAGAGCAGACTGCCTTGCCTCCCAATCGCCTCAGCTCAGCCATTAAACCCCGTTTGAAGTTTTATTTCCCTCTATTCTTGCTATCTCAATGGGCAATCACTCTTAGGACATTTTGTAACAAATAGCATTTTCAGTTCTGCTGAGAACACAGACCCCTGGCCTGCAGCCTGGTTGTACTGAGAGCCTAGCCCATCTCCTCCCCGGAAATCTGAACCTCATTCTTTCTTGTTCCTTGTTGTTTTTTCAAAAAATATTATTTTTTCTCCTAAGGGCCTCAAGCATACGGAATTGAGGTATACGTATGCCCCAGTTCATGTCACACCAGCGTTAAGGCCTGTCTTTTATTTTTCCCCATCTCTATCTCGTTCTCTCTCTTCCCTGAAGCCCACTTGTATAGTAAGGCCTGAAGTGCCATTTGCTTCCTGGACACCTCTAGAGCCTCACAGGGTGCCCCCAGGGCCTACTACAAGCTCCCAGCTCTCTCACCAGATATGCCATACCCCGAGAGAAAGACGACCCCCCATTCCCCCACCCCGCTCCCACTAGTTCTCAACTGCTTCCCACCAGTCCTCAGCCTCACGTGTTTCATCTCCTGCCAGCCTGTGAAATTATTCAAGCAAGCCAACTACACCTTCCTATGGGCACCAGGGAGCACCCGCCCTCCTGTCACCGTAAATCCTGCCTCCCACCGCCCCTTCTGGTTCTCTTCTCTCCCAAGTGCAGCCCTGTGGGGCCCTGAGTGCTGTGTGGTGACTGTCAGGGTATACGACTGATAAACTGCTGTCAGTCCCAGCTCTTCAGTGTTGAGGGAGTTGGGGGAGTCCCTTTTCCACCAACACATTGGATAGTAAGTGGTGAGGATGGTCCTTCAGTGCTGGGGAGATGGGGGACCCAGAAAGCAGGGACCTGCGCCTGTGCTTACCGGGAGTCTGGGCCGTGCATGACTTTCTCAGGAAGTCCTCCTCAACACCCACCGTGTGCTTTCCCAGCTCCATAGTGAGGGGGCTCCCTGCCACTGCCTTCGCTCCAGCTCAGCACCCCTCCTCTGTAATTACTCTACACTTGTCCCACTAGCCCCTGCCTGCCCCCGGCTCTCCTGTACACCTACTGAATTCCAAATAGACTTTACTTCTTAAATGCAAATCTAGACAGCTTTTGAAGTTTCAAAACCCTTCAAGAGCCCCTTGCTTTTACTAATATTTTGGTCATCCAGGGAGGATAATTGGTTGGGGTCATTTTAGCTTTTCGGTTGCTGTTTAGTTGCTTAAGTCCTGTCTGTCTCTTGCAACCCTGTGGACTGTAGCCTGCCCGGCCCCTCTATCCATGGGATTCTCCAGGCAAGAATACTGGAGTGGGTTGCCATGCCCTCTTCCAGGGGATCTTCCTGACTCAGGGATCAAACCTGACCCAGGGATCAAACCTGAGTCTCTGTGGTCTCCTGCTTGGCAGGTGGTTTCTTTACCACTGCACTACCTGGGAAAGCTATTTTAGCTTTATATGATGGATAAAATATAAATGTTCCTCACCAAAAAAGAGAAGTTTATATGTCATTTAGTTGTTTAGAATTGTGAACTTTTAGGTTATAAACATTGAAAAATCTTAAAAAGGAACTCTTTCTATATCACTAAGATTGTTTTTGGATGACACTAGTCTGAAATGGTTACATTCTTTGTTTTACATACTTATTGTTCACAAGTCTGGATCTGAATTTTGTATTTTTAAGTCTGCCAAGCATAGAAGTGAGAGGTTAAAATAAAAAGCTGCTCCTTATTTCCTTGTTAAAAATTTATTTTTAATATTTATTTATTTGGCTGCAACTGGAATCTTTCAACTTGGTTGCAGAATGAGGGATCTTTAGTGGCAGCATGTGGGATCTAGTTCCCCGACCAGGGGCAGACCTTGGGCCACCTGCATTGGAAGAGTGGAGTCTTCGCCGCTGGACCACCAGGGTTTTCTGTGTGTGCTTAGTCACTCAGTCGTGTCCGACTCTTTTCGACCCTATGGACTGTAACCCACTAGGCTCCTTTGTCCACAGGGATTCTCCAGATAGGAATACTGGAGTAGGTTGCCATGCCCTCCTCCAGGGGCTCTTTCCAACCCAGGGATGGAACCCAGGTCTCCCACATTGCAGGTGGATTCTTTACCGTCTGAGTCACCAGGGAGGCCCATCCTTCTCACTTCCTACAGCATAATGTCCCTTTATGGATCAGCACAGAAGACCCTCCTTAAATTGGCCCCAAACTCTCATTCCTTGCTCCACAGCCCTCCCATCTACCCTTTGTCTCTCCTTCAAGCCTAGGGCATCCTCACACCCATGCATTTGCTCCAGGGGATCCCTTTGTCTTGAATACCTTCCCATTCTTTCCTTAGGGGTCAGTTCCACTGTGAAGTTTCCTGGATTCCTAGTGGGTCCTCCCACTGAGTTTTCTAAACAGGTGGGGCTTGAAATCACGATGAAGTAATTAACCAGATGACTGACTCGTTTGAAAAGACCCTGATGCTGGGAAAGACTGAAGGTGGGAGGAGAAGGGGATGACAGAGGATGAGATGGTTGGATGGCATCCCCGACTCAATGGGTATGAGTTTGAGTAAACTCCGGGAGTTGGTGATGGACAGGGAGGCCTGGCATGCTGCAGTCCATGGGGTCACAGAGAGTCGGACAGGACTGAGTGACTGAACTGAACTGAACTGAGTAAAGGGAGAGCAGAGCAGGTATCCCGGGCCAAGGGAGCTGCAGCGGCTGAAGCCTGAGGTAGGAGGGAGCAGCAGCAGGTGGTAGTTCAGGACGGCTGCAGAGAAGGGTGGGTGTCAGGGATATGTTGGGGGACCAGGGTGGCCAGGAATGGGAACAAAGAGATAGGGGTGGACTTGATAGTTGAACTCTGGCAACGGGAGCCTGAGGGCTTAAGCAGGCCAGAGCCTCGCCAGCTCGTGATTAGGTTTCCTCAGTTTGTCCTGTGGTTCTACTCAGCAGCTTATCCAGTTGGTACCTTTTTCTTGCCTCCTGTGCCTCAGTGAGCTCCTCCTCATCCCCGGGCAGAGAAACCTGCCCTCCATGGCTCCTGAAAGCTGACCGCATCGCCCCAAGGGTCCTGGATAACCGAACACAGGTAAAGGCTGGACTCACTCATGAGGCTTCAGCCTGTGTTAAAGCTGCTCCTCGTCTGAGTGGAGTGGTTTCTGGGGAGTTGGGATGAAGGAGTAGGCATACAAACCCCCGTGGCCAGGGGGAGCTCCACCGTGGAGCTGAGGCCAGCTGCCTTTCGTGTTTGTACCACATGCACTGCTTGCATCAAATGCCTTTTGAAACTCAGGCCCTAATCTGGAGGATCTAGGTGCCCCCAGGAAGAAGGATAAGGAAACAAGGACCCCGCCTGAGCCGTAAGAGCTCCATTGGGACGAGCTTATGCTTCAGGGGCCCCACAGGAGCCTGTGTTTTCATTACGAAGCAACTTAGGAGTTCGTCCTGGGGGAAAGAGAGACGGTGGGTAATAAGTCTGTAATAATGGCTGCCATGTGGAGGGAAGGCAGTGTTACCCAGCTAAGGACTAGAAAACATGGTTTATATTTTCAACAGTTGGAAAAAGAAATGAAAACTGAATATTTGCTGCACCTGTGAAAACATATTTGATCATGATGGCAAGTCCAGCGTTCTTAGTGCGGGATTCATATTTCATAACTCATGTTCAAACAAGAAAAATGATTATAATGTTAAGTATTTCCTGAGTTTATTTTGATGGATGACAGAATAAGTACTGTATCTTTCACTCATTAAAATACAGATTGGTGTAATTTAATAAATGAACTTAATACACAGATGTTCCAGGCTGTTTTAGCAGGGTGTATATTAATCAACTTCTTTATATATGATCCTCTTTTATATTTTTTAAAGAAACTTGCAGGAGCCAAGAATTTATTAGATTTGCATGCTCTAGGACGAGTATCCGATGTCAGGTACATGCAGGAGTGTATTAAGATGAAACGGAGCCAGAGTCTGCAGACCAGCCAGGTCCCCACAAGGGTCGTCCCTGGGCTCCCGGCTGGCTCCCAGGGTCGTCTCAGAGCCCCAGGCCTGTGCCAGGTTCCTGGGTCTTTTTGCTGAGCTTGCTTGCTGCTGCCACAGCCTCAGGGCCTCTCGGAGGTGCCTCCAGAGACCCAGATGGAAGATGGTGGCTTTGGAAGATTTGGTGGCCCGGATTGGACAGTGGCCCTGCATGGGCAGAGGCTGGCAGCTCAGGGGAGCCTCGAGGGCCCCTCTTATCTTCCTTGACCTCCCCCAGCAAGCTCATTCTCCCTCTCCTCACTTGGCTGCACCCTACGGGGCTGTGCTGTGTTCTGTCTATGCTTGTTCCACATGAGGGAAGCTTGCCTCGCTGGCCTTAGGCTCCTGAAGATAGGGGCAGTGCCTTCTACAGCCACACAGTCTGTGCTCAGTGAACTTGGTAGGTGTGTGCTGAATCCACGTGTCAGAGACTCAGAAACCCTTGCCCAGCCGTCCTAGAGGGTGTGCATTGCGGGGAAAGTGGCAGCGTGAGGACGCAGTGCTAACTGACCTTTCTGGAGAAAGGACGGAGAACGCGTGAGAGCAGAGGCTTCACATCAGCCGCCCGAATGGCCATCGCAAATCCAGGCGATACAGGGGTTGGGTGGGGGAGTTATATCTGGCCGGCAGCAGTGGTGGGTGGTGGGGAAGGCTGAGAAGGGGAGGTGTCTGAGGCCAGGAAACTCATTTCTGCAGCCTGCTCTACCTGCACCCAGCACTTAGCGGTCTCTCAAAGCATCCTGCACCCTTTTGCTAGTTCTGGAACTACAGGGCTCCTATGATGTGCCACACTGGATAGGAACCTGCAGGTCCAGGGGCTCCAGCTCTTCCATTTCAGCACCTTTTTCTCACTAGAGTTGAACTCAGGCCTCTCAGATCTCCTTCCATCACCCAGGTAGCTACTCAGTGCCGGCTGCTTATGTGTTGTACCTGAGGTCAGCCAGCCACCCAAAACACAGGCCCTGGCCTCCCTCCAGTTCTCCCCAAGGATGGGTGCTGCCTGGAGGCTGCAGCCTGAGCTGGCTCCTTCCCCCTGCAGCCCCTCCGCACCCCTCAGTGGCTCATCGATCACGCGGGCAGGTCCAGTGGGAGCACAGTGGCTCTGCTGTCACGTGCCTGTTTGCAATAAGCACTGGCCATAGTCATTAATCATTCACGGAGGCTGTGGTTAGCGGCCCTCAGTCAAGGGGATGGTTTCAGGTTTTTCAGGGTAACTGCCTCTCCAGCAAGCATCCTCCTCAGCCCTTTCATGTCCAGCCATTTGATGTTCCGTGCACACCGAGCCAGCCACCAAGGCCAGGCTTTGTTTTTGGAGGGTTGCTCTGAATGCTTCCCCCGCCAGGCCCAGTGGCAGAGAGTTCTGGGTTTCCAGCTCCTCATCTACACAGGAAATAGAGCTCGGAGAATGAATCTCTTTCTTGAGCACTTCCCGGGCACTTAGTTCTCTGCCACACCGTGGCAATCAGTGAAGTTACTCACTTTGCCCTTGGTGTCCCATTTAGGGGTGGCGCTCAAGCAGGACAGTAGGCCTGCAAGAGTAAATCCATCTGGGTTAAGAGGTCTAGGACAGCCCTCCAGCCTGCAGGTTTCTCACAAGGGTGGGTGCTCAGAGGCTGGGTGGTGTCCGGGAGGGAACGAGGGAATCACAGGCTAGGAGGCCACAGGTGTGTGCAGGGCAGCTTGGGTGGCTCTTCTGTATGGCCTGAGCTGGTCCTTGAATGCAGATTGAAACTTATGGATAATGGTCTGGAAACAGAGGCAGCGATTAAAATGCTTCCCCCGCTCCACCAGGAAAAATGTGAAAAAAATGAACTTTACATTTATTCTGCAGATGACAATATTTTGTGCAAGTTACTAATATGGTTATATGCATTACTTGAAAAGATACATAATACATCTGCATGAGATAGAATTGAGAGAAGCTCTAACTGAGGCTAGAGTTCAGTTGGCTTCAACAGATACTGCTTAGGCACCTCCTAGGTCCTAGGACCTCAACCTCAGGGACAATAGGTGTCCTGATGATACACAGTCTACCCATGTGATATCCAGCATCACAGCTCTGAGGGAAGGGATTCCAGTGTCTGGAGCTACAAGGGCAGGGGTGGGGGTGGAGGATGGCCCTGCTGAAATGCAAAGTCGACACACAGCTGTTACTGAGGCTGATGCCCATCCTCCATTTCAGCATCTTTCCCAGAAAACATGTCTTGCGTGTTCAGCCACTGAGGCCTTAGAGTGGACAAATCAAAGAACTCTGGGTGTTCAGAGGCAAGAGAGATTACCTCTGGTTGAGAGCATCAGGAATGGCTTCATATTGAATGGGTGGATTTACCAGAATTCTGGAAGTCCAGGAAAGACTTCCCCAGGCACAAGTGGGCTAGGAAGAGATTGCCAGGTAAATGGAGAAGGGGGCGTAAAGGCACAGAGGGTTTCCTGAATTGCTGGCAGCCGGGGTCCTGGGCCAGGTGGTGGCATTTGGAACTGGGAGGGCAGGGTGGTGTCACCTGTCTGCTCCATCCCTGTGTTCCCAACCCAGGCCTCTCATTCCTGCTCTGCCACCTGAAATGTCATTCCCCTGAAACTTTTCTCTCTGTGTTCTTCTCGCACTGTCTCTGCTTGGGAATCTTTTGCTTTCTTTGCTGCCTGGAGCATTTCTCCTCATCCTTTAAAATTCAGCTCCAGTGCCAGCTCCTCTTTTCAGCCTTCCTCTCACTGGCATGGTCTATGTGGATGCTTTGGCCCTGCCTCTGGAAGCCCACACTGGGGAACTGGCAGTACCATTCACTACCCACTGGGAGTTTGTTTTAGGGTGAGAGTGGTGAAGATCTGAGACCTGCTTCTGCCATTCACTGCCTGGATATCCACCTTGGTTTTCTCATCTGGATGAACGGAAAAGTTTGCAAAGTTTTGAGAAGCAATAAATAGAAGAAATCAAGTGACGTGTGTCATGCCAGCTACTGAGCCGGCAAGGAGTAGATGCTCAGAGGGGTTGAGGCTCTTTCCCACTCCCCAACCACCTCATTCTTTCCCACTGTCAGCCATCTGCAGGCAAGTCTTTGCAAATGGAATGTGAGATCCATGGGGCAGAATCTGACTCTTGCCTGGTAATGGACAACCTGCTTCTGCAGGACTCCTTCCCTATGGAGACAGATCCAAGCTCTTCAGGGTGATTTGTAGACTTGGGAATCAAGTTTGTTTGTTTGTTTTTCTTAGGAAGGTTCTGATTAAGCCAGAAACTTCCTGAAGTCATACAATTCTCCTCTCCCCGAAGAAGGATTTGCATAAAGTATCCTCTTGCTGGAAGGAAAATTAGAGATAATTAGTCCAGTGGTTTTCAAAATTTGTAAAGGACTGGAACCATTTTTTGAAATGAAATTTTATATGGAACTTGAAGCTACATAAGCAGTCAAAGCATTATTTTTGAATATATTAATATTTATTAATTAATGATTAAATCACAGTAGAAACACGGGCAAATGTATTTATCATATAATTTCAAGCTTTTAACAAAAAAGCACAATGAGACTGTTCTGATCAATGCAAAAATTAGAAATTAAAGCCTTATGGTGATCTTTGTTGTGTTTCACTTTCAGAGTCAGTTCACTTACGTATTTTTTAAAATATAGTTTTACTTATTCATTTACTAGCTGTGCTAGGTTTTCACTGCTGCTTGGGCTTTTCTCTAGCTGCACTGTGCAGGCTGCTCATTGCAGTGGCTTCTTTTGTTTCTGAGCACAGGCTCTAGGTGCACAGGCTCAGTAGCTATGATTCCCGGGCCCTGGAGTGCTGACTCAGTAGTTGTGGTGCTCAGGCTTAGTTACTCCTCCTCATGTGGGACTTTTCTGGACCAGGAATCGAACTCCTATATCTTCAGGTGGATTCTTTACCACTGAGCCGCCGGGAAAGTCCTCACGTATATATCTTATTTTGAATTCACAGTGTAGAGGAAATCCTGATTCACAGTGACAGGTTGATTCAAATGATTGCCATTTTTACGTTTTGTAAGTTGCAGTCTCCACGTCCTTCAGTTAATCCAACAGGTGGTAGGGGAGCTCTGATTTGAAGTGGCCACAAAACTGAGTGAACTTGGTCACATAAGTTATTGTCAGTCTTCATGGTGTTAAAAGTGGCCACCCTTCTTGTTCTTAATGTCACACTTTCATCAACGACAAAATATTTATATATATAAATTTTTGATATAAAGTAACTTCTGGGGTCCTTAGTGCTGAGAACGTGTGATAGGCAATTGCTGATTGACTCCACCCCCTTTTAATCCCACGTGTGTAAACTGAGAGTAGAATGTGACAAGGTCATGTCAAGGCTAAATGAGAATGGGCGCTGGGCTGGTGCGAAAACTTAGGTCTCTTGCATCTCACCCCTGAGACTTTTTGACTATATTCTCTATCTTTCTTTCCTAATATGAATTAGTAAAAAAGTATCCTTGTTGTTATTTGTTTACACTAGCCAGGACATGGAAGCAACTTAGATGTTCATCTACAGATGAATGGATATTTGTCTTTAAATAAGTTAGACACCCCGACTCTCTAGTTTGATTTATATTCAAGGCCTTCTTATATTCCTGGGAGGAGCATGAAACAGGCCACTTACTGGAATTAATAGTACAACCCGGAAACCTCCTTCCACGTCTTCCTGTCTCACCAGGAGAATTCTGCTCGGGTGATAGATAATTGGAATGGATTTGGCCAGCCGGCCTGCATAGAGATGATGATGCTGTGTTTGTTCATCTGTCAGGAGAGTAAAGAGCAAAGCTGGTAATTTGTGTTAACTAAGCACTTCCATTATAAGAACTCAAGGGAAAGGGTGGGGAACCGAACATCTTGTCATCCAGCTGCCCGGATCCTAAGGCTGATTTGTGTAGTTAAGAAGAAATTCTAATAATGTTGAGCGTATGGGAAAGTTTAAGGCAAAGATGATGGGTCATTTTCTAAGTGTTCGGGTTGAGTATCAAGAGCCGTCAGCTCCCTTTCCAGACTCCGGCTCTTCCTGGCGAGGCGGGTCTCACACTGCGCCTCCCACGTGCTGCAGATGGCGTCGCCCCAGTAAGCTAAGAGTGTGAGTGTCACAGAGAGAACCCCAGTCTCCCCCTCTTCACCCCAGAAGGCAAGAAAAAGCCTTGCCCTGGAGTGCACTGGATGCTTCTTCACAGCTGTTACAGTCTCTTCTCCAACCTCTCACTCCTGACCTCAGGTTCTTCCTGGCCAGATGCTTAGTATCCAAATCCAGGGAGCATTTTAGGGGTGACCCCTTTGTCTTAAGGCAGCCCTTTCTGAGATTTGTCCTAACCTATAGGGAGAATAGGCTAATGGTCCCCATCAGACCCCTCTGTCCTCGGCATTCTTTCTCCACTTGCCCATCCAAGAAGTCTTGAAACCCTTTCCCCAGAGATGGAGCTTCTTCTGCCCTAGAATTGAGCTTAGGGATGCTGGTACCCAAGAAGAGGGAGACAAGGGTCTAATGGTCATATTTGGGTGAGTGGCCTGCACTGCCTCTTCCTTTAGAGCAGACATTTCTCAGGGATAGAAAGCAGGAGGGCTCAGAGGGGCTGGAATCCCAAGACAAGATCATGGAGAAGAGAGGAGAGGAAATAAAGTGAGGGGAGGGGGTTTGAGATCCTCAGATGGACTAGGCTGCCTGGCTTGTTTTGCCCCAGGAAAAAGCAGGTGAAGAAAAACACCTAGTCTTGTGGGGGACTTTGAGGCAAGGCTGTTTTCTGTTCCTTGGAACAAAGATAGCCTAGGTCTTACCATTCATTCTTAACTAATGAAAGTGATGGTTAATTCTTCAGCTTTAGCCTCTCTTCATAAAAAGGCTCAGAGCTGAGCTTTTTAAAGAGCAAATTACAAATAGGATTTGAGTCACATACAGAGAAAGTGATTTACCTTCATACTTCCAAGAGCACATCTGTTATGCAATGCAAAATTCTAACTGGACCTCAAAAGTAATCAAATAAAAACAGTGTTTTTCTTTGTTAGAGAAAAAGGCATCTGTGCCTGTAAACCACCTTTGCTCATTCTGAATAGTGTTACATTTGACTCAGATGCAGGGACCCAAGGAGGAAGAGAGTGTGAAGAATTTGAACTTATTGGTCTTCAGTATGGGGTACCCATGGAGCCTTGAGTTGTAGCTGGTCCTGTATGGATAAAGATACAGCTAAAGATGCAACACAGAGTGATGTACCACAAGCACAGTTAAAGAAGAATGTTATCCATTGAGACCAACACGTGCATCATTTCAGCTGCTGTTTGATCACAGCTGTGGATGAATAAGCCCCTCCAACATAATTTCTTAGGCTAATTGGGAACATCTTCCCTTTATGGCCATGTCTCTCAGGCATTTGGAGATGAAGGCAAAGCTGAAGGTCTCTCTCTCTCTATTGGATTCAAGTCTTCTTTCTAAAGACTTTGTATATGAAAAGTTAAAGGTAAGCTTGACAGAATAGACAGGGATCAACAATGTTTGCCCCTGAGTTTTTGTTAAAAAACTCAGAGTGTTTTTCTCTTGATGCCTTGGTTAACTTCAGGGGTAAGGAGGTGGAAATGTCCCCAGGAAATCTTAATCTCAGAGGAAGCTGTTGACAAGCTTCCAGTGAACTGGATTTTTGCTTGTGCTCTGGAGACAGTGCTTAGCTTGTGCTCAGGTTGAGGAAGAGGCTGAGTAACATATGGACTTGGACAGACCTTGGGCAGATGAGCATAGTCTTCAAAAGGTAGTTTTCTTTCATTTTGCTTTTTCACGAGTGGTGTTACAAGCCCATGCTGCAGTGTTTCTCAGCACTATGGTGAGATCCTGGTCTGTTGGATGTTTTAAAGAAACTATAAAGGGCATGTAGCTGGAGTCAAGAGTCCTGTGTGTCTAGACAAGTCACCTATGCTCTCCATGGTTTTCTTGTTGGTAAGCAGGGATGACAAAAAAGCCCCTCTGTATCTCTGAGTTGTTGTGAAAACTGGATGGGACCCTGGAGAATGGGAAACACTTTGTCAGCAACTCAGATGCTGTGTGACTCAGCAGTAGGCGCTCAGGAGGGTCATCACACACAGCACAGGGCTAGAGCTGAGGGAGCAAAGGCGAGTAGAGGAGCAATTGCGTTAGCTCCGAAGAGCAAAGGCAGTTTCTGTGACTTCCCAGACATAGCTGTCGTCACATGGAGCTCCATCCCTCCATCCAGTTTTGGCTTAGAGGCTTCTGGTCAAATGGGAACAAAGAGCAGCCCTGGAGATGAACCTAATGTATTGATCTTGGAGTTCCCTGAACATGCAACCAGAGGCAATACCTCCTCCCCCAAGTGCATAAGGCCCTGCTGCATTTTGCCAGAGGTCAGTTGAAGCCCTCATGTCCCTGAAGTCCTTGCTTCCCAGTTCATTCTTTGGGTGCTGGGGCAGAGGATGCTGGAAAGTTCACAGTGAGAACAAAGAGGTGGGCTCCACTAACAAAGAGCAAATGACAAGTAGTTCAGAAAGATGAGGTAACTCCCAAAGGTGACTTGTCTTTTCATTGGCAATTAACCTGAAATGAAACGATGAAAGCTGCTGAATCCTGTGCAGTCTAAGCACAGAACCTTGGGGAGCTCTAGTTTTCAGCATCAAACTGGCTTGGCCAGGACTCAGGATCATGACCATCTGCCTCCCATGGACTGTCTGAGCCCCTGAAACCTAAGTCTGGGCTGACCTCAGGGCCATTCGTATTTTTCAGATTCCTGAAATCGTTAGGCTGGGTATCTGGTTGATGAGATGTACAGCATCAACCCTGTCCTTCCCTGCTACCACTCCCAGAAGAATCCAGGACTCTGGTCCAGTTCACTCCCCAACAGAGGTCAGAGCTCTCCAAGGTGCTGATGGTCCAGGCCGGCTTATCTGGAGGGGCACATTACACTACAGTTTTGCCTTGAAGCCCAACCAGGTCACCTGGGGAACCTGTCTCTGTCTCCCTTCTTGTGACTAGGAGGGCCCTCTGATAGAGTTGACTGGAAGAAGATGCTGGCTAGGCTGTCTAGATTGGTGTGGAAAGATTGACCAAGCAGACCTGAGAATGTAAGAATGCTACATCTGCAAGTTGGTTGGAGCCTGGCTGAAAATGCCTTGGAAGTAGCCACACTTGAGTCAGATATGTTCACATCAGCATATTATCATCAACCCTGAGAAGTGGGAAAATGCTGCTTTTTAGAATCTAACTATGAAGGGGGCAACTTGGGGCATCCTCCTGGTAGACTGTGGATGAGACCAATGAAACTGATTTGGGGCTGTTTGAGTAGTTAGACCAGAGATGAGTCCTGAATTAGGACAGCAAATTTATCACTGGGAATATCCTCACAGGTGACACCAGCAGGATTTCATGATTATTGGGTGGGTGAGTGGGGGGAGTGCAGAAAGGAGTTATCTTTGACTCTCAAATTAGTGGCTTGGGAAACTGAGTAGATGGTAATGCCATTCATCAAGAGGAGTATCATGGTTTCTTTAGGGGTGGTGAGGAGGGGATGGTAAGTTCAGATTATATTTGTTGAGTATGAGGTATCAATGGTACTCTGAGATGGGTTGTCCAGTAGGAGTTGGGGATACAGTTTTAGAGCTCAGCAGAGAGATCAGGGCCAATGATAAATGACAAAGATCTGGGAATCACTGAACAAGAGGACATGGTTGAAAAGATGGGAGATGACAGATGGATCAACCAGGGAAAAATGTGTAGAGAGGAGAGGAAGGCAAGGAGTGGGCCTTGGTGGAATGACTGCATTTTCCAGGTGTGTTGAGGTCCAGGTGCTGATAAACGAGCCTGCCACAGGGCTCTCGTCACCTGCTCTCAGACTAACTCACCAATCTGATTTCATCCCAATCACTTCTTCCCATTCTCTCTCTTCTGATATATATAGATATAGAACTTAGAGTTAGATTTAGCTATAGATACTTAGAGGCAGGTTTATCTTAAGGAATTGGCTCCTGTGATTATGCAGGTTGGCAAGACCAAAATCTGCAGACTTGGCCAACAGTCTTGAGACCCAGGGAAGAGTGGACGTTGCACTCTTGACCTGTAAGCAGCCTGGAAGCACAATTCCTTTCTTGGGGAAACGTCAAACTTTTTTTTCTCTTAAGAATGTTGGAGTGAGGCCCATGATGGAGAGTGTAGTCGGCTTTACTCAGAATCTACTGATTTAAATGTTAATTGTGTCTAAAAGAACCATCACAGCAGTACTGAGTACATAGCATCTGGGTGCTATGGTCATGTTGATACATAAGATTGGTCATCACAAGGTGAGGCACCCCCTGGGAGCCTCACATCCAGGTTCAGATGAGAATAAATAGGTACTAAAGCAAAACCTGTCTCTTTCCCAGTTGCTTTGATGACCCAGGGCCCCTCCTTCCATCTCCACTCACACTCTCAGGGCATGGAGGAGCAGGGGGTTTTGGTGTCCTCCTTGGAATCTGTCCACATTTCTGTTCATTTGCTCATTCCAACCTGATCTTTCCAGATTCTCCAACCTAATTCTCACCTCAGTCACACTTTGGACTATCTTCTTTGTTCTTACCTGGAGATTCTCATCTTTGATTGCAGTATTTGGTACCTTGCCCCTTCCAGCAGGTAATGGAAGCTTCAGCTCCCCCTCTGTCCCATCCAGCCTCCCAGGCACAAGAAGGTTTCGAGACAAAGAAATTTCTCATTTCCATTTCAAAGTTGGAAACTGTGAGCTAGAAAGGAGTTAAATTACTTGCCGCAAAGATCTTTCAGAGAAAGTCTAGTGCTGCCAACAATGGGGTTTTCTGCACAGCCACACCATTCCCCATCTGTGTCAGAATCCTTGGTGCATTTTTCAAGCTTAGTGTCCAAGACATCTCCAGCCCTAATAAGAATAAGGTGCCCCAGGCTGGTTCCCCGCCAGGGCGGGAGTGAGCAGAGACGCATTCCTTTGAAGCTGGTTTCAGGTTCTGGAATGCTTTCCTGAAAACCACACAATCTCAGGAGAGATCCATCACCTGCCAAAGCTGCCTTAGGTCCGTGTCAAGACAGGGGCCTTGGACCTCTGAATGAGACAGTGTCTGCCCCCGATTAGCTGCTTCCTGTGTGGTGGCTGCAGGATTTACTCAGAGCTGATCTGGGCAGACCTGGCTGAAACTTGGTATGAACCCCCTACCTCATCTTTCTCCCCATCCTTCTCTCCCCACTCAACCCCATACCTCCTCCAGATATTTTGTCCTTGGATATCAGAACAGAAGGCCCAGGACCCAAGGCACACTCAGAGAAACACTTCTCTGGCTCTAGACCTAGAAACATCCTCCCGTCCAGGGCCTGGGGAGAGGGGTGGGCTGCCCCCTTGCACGATGGCACTGCGGTGTCTTAAGAAGGCAGCTGCAGACGCAGTCACATGAGCACTGAACGAGGAGTCAGGGCCCTTGAGACCATGACCCCTGACGCTGCTGTTCCCTTCCTGGTGACCGCAAGCAAGTCACAGAGTCAGAGAATGGTAATGCCAGGTGTGCCCTTGGAAATCATCTTTCTACTTCCTTCACTTCAGAGGTGAGGAGGCTCCAAGAAGGCAGGCCAGTGGCTTAAGGTCCCAGACTGAGGTGGCATCAGAACCAGAAATAAAATATGCTGACCGGTACACTTCCAGTGATTGCCTCTGTCCCTCCTCAGTTTCTCTGGACCTTCAATTTTCTCACCTGTCAAGTGGGGGCCATTGTAAAGACCAAATGCGATTGTGGATAGAAAACAGTTCTAAAAAGGTGAAAGTGTTGAGTTCTCAGGAGGCTCTTTACTCCCAGGAGTAGCACGGGTTGCCTTCCCGTATCTGATGAAGCCCAGAAAGGATGAGGGTCTGAATTCCAGGATGAAGGATGCCAGTGATAATGCCAGCTGATGCTGGTGAATGTGTCTGTAACTATTAAGACTGAAACACTTGTGGCTCCTGTCTCCCTGTCTCCCTGAGTGCCCTTCTGCTGCCCTGCCCCTCCCCTAGTCATCATTGGACCTCACATTCTGGGAATTAGAAGGTAAACATCTGGCACAGCAGGAGGTCTCTAAGACCCTGCTCCATCCTTACTGCCCATCAGCATCCATTCTGATTGGTCAGGGCTCATACTGTACTTAAATGTCGGTTAACTATTGATATGCAACAAAACCACTCTGAAACTCTGTGGCTTAAAAGACGAGTTTATTATTATCTCTCAAAATTCTGTGGGTTGATCAGACTCAGCTGCCTGGTTTCCTGCTATAGTCCCACATGTGATTGCTCTCAGCTGGTGCTTGGGGCTGACATTGTTTGAGGCCTCAGCTGGACAGGATGTCTAACATGGCTCGGTTATTTCTACAGCTGGCATCAGATGGCTGATGGTGCCGCCATCAGCTGGGAGCTCAGTGGAGGTGTTGACCCTAATGGAGTTCCTACACTTGGCCTCTCTTTGTGGCTTGGGCTTCTCACAGCAGGGTAGCTGAGATCCCAGAGAGAGTGTCCCGAGAGACAGTGAGCCAAAGGCAGGAAGCCAAACTGGCCTGGCACCATCTCTACCACGGTTGATTTGTCAAAGCCGTCATGAGCCCTCCTGGACTCAAGGGAGTGGGAGAGTGCCAAGACCAACTTGCAGAAGAGCCTGTGGGTGACAAAGATTGTTGCATTCATCTTTGGAAAAGAGAGTCTGCCCCGGTCCCTGAGGGAGAAGCTCACCTGGCCAGCACGTGGTCTGTCTGATGTCCCCCTGCCCTTCCTGTTGCAGCCCCTTCTGCTTCCTAGGAAGGCCACCATCAGCTCCAGTGGGAGCATCCCTTCCACTCTCCAGCACTTGCTTTCCTCTGTTGTCATATCTCCGTCTGAGAACAGAGCTGCCAGCCCCCCTTTATGCTCTCACACCAAAGGCAGGTACTTTTGACCAGACTCGCATCAGTGGCAACATGGTGCCCTTTCTCCTGGCCAAACCAAAGGGTGATATTGGCCTTGGGAACCAGCATGGAAGCTCGTCCCCATATGTGTGTTAGTGAGAGGTGGGGGAGCTTGGCAGAAAGCATTGCTGTCAGTGGTCTTTGGGCAAAGATTGGTTCCTGCCAGAGACATGAGTTCTGAGATGATGACTGAATTCTGAGATGAATCCAGTGGTGCGTCAGGAACAAGCAATCTGAGGGGGCATTGCCCTCCCCAACCACCCTGTATGCTTGTCATCCATCCTTAGCCTTGTATGCAGGCTTGTCAGCCTAGGCTGAATTCTGGGTGGTGTCTGGACAGTTTCTCTTGCTGCTCAGAAAGGCTCCATCCTCATTTTCTGCAGGTTTGAACAGGGCTTGGCATCTCTGTCAACCACCATTGCTCTTTAGAGCATTCCAAATGCCTCATTTCCCTCTCCCAGCTTGAAATGTGGCTGCAGCTGCAACCCAGATCTCTGCCATGGACTTCCTTGCAATTCTCTGCCAGCCTGTCTTGGGGAGAAGACTTTGTATGACCTTCCATTCCAGTGAAGAAAAAGCAAGTGGCTCTTGGTCTCTCTCCCATCCACCCAACCCCCGATGTGCTTTTTAGCTGAGGGAAAAATCTGTTATTCATAAAGAAAAACAAAGGATGATAAATTATAGGACCTTGTAAAATATATTAAAATGCATCCACACTTTCTTCTGGGTAATTGGATTTAGGGTGACAGCGGCCAGGCTCTGCAGCTTACGCAGGAATGCCAGCTTTGCTCAGTCATTTTCATTCTTCTGGTGTGATCCCACAAAGGCCTGGCTAAGTCCGAGGCCTCCACTGTCTCCTGGCCAGCATGTGTTGTAATCTTGTCCACAATTTCATTACCCTCTGAATTAGGAGCTTCATTAAAATGATATGTCTCTCTCAGCGTTGTGAATGACAAGTGACCTTCTAACCAAATGTGGCCTCATTAGATGACAGGAAAGAATTAAATGTCAGGATGCAGGGTGGTAAGGTTTGGATATTTATGAAGGTCAAATGAAGGGTGAGTAATATAATGAAGTATTCCACTTAAAGTCAGACCAGTGCTCCTGGGAACCACTGCCCTGGCTACTCTTTGGTGCTGTAAGAAATGGATTTTCTGTAGACTTTGCTTGCATTGCAAGGTTGTGGACTGTTCAGAGTTTGTGTGAAACCACAGCTATATCCTAATTGTAATTGGAAGACTGGTTGGAAAAAAACCTGGAAAACGTCCAGAAATAACTTGTTTCTGCCAACTGTCTTAATCTTCCACTCCAACCAGTTATTGATTGGTTAATTGGTGTTTTGCCAAAGAAGAGGTCTCAGGAGGCAGGCAGCTTTGCTCATCCAAGAATCCCTTTGATTTGGCTCTGTTAGATTTCCTGTCTTCATAGACCTTGTCTTTATCTCTTCGGGTAAATAGAAGTCTGTTTTTAAAAGCCATGCCCAGTGCTGTTCACTGGTTTGGGGCTGCTCAGTGGGATGAGGAAGAGGCTTTGGGGCTGTAGGGGACTTGCTTTCTAATTGGCCTGACCCTAAGATCTGGAGGCCATGGGAGCGGGAGAGAGTTGGGGATAAAGGATGCTAAGACTCACTGGGGTGGTCCATTCAAGGTCTAAGAAGTTTGTCCCCTAAGGTTCCCCTGGGGATTCAGAAAAGTGCCACCAGGAAGGATTTTGTAGTTTTTATACAAGAGTATCTAGTCAAAGGGAAGAACAGTGGATAGGTTTTACCCTGGGTCCCATTTACCAAGTCCTGGTGCTGGGCTGCGTTCATCTGCAGCAGTGGCTAGGAAACAATAGCCCGTGAGTCGAATGAGGTCCACTGCCTATTTTTAGAAATAAAAACATTTTGGAACACAGCTCTCCACCCATTTGTTGATGTGTTATCTCTNACTCCTTTTCCTATTTGGAACCAGTCTGTTGTTCCATGTCCAGTTCTAGCTGTTGCTTCCTGACTTGCATATAGATTTCTCAAGAGGCAGGTCAGGTGGTCTGGTATTCCCATCTCTTTCAGAATTTTCCACAGTTAATTGTGATCCACACAGTCAAAAGCTTTGACATAGTCAATAAAGCATAAATAGATGTTTTTCTGGAACTCTCTTGGTTTTTCCATGATCCATTGGATGTTGGCAATTTGATATCTGGTTCCTCTGCCTTTTCTAAAACCAGCTTGAACATCAGGGAGTTCGTGGTTCACGTATTGCTGAAGCCTAGCTTGGAGAATTTTGAGCATTACTTTACTAGCATGTGAGATGAGTGCAATTGTGTGGTCGTTTGAGCATTCTTTGGCATTGCCTTTCTTTGGGATTGGAATGAAAACTCACCTTTTCCAGTCCTGTGGCCATGGCTGAGTTTTCCGAACTTGCTGGCATATTGAGTGCAGCACTTTCACTGCATCATCTTTCAGGATTTGAAAGAGCTCAACTGGAATTCCATCACCTCCACTAGCCTTGTTCATAGTGATGCTTTCTAAAGCCCACTTGACTTCACATTCCAGGATGTCTGGCTCTTGGTGAGTGATCACAGCATCGTGATTATCTGGGTCATGAAGATCTTTTTCGTACAGTTCTTCTGTATATTCTTGCCACCTCTTAATATCTTCTGCTTCTGTTAGGTCCATACCATTTCTGTCCTTTATTGAGCCCAACTTTGCATGGAATGTTCCCTTGGTATCTCTAATTTTCTTGACGAGATCTCTAGTCTTTCCCATTCTGTTGTGTTCCTCTATTTCTTTGCATTGATTGCTGAGGAAGGCTATTGTATGAGACTAACACACACTATCGTATGAGACTAATACTTTTTCCCATAGTCCGTTAGTTGTTATATAGACTTTAGAGGAAATCTCAGACAATTCCAGCGTGATGGGATGGAATGATAAATCTAATGGTCTGCACAAGTTAAGGGAATTATACTATGGGTGCTTTTTCCTTTTTTTTTTGACAAAAGCAAGCAAATACAACACCTCTGCCATTGGTAACTGTGAAATAATCTATTTTTTAAAAGTTGATTACACAAAGTCAGAGCAGGAATGGCTGGTTACGGAAGAGGCCATGAAGACAGACCTGGGGACCTGTGATGGGGGGAGCATGAATCAGGATGAGGGGGCAGCCATAGAGGACATTTGGGACCCTAAGTCCAGAGATGGAGGAGAGAGATACTAAGCTGGGCAGGATCCTGCACCCCCAAAGCATTAGCGAGCCACTTCCTGGGGCTGCTGTCACTCTTGTCAGATCCCAGGGAGACACATTCCTCACTTCCCTTCCTCCTGGCCTTGTGCCACCAGCCTGCTGCCCACACCCTGCTGGAAATTGTGGAAACCTAGAATTTGGCCTGGGTGTGTTATAGAGGACATTATTGTTGTTGTTCATTCGCTAAGTCATGTCTAACTCTGTGACTCCATGGACTGCAGCACGCCAGGTTTCCCTGCCCTTCACCATCTCCTGTAGTTTGCTCAAACTCATGTCCACTGAGTCAGTGATGCCATCCAACCATCTCATCCTCTGTTGCCCCCTTCTCCCACTTGTCCTCAGTCTTTCCCAGCATCAAGGTCTTTTCCAATGAGTCAGCTCTTGGCATCAGGTGGCCAAAATATTAGAGCTTCAGCTTCAGCATCAGTCCTTCTGATAAGTATTCAGGGTTGATTTCGTTTAGTATTGACTGGTTGGATCTCCTTGCAGTCCAAGGGACTCTCAAGAATCTTTTCTAGCACCACAATTTGAAAGCATCAATTCTTCGGTGCTCAGCCTTCTTTATGGTCCAACTCTCACACCTGTACGTTCAAGATGTATGCAATCCTAATATCTGTTTGGCGCCTACTTCCCTTAGGATTTCATGGCAATTGTCCAGTGTGCCCATGTTCACACATCCCTTTGAATATACACATAGTATTACTCACAGACACTGTATTGACTTCAGAATCTTTTGTAGGAGGGTGGCTGGCTCTGTTTCAATTAACATCTTTATCATAAGTAGAGCACACCAAGTAGCCTTACTCAGCAAGTGAATGAATTCCCTCAAAGTAAGTTGGGGAAGTAGCAATGCTCTTAAGACATCCTGGGCTGGATATGCTTGTGTGCATGTATGTGTGTTTGTGTGTATATGTGTGTGTGTGACATTTCAACTGAATGAGGCAGGCTTTGAGGCTTGGGAGAGGATGGGAACATTGGGACATTGCCTGGAAGACATCTCTTATTCTGTAAATCCCAACTTTGGGAAAGGCTCTTATTTATCTGGAAGATTTGACTGGGCTTTTGGCCTGCTCAGAGGCAACAGAAGAATCTGTCAGTCTGTGAAGGTATGTCCTGCTCAGCAGCAGAGAACAACCAAAGTTCCTCACATTCAAGTTGTCTATGAAATCCACACTTGGCTCTATAGCTCTAATCAGAAGCAATTCTGGAAGGAAGCTTTGTCTTTGCAAGGCCAGCAGTTGAGAGTCCTCTGATCAGTTCTTCCCTGGGAGCTGACTGATTCATTTGACTTCGGCAAAGGCCACTTTAGGGCCCCAGAGCACCAAAGCTGCAGTTTCTGGAGCCCAAGAGCCGGGATTGTGGTTCTTTTGCTTCTTATGAGGAAAGAGCCCAGTCCTGGGGTTTGCCTCAGCTGGACAAATGAACCCACCATGACTTACTTCCCCTGAAGTCAGAGCTAAAGGTTCTGAGGGTGTCATTCTGGGCTATGCTGGGAAGGAAGGTGTGAGCCCTGATGCAGGGCAGGAGAGATCAAAACAGACTCCAGCCCTTTTCAGAGGTCAGAAGAATTTCTTAAGCAAACAGTTCTGCACTGTGGAGACTCACCTAGCTACGGAAGCACAGATGCTCGCATGTACCCAGATTTTCTTCTGAGTCAGACGGTTTTATATGGTGAATGTGTCCATCCATCCCTCTGCAAATACACTGCAAGCAGGGTGCCCCCCTCCCAGATCTCAAGTGCTGCCTCTCCCACCTCCCTCCTTCCCTCCCCAGGCCTCTTCTTTAGGAAGTCTTTCCTGGTGGTCCTAAGTCAGAGTCTTTACCCTCTGATAGTATGGAGTCTCTTTGGTCAGGAGTGCCTGACAGGGTAAGGCCAGTGTGGGAAATAGCTCAGATTTGCTTCCAGACTTCTCTTATAGAAGGTCTTTTCTTCCCTAAGGAACTATAATCTGTAATCTGGGCTAGTTTAAGGGAAAAAGAGACTTAGATCCAGGAGCTTAATTAGGTGGGTGGGGTCAATGGAAATGAGGTCACGTGTACCTTCTCGGGACACTTGATCAGGAAGGCCACACTGACTTGCCCACCCAGTGCCCAAAGTGTGGTTTGCTCCAGGCTCCAGATGCCTGATGGATGGATCTCGGCTCTTCCCAACATCCCAAAGCCTTGCCATGGGTGTAATGGAAAATTTTAGGTCCCAGGGCTACATCTTTGTTAAAATCATCAGTATTTTAAAGAGATTATTTATGCCAACAACTGTTCATCTTTTCCCTTAAATGACCTGGGGTCATGACCACAGTTGCTTTTAACCCTGCTTCCTTTGGCCTCTGGGGTTTTAGGGGCTGGTGAAAGCTTCTTGACACTCAGAGAGCCTTTGAGCACTGATTACACAGCAAGGAGGTGAGGGGATCATAGGGAGCTTGGGGGTGGGGTATGGAGCGTTTGTCTCTCCAAAGACCACATGAATGATTTTTACTGTTTGATACTTGGATTGCCTTTTCTTCTGCTATTGGACGTCACCAAACATTTTTGGGAGCGAGGGCAAGACAAATATCACTCTCTTGCCATTTGGTATAAAGTTTTTTTCCTTCTTTCTTTGGTTTCAATGTCTGCTGCCTCTTATAATCCCTGGATAACCAAAAGGCATCTGACTGATAAAAAAATATTTCTCTCTGGAGCCCAGAGGCATGAGTTCAGAGACAGTCCTTGCCAAGAGTGCATAACTGCATAAAGGCTGGCATGTGTGACCAGGGCTTAGTAGTCTCGCTGACAGAAGAACCCATTAGTCCAGGGAAGATGGAAAAGCCTTAATGTGGCCAGCAGTCATTTGGATTCTCACTCAGTGCATGGGAAGTCACAGGACATGCTGATTCAGAGGGACTGGGCATGGTCCTTAAATCTCTCTAAAGGAAGAAGGAGAGGAAATAGGCTGTGTAGCCTGGAGGGCAGGGCAAGATAGATGTGCAGAGAGGCAGATCTGACGCCAAGAGCAGACAGAACTTTCTAAAGGTCAAAGGGCAGTGTTGCCTCCAATCTGGAGAAAGATAGTAGAAGCTAGAGGAATTCTCATCCCTGATGTTGCTCCAAGTGTTCCTATCCCTTGGAAGACCTAAGAAGCCAAGTATGCAGCAAGACCATACAATGTGGTGGTCCTTAATAAAAGTACACACACACTAAACAAAACAAGCCTGATGATGCCTGATCTTTTAAAAAATAACGATGCTGCTCATGTTTAGTGCAAAAATAATGAAGCAGGAGGGAGGAAGGAATGGTACAAATTTAGAAATTTACAAGACATTTGATTATCATGTATCTTGTAAAAGAAGTGATGATTTTTCATCCAAAATTAGAGTAATACTGGCAATCTTGGCCAGTATTCAGCTAAGGGTGAACAGCTCCTACTTGAACGAAGTCAAGCCTGTCCCAGTGTGCTGGAGGGGAGGATTCACAGGATAGATCCCTCTAGGAGATGAGGGTGGCTGTCTCAGTTTCCATCTATACCTCCTGCCACACACAGCCCATTCCCAACATATGTGACAGCAGATAGGCCAAAGAATCTCCTGAGGACCTCACCACGTGGCAAACCTCAAAGGCCCACCTGGTGTTCTCCATCACCCCTGCCCCCACCCCCTGCCATATGTCCCCTCGTCTCGGAGATAACGCTGGTTGTTGGGTTGCAGTCCCATCCTTCTGCTACACAAAGGGCATACTCAAGCAACTTAGCAATAAAACCATCTCGAAGGGAGACCAGCTGGACTTATAAATAAACATCCCGAGCACATTAATCTGCTGAAGGTTTTTATGAGGGGAAGCATAAAATTTCAAATAAAGGGCTAATGGGAAATATGTCCAAAATGTTGGAACTGGTGATGCTCTACAGTAGGGAACTGCCCAGATAGAACCATAAAACAAAACGTAACTAACAGCTGATTCAGTTTTAAAACCCCAGCCTTCTCACTCCCACACCTGAGTTGTATATTTTATCTGAAGGGCTGTTTCATGTTCCAGAGCCAGCTCTGCTTGCAAGCGAGCTGTCACATTTTATGGCCCTGACTTTAAAGAGCAGGACATTTCTTTCCTGGAGAAGAAGGCTAATAGGAGGTAAACTGCAGGGATTATGGGTTCTCCCACAAATCCAGGCTAGCAGATGCGCCTCTTTTCTGTAATCAAAATGAATGTTTTCTTTGGACCCAGCTAGGAAGGCCCCTTAAAACATCCCAGGCATAGGAGACATGTGCCAGGCCAGATCACAGATTGGAAGCAGACGGTGAGGAAAGCAGGTGTCTAGCCCTTTGGAGTACCTGCTCCTTTCCCCCTTCAGGAGAGGTAATTTTAAAAAATGACAAGGTGATTTTCTTCTTTTTAAGTGAAAAATGGGAGATGGCATCTGGTTAGCATTGCTCCCTGCCCTGCCCTTCACCTCCGTTAACAATCTGCTTTCTTCCCTTGGCTGGGGCTACAGGGAGCTCTCTTTGTGTTCTTTTCCTCCTTAACTTTGTACCAAGCCATTCGACTCTGCAGAGGAGGACACCCCGCAAATAAGAGTCTTTGGAGTAGTGAAAAGAGCTTGGGTTGGGGAGTGAGAATGTGTTCAGATCCCTATTCTGCCACCTACCCGCTTGTTGGTCAGATCCCTATTCTGCTTGTTGGTCACTTATTTTCCATTTTCTCACTGGGAATAAAAGGGGGATAAAACCCATCATCACAAGTGCATTGTGGGCAATTCATGGAGGCTCCAGAGAAAGCTCCTGTTGGTGCACAGTCCAACTGCCGAAGGTCAGAGTTTGACTGTTGATCAAAAACAAATACTTCCCCGCTCTGAGCCTCAGTTTTCTCATCCATAAAATGGTGATAATAACCCCTTACCAGATTGTTAAGAAGATTAAAGAAAACATGCACAGGAGGTGCTTAGCACCGTGCCCGCCACGTGGGAGCTATAGCATCTTGACCATCATCACTATTAGTTAAGCAGAGATTAGGTTGTTTGGCAGACAGTCTGACTCACCCAAATACCACATGGCTTAAATTCAATAAAGGCAAAACCAAGCATTCCTTCCCCTGCTCCCCTTGCTCGTGATGGAGCCCTTTGATTACAGTTCAACCCACATCTGCCCTTTGGCTGCTTCTCACTCTCAGGCCAGCCTGTACACATGGAGCTCACCGTATGAGCTTTGTTTGCCAAGATGGGTGGCACTCTGTGCTGTCCTGAGATTTGACTGGGACACCCTTTGGGCTGTTTCAGCCCCCAGATGCCTTAGACAAGGACTTGTAGATTAGCTCTAGTCCCTGCATACCACATACCAGCTAGGCACTGCCCTGCCTCCCTCAGGTCAGTGACCTCAATCCCACAAGAGAAGAACAAATGCTTACAGGTGGGCAGGAATTAGTGCATCCCGGATCTTCCCTCTCCAGTCCTACATGGGGGGCCAAACTCCTTTCATCACCTGCCCTACTCACTCCAGTTTGACAGCAACACAGAACAAAAGGAACACAAGTGAAATAAACATACTTGCTCACAGCAGTGAAGAAAAACGGCAGCACTGAATACAGAGCCAGTGGTGCAAGCTCATGACGCGTCCCCAGCATATTCCCTTGGTGGGCTCACGCCTCCTCGAGGCTGAAATCGACTCGTCTCACCGTCTGTGCACACGCTGCCTCCTGGGGTTCTTTAGTTCTTCTTGATTTTTTTTTTTAATGGTGCCCTCTCTCAAGTGGATACCATGATCTAAACTTCCTTGTTCACTTTATCTCTCATCACAGAGCAGAACCTTAATCAAGACTGAAGTAAGGGGAGCCCAGGTCACATGGAGAGGTTGTGCTGGGGTGTTCAGTTGGGGTCCCAGTTTCTTCCCTTAGTAGAAGAAGCCTCAAAGACGGCTTCTGCCCCAGCCACTGCCTGCCCACAATAGCGTAAGAGACCTGACTGAGAACCATCTAGCTGGGCCCATTCAACCCCTCTACCATTAGTCACTCAGTCATGTACGACTCATGCAATCTAGCCCACCAGACTCCTCTGTCCCTGGGATTTCCCAGGCAAGAATACTCGAGTGGGTTGTCATTTCCTTCTCCAGATCTTCCTGACCCAGGGATCGAACCTGGGTCTCCTGCATGGCAGGCAGATTCTTTACCATCTGAGCCACCAGAGAAGCCCAAGTTTCTCTAGGCAAAAGCACAAAAGGCTCAGAAGAACAGCAAGGGACCCATAAATAATAATAATAATAAGCAATCATTGTATAATGCCATTGGGTTGAAAAGGCTTTTGGAGTAATACATCACTAGTCTCTTAAACAGCACTTTTGGCTGTCTGTATGGCTATGAGAGCCATAAGCCATACCCCTTGGAGGGATCTAAAGTGCTACCACCAATTGGTGGTGGGCAGTGGTTCCAAGCTGCAGCAGCAGCCTCCTGACCGACCTGCATGCCTGGCCTCAGGGCTGCCAGGGAGCCTGGGCAATGGAATTCCTCTGGCTGGACACCTTGCCTGGGGAGGCACTGGCTGCCTGGCCCTTGGGGAGTGATCCACCCTTCCTTCTCCGGCAGAGTTGGGAAGATATCCAGGGCCAGCTGTGTGCTTTGGAAAGCTACTTCTTTAGCTCCTCGGCTCTTTCCTCTGTGCAGGAGGATACAATTAACCTCCAGTTTTACACCCTGGAACTCCAAGTACCAAAGAAGATTCAGGGTTTTTCAGGTATAATTTCTTTATTTGACTTTTAGCAAATGGAGACAATAATAGAATTCAAACATGCAGGTCCTCCGGGGTGAATCTTGTAACCACAAGTGTAAAGGGGTTTCTAGTTAACTTTGGCTTGTGTGTAAAGTCCTTGCTCTCCCTGAAGAATGGGTGTGAAGGTTCAGGTTATGCAATGGTCTGGGAATGGAGATTTGGAAGAGAGGACTGAGGTTCCTCAGAATTATAGAACATGCCATTAGCCAGCAAGCAGGTGGTCAGAAAGGAAAGCCAGGCAGGGCTGCCATGAGGGTGTGCAGTAAGCATGGCACACTCTGTCAAGGTGTGTTTTCCATAGCTGTACTCAGCCATCAACCCTGCTGTGTACTGAATGTGTGTGTCCCTCCCACATTGATAACTTGAAGCCTTCATCGGGGATGAAGGTCATGTGGGTGGAACCCCCATAATGGATTAGTGCCCTTATAAGAAGAGAAAGAGAGCAGAGCCCTCTCTGCTATGAGAGGGCATAGCAAGAAGATGGCCATATACAAGTCAGAAGGGCCCTCCCTAGACACCAAATCTGTTGGCATTTTGATCTTGAACTTCCCAGCCTTCATTTGTTTAAGTCATTAATATTTAAATTAAGTATCTAGTTAAGTATTAATATTTTGTTAAAGCCACCTGTGCTATCTAAGACAAGCCCTAAAATCCTACATTTAATTTTGTTTCATGGGCCCAGATGAACCTATGAGATCCTCACTTCCAGCCAGATCTGCTCACAGTTGAAGACCCTTGTGGTTTGGGACTTTGTGACTTCATATAGTCACAAATCTGTGTGGAGAATGCCCTCCACATCGTGAGTGTCCCACCTTGTCAAAGCCTTGACTTTCCAATCAGAAAGACATTGGCCTTTACTGGTCACTGTGTCCATCTACACTGAAGGAAGTGAAGACCAGAGTCAATTATCCAACTAACCCACCAAGCAAACCCCATCGATATAAGAGGGAACTTCTTGACAGGGATTGGTTCTCTATAGGGTTGGAACTCCCTGGATATATGCTCAGGATTCCATGGCACTTTGTAGGGATTCAGCCAGCGATGTAAATAATCATGCCTCTGTGTAATGGAGCTCAGTTCTCTTACACCTTTAGAATTCACAAGAAGCCCAATTTCAATGGCTTTGCAGACAGACTACTGAAGTTCAAGTTCTGACTCTAACACTACTAGCTGTGTCAACTTGGATAAGCTACTTAATCTCTCTATGCTTCAATTTTCTCACCTGTAAAATAAATAGTAGTACCTCCCTCATGGGATTATTATAAGGATTTTTATTTCACTCTCTATCTTAGAGAAGTTTTTGGTTGTTAAATACAGTACTATTGTTAGTCATTATTTTTAATGAAAACTGGTAGTTTTCATTGTAACAAGCCATGGGAAGCTTACAGCCTTCCAAAGTTCACAAAAATATGTTCTATTTTGATAGCATGTTGTTTAATCAAAATTTGAATTTGTGCTTGATGAGGTACCCACTCTCCATCTTGTCACAGTCCCAACCACTTACATTTCAGACATTTTTTGTTACCAGCTATGTCCCTGTACGCCCTAGGGTTTGTAACATATTGTCTTCTGGAAAAGTTAATTGGATAGATTGTAACATAGCATTAGAACCTGATGCAAAGAGCTGATTCATTGAAAAAGACCCTGATGCTGGGAGAGATTGAAGACAGGAGGAGAAGGGGTCAACAGAGGATGAGAGGGTTGGATGGCATCATTGACTCAATGGATATGAGCTTGAGCAAACTCCAGGAGATGAAGGACAGGGCAAGCTTGGCATGCTTCAGTCCATGGGGTTGCAAAGAGTCAGACATGACTGCATGACTGAGCAACAACAACAATAGCAAGAGAACACAGCATCCATGGGTGGAAAGGTCTCTAGTAAGGGAGGTGAGATTTGCAGCCAGTGAAGGCATTTTGGAGTGCATGTTAGCAGTCTGTCACTTTCCCTCTTCTCCTCCTCTTGCTGCACCCCTGCACGTGGTGGAAATGATGAAAGCCTGAAGAGTCTGAAGGGGTGACTGCCCAGGACAGACACACGTGTGTGCACCAATAGTTCAGTCCTAGTCTGAAGGCTGGAAGAGACCAATGTTCCAGTTCAAACAGAGGGGCAGGAGGAGTGTTCTTTTACTTAAAAAAAGTCAGCCTTTCAGGTCTGGTCAGGCCTTCAACTGATTGGATGAGGCCCACCTATGTTAGGGAGGGCAATCTGCTTCACTCCGTTTGCTGATTCACTTTTTAATATCATCCAAAAACACCTGCCACAGACACAGCTAGAATGATGTTTGGCCAAACATTAGGCACCCCATGGCCCAGTCAGGTTGACACACAAAATCAACCATCACACATACCTTTATAACCTCACAGATGTACCCCTACTGCATAGCTATACAATCTGGCATCGTGGGCAGTGCATGCTGTGTGTCTTCTTCAGCAGCTGCACTGGTCCACTGGATCCACTGATCCAGTGCCATTCCAGTGGATCAGTGGATCCAGTGGACCCAGCAATGGATATTCCTGGTCCTGATATGCACTGTGATGCCTACTCTCTGGGGGCCATTGTCAGCTCCAGGAATGGACCTCTGTGACTAAGGCTTCCCACTGATAAATGGCCCTCAGTGAACAACTTCTCTTTGCTGTGGTTTCTTCACAGGATGATTTTCTCCAGATTCTAGTGGGATGGAAGGGCTGTTTCAACACCTTCCACAGTAGCTGGGGAGTGAGCAGTCAGGAGGCTCTGGCTTAAAAGCCTTTTGTCTTCATCTGTAGCTCTGAAGCATGTGCTGTGAAAAGCAGGACATGGATTTTCCTGTCCTTGGACATGTCTGCCTTTAGCATTAGAATTTAGCAGATCCAGCCTCTTAGTTGGTAAGTTGTTTCCTCATCTCTGATCCTTCTTTTGCACTTACCTCTCCTGCGTGTGTGTTTTGGGATCTGGCTACTCAAAACCTACTATGCTGATAGCCCACCAGGCCTGTCCGCTCTCCCTAAAAGTCTTAGTTCCAAAAGCAGCCTCTTCCCAAACCTACCAGATCATGACACCAGGTCCCCACTGGGTGAAAGGCACCCATTAGGGAAAGTTCACATTAAGTGGGAAAACCTAGATAGCCAGCCTTACTCATCCTATGGGTCCTTTTCATCATACAGTGATAAAGAAAAAAGCGGGAATCTTATTCACCTTATCCCTTGCCTTCCAATTTCTTTCTCTAAAGGAACCAGTTTCTTATGTGAACTTCTAGAAGGAGTCTATGCATATCTAAGCACATATATTCTTTTTTTTTTTTAAGAACATAGTAGCATTCTGTACAAAAAAATCTGCATCTTTATTTCATTTTACTTCCTTGGAGATCATTTTATACTAGGATGTATAGAACTGCCTAAAAATATTTATAGCTCTGTATCATTACATTGCATTGGTATACTTCAATTTATCTTACTGGTTGCCTGATTCACATTTGGATTGGTTCTAATCTTTTGCGTCTATAAGAGCAATACTGCCCTGAATATCATGGATCTCAAATCCGTGGGATAAAAACTAAAAGTGAATGTGCTGGGTCAAACTGCTTTGCAAACTGCTTTGCAAATTTGACTCCTACTGCCTGACTGCCCTCCATGAAAGCTGCATCATCTCCCAGCAATGTCCGAGAGTACCAGTTGCCCACACATACACTAACGCAATGTGGTGACAAAGTGTTTGGCAATTTGATACGTACAGAGTGGTGTTTCATGGTGGTCTTAATTTGGATTTTTACATTGTGAGTGAAGTTTTGCATCTTATGTTTGTCTATGTGTCTGAGTTTTCTTTTCCCTGCACTGTCTGTGCAGACCTTCTCCCGTTTTTCTATTGTATTATGCTATTTTTCTACTGACTTAGGGGGGCTTCCCAGGTGGCACTAGTTATTGGAACTCATCAACAGAGGATGAGGTGGTTGGATGGCATCCCCGATTTGATGGACATGAGTTTGAGCAAGCTCCAGGAGATGGTAATAGACAGGGAAGACTGGCGTGCTGCAGTCCATGGGGTCCCAGAGTCGGACATGACTGAGTGACTGAACTGAAAGAGGGGGGAGGATTTATTTCCCTTCTCCATGCTTTATATTTCTGAGTTCAAGGACACCCGTAAATGTAAGTCTTGTCCTCTTTCTGACCCCCACCCCCGCCACTCATTTCAACTGTGGAGAAGAGAAGTAAATTATCTGGTTGGTGAGTTTGGGATGAAGGGGGTGGACTTGCCTCTCTCTCTCTCCCTGCGCTTTGGGATCTGCTTACCTGCAGAACGCAGGTGCTTCTGGTAGCTCTGCTGTCAGTTTAGTGACAAAGGCCCTGCTCTGGCCAGGTGAGGCCTGTGGCTTTCCAAAGCTGTCTGTGATCTGGAGGAGATCTGCTTCACTCCAGGGTCTGGCCTTAGGAGACCTATGGTTTGCATACCTAAACCGTGTTCTCCAAAAAGCTCTGTCAGGGGACTTGCCTGGCGACCCAGTGGCTAAAACTCTGCACATCCGATACAAGGAGCATGGGTTCAATCCCTGGCTGGGGAGCTAGGATCCCACATGCTGTGTGATATCTGGCCAAGGAACAAGTAAATAAGATTAATTAAAAAAATACTTTAAAAAAGCTCTGTCAGTAATAAAGCTGGTTTTGGAATCCTCATTTATCTATTCCCGTGTCTATTACAAGTTGGTTTGGAATGTTGGTAGGGAAAGAGTTTCTATGATATTTATTAGATCTCTCAGACTCCAAAGGAGCATTATATGTCTTAAGGAAATTAATATTTTACCTGTGATGCAAGTTCCAAATATTTTTTCTGAGTGAGGTGGAAGTGAAAGTCTCTCACTTGTGTCCGACTCTTTGTGACCTCATGGACTATGCAGTTCATGGAATTCTCCAGGCCAGAATACTGGAGTGGGTAGCCTTTCCCTTCTCCAGGGAATCTTTCCAACCCAGGGATTGAACCCAGGTCCTCCGCATTGCAGGTGGGTTCTTTACCAGCTGAGCCACAAGGGAAGCCCAAGAATACTGGAGTGGGTAGCTTATCTTCTGACCCAGGAATCGAACTGGGGTCTCCTGCACTGTGGGTGGATTTTTTACCAACTGAGCTACCAGGGAAGCTGGTTTTCATTTATCTTTTCTTTTGTCATTTGGTGTTTTTCTCCTTGATGTGGAAATCTAATCAAAATTATCGATCTATTTTATGTGTATGGAGGTTTTGTAACCTGCCTAAAAAGGCCTTTTTCTCCCTGCTGGATTATAAAATAGGTCCTTCTGAGTTTTTTTCGTCTGCATTTGTTTTTCATGTGAGGTCCTTCCTGGGGTGGTGGGCTACCAGGAGCCTGGGCTGACTCTGAGGGAACGGAACTTCAGGAGGCGGCAGGGGGACGAGACCCAAGGCAACATCAGCTCCACGGCTAGGCGCGGGGCCAGCCCTGTGTGGGGTGTGTGGTTGTGGATCAGGTGTGGGTCTCTGGAGTGGCCTGAGCCCTTCAGCAGCCACTGTGGGGAGGAGGACCTGCTTGAGGAGCCTCCATGTGGGGCCAGAAAGGGAAGGGCTTTCTCTGCCTACCCTGTGAGCTGGGTGGAGGCAGGACTAGGCCCCAGGTTTCCCAAGCACAAGCCATGGGCCTGGCTTCTGGATTCAGCGGCCCAAGTCCAGCTTGATTCCAGTTGAACCAGAGCTCAGGGGACAGTGTACCCAGCTCTGAAGCTGATGGTCCCACAGGTCTCCAGAATTTGGATGTACGCTCTGGACCTGGCTGAGTTCTAACTCCTGCTCTGGACGTGGGGTCTGCTGGGGTAATGAGAAAATCAGGGTGGGGCTCACTTGTAGCCTCCAAGAGAGAAGTGGTGATTTGCTTTCTTTCTTCCGAGTAAAATGAACAACAGGCTGCAAACGTGGGATCACTTAGAGACCAAAGGCTTCTGCATCGGGTCCTTGTTACTCTGTGAGCTCCTTTCACATCTCATAAAGGAACATGCCTTCAGGGGGCCATGTGCTTCTCTACTCTCAGCCCCTCGTGACTCAATGACCTGAGGACCAGGCCGCTGAGCTGCTCAGTGTCGTCCCACCTGTCTACCAGCAGCCCCTCCTCCTTCTTACCAGTGCATCCTTGAATGATGAAAAGATCTCCAGCGCTTTGTTTTTCATAAGCATAGTTAAACACTATGAAGATTCTTTATGAATTCAGGTGGGTCTAGACAAGTATGAAGATGCCTAATTGTAAGTGTTCATGTGCTGTGTGTATGTTTCTGTGCTTAGTCGCTCAGTCCTGTCTGACTCTTTGCGACACTATGGACGTAGCCCAACAGGCTCCTCGGTCTATGGGGATTCTCCAGGCAAGAATACTGGAGTGGGTTGCCATGCCTTTCCCCAGGGGATCTTCCCAACCCAGAGATTGAACACAGGTCTCCCACATTGCAGGTGGATTCTTTACCATCTGAGCCACAAGGAAAGCCCACCAGGAAGTATATATGTTTACATCTTATGTATTACAAGTTATCATGTCTCTTCTAGTGATAAGATTAATTCTATGGTGACTTTGGTATAGTTTCTTCCTTGCATTCTCTTGCTGTTCAGAGAGCCCTGAACAGTCTCCACTAGGGCTACCATGTACAATTGCACAGGTTTGTGCCCTGCACACCACCAAGGGGTGCCACTGATTTTATAGTCTGTAAGCTGAATGTCCAGGCTTCCCAGGTGGCGCTAGTGGTAAAGAACCCACCTGCCAATGCAGGAGACATAAGAGATGTGGGTTCGATCCCTNGAGATGTGGGTTCAATCCCTGGGTCAGGAAGATCCCCTGGAGAAGGAAATGGCAATCCACTCCAGTATTCTTGCCTGGGAAGTCTCATGGACAGAGGAGCCTGGTGGGCTACAGTCCAAAGGGTCGCAAAGAGTCGGACACGACTGAAGTGACATAGCACCCCCTAGCTGAAAGGACTTATGGACTGTGGCAGCCCTTTCTCCATTCATTGTGTAGTGACAATCTACACAGGCAATTCTAATGCCTTTCTGTAAGTAATGACTCATATGCTATATCCCAGAGCCACATGGAAATATTTCTTGGATTACCTGCTGTTCTGAATTATCCATGCTTAACTCTTCCACTAATGTATGTGATCAAGAATTACTCCCACTCTTGTAGTTGAGCTGAATGAAGAGGATAAGAGGAAAATGTCAGATTAAACTGATCCACACTAAAGTGTGAGTGACTAATATGTCACCCGAGCCCTGGAGGAAGGGGGGGAGGGTATTTCATTTCAGAGAGGGATCGTTCACTAAAAGGCAGACTGGGTTGTAAAAAGTCACAACTAGGTGGTCAGGGAGGGAAGATCTTACGTCAGGGTGGAGGAGATTTGAGGGTAGGGTTCATTAAGGCCCTCACTCTCCACTGCTACCATAGGACCAATAACTCAGCAGCCTACAGACTGAGGGGAGCCTTCCTGCAGAGGGTATTTTCAGTGTTTCATTGGGAAATCCACTAATGCTGTGAGCTTTCTACTTCCTGCTGCAGCAGCAGAAAAGGCCCAAGAGTTGTTCTTCGCGACCTTGACCACTGGGAGCTATAGATAGGACTCCAAGGTGGCTAATCAAATGCACTCATTCAGAGCCAGAGCAAAGCATGTCAAGGAGCAGGTGCAGTTAAAATCCTCTCTGTAGAGGGGGAAGCGATTGGGGTCGAGGTGTAATGGCCATGGCAGGAGGACGGAGATGCAAGCATCAGCTGCCTTCTCTGCCTGGTCCGGCACACCCTGCCTGACCATACTCAGCCTCTTTCCAGCCTCTTTCCTGATTCCGATTCTCCAGATTTGCTGTGGATTCTGTAAGTGATCTGATATAGCCACCCTCCCCAATCTCACTGCCCAAATCCTGCCTTACTAGAGTCAGCTTCTTTGTCTGCCTGGTGAATCTTGAGAGAAACACCCTCTGCTCACAAAGTCCTGAGGTCTTACTGAAGTCAGTGATTCTTTCTGGCAAGCAGTGATGTGCTGATGAGCCATCTCTCTAGGGGAAAAAAGTACCTGATGTATGGCATTTGGCATTTGCTGGTTTCCATGGTATAAATACTCTCACGGTGGTCAGTTTCAAAATTGTTGTTGTTCATTTGCTAAGTTGTGTCTGACCCTGCAACCCTGAGCACTGTACCATGCCAGGCTCCTCTGTCCTCCACTGTCTCCTGGAGTTTGCTTAGATTTATGTTCATTGAGTAGGTGATGCTATCTAACCATCTTATCCTCTGCCACTTCCTTCTCATTTTGCTCTCAATCTTGCCCAGAATCAGGGTCTTTTCCAATGAGTTGGCTCTCGCATCAGTTTCAAAATGCCAACCTTTAAACACCTGACTAGCAACATTCTTGAATATTTAACAACAGGCTGTCAGGAGCCAGGATGAGCCAATTTCAACAGAGTACTGTCATCAGAATGTGACCTTTATAGCCAAGGTTTGGGGTTTGCCAGACTCTGAGCAGGGAGCGTGTGAGAAGGTCAGTGTTGAGCAGGGGTCAGCCCCCAAACTGGGGCAGAGAGCAGAGGCAAGGTCTTGGTTGATGATACCCACTGAGGTCAGGAGGAGCCCTTCTGTGGGTAGAGTATGAAAACTGTCCTTGTTTTTGCTTTTAGCCTTGATTGACAACTATACAGGATCCCGTGACTGGGTCAGCTGGGCCTCAGTTCCTCCCTACAAAAAATGGGGAGGACCTTGCCATGCTAACGTCAGAAAGTTCTTGTGAGAACTAGGCGTTTGTGCTGAGGGCCAGGGTGGGTGAGTTCTGCAAGGACAACTTAAGTCTTCTGGGGTTTCAGCAAAGGGATTGAGTCTCACGGGAGGCTTCTGGCTTCACATGCTTTGTAGCATCTGCGTGATACATGCCTGGAGTGTGTGTCTCTGTGTGTTGTGTATGATGTGGTGAAATCAGGCCCCGGGGACCTCCAGCCCAGGGTGGCTCCAGGCATATGTGCTGGATTACTGGTGCTCAGCGGGTGAGCAGACGACAGGATCCAGTTTTAGAGAACATGAAGGGGATTTGAATGTTTAATAAGGAAAGGATGGACAAAGCATGCTACAAGCAGTCCACAAAATGTCGCTGGCAGCCACTGGCCTGCTCCCTCCGGCTTGTGTTGACAGCAGTTGGTAAATAGTCTGATTAATCCGTGTCCTCTTGTGACCTAGAAACTCACAATTTGAGTTGGAGTTTGTTCCTGCGACTTCATGTGTTGGCCAGTTGCAGAGAGAAACAAAGAGGACCCTACATGATTTCCTGGCCTCACATCAGAAAAGCCCTGTAAATAGCTCATTGGCCTCCGAGGGTCACAGGGCTCCGTGTACCAGCCAATGTTGCCCTCCTTGGGGGTTCTGAAATACCTGTGCTTTCTGCCCTGCAGGGTCCTGGCCAACTTGACTGCACAGCCTGAAATTAGGGTTCAGTGCGAAACTCCAAAGGTCCGGGGCAACATCACGGCCCTACTTAAGGGCCCAAAGTCTACTCCAGGGCCTGGGCCCTTCTTCTCTCAGAGCCTTCTCCCAACAATGAACCTAAAACTATCTGAGGAGATTTGAGGTCGTCAGTAGCAGTGTTTTGCATTTACAAACCACATCAATCCAACACTCTATTTCACATCAGCTTTGCCCAAAAAGGACTGTGGGTCAGCTCACAGGGGCTGATACCGGCTGATTCTTTCCAGCACCCTTGGCTCAAGCTGCCCCTGGCATCTACCAGGCCTTAAAGCTGAATGGGAGCAGTGATGCCCAAAGGGNTAAAACTTTCAAGTCCCAAAATAAAAAATCCCCTTTCCACACAAATAAACATTACATATACTCAACTGTGGGCTTCCCTGCTGGTTCAGAAGGTAAAGAATCTGCCTGCAATGCAGGAGACCTGGGTTCAATCCCTGGGTCAGGAAGATCCCCTGGAGAAAGGCATGGCTACCCACTCCAGCATTCTTGCCTGGAGAATCCCATGGACAAAAGAGCCTGGTGGGCTACTGTCCATGGGGTCACAAAGAGTTGGACATGACTGAGTGATTAACACTATACTCAACTGTAGAAGTAAAGGATTATAGACTTGGGGAGCTGGAAGGAATCTTACAGTTTATTTTACTGAAGAAGAAACTATGGACCAGAGAGGAGACTCTTCGCCTGGAGGCAGGATGAAAAGTCAGACCTAGGGCCCTTGTAGCATCTCAGGGGGCAGTGACCTTTGAAAGCCTCTGGAGCCACAGATGAGTTGAGTCATGTCGACTTCATTTGTATGCTACAGGTGTTTGGTCACAGGCTGTGATGGCATGATGTAAGCCTCATCTGTGCCACATGGGACACCCAAAGCCATTACCTCCATTGTGGCAGGGAAAGCTCATAGTAGAGAGTTGGGTACTTCATGTTTTTTCCTCCAAAGAACCAGAGAGAAAATTAGAAGGAAAGGTTCCATAAATTTATGCCACCTGGACCTTTGGGGATGAACCCTTACAAATGCCAAAGGCAGGCTGGCCAGGCCAGGGAAGTATACTGGGTGGGGGAGGGCTATTCCTTGGATCCATGGTGCTTGAGAATGACCGAGAAAGGCCCATGAGAGAAGTGGGGAGGGGTTCTCTTCTGCCTCAAGGCCAGATTCCCCCCAGAGCATCACAGCACATGGTGTTGGAGGGGGTGAAGTGAGTGCCCGGCAAGGGGACTTCTCTTTGCCCTGGAGACCACTGACGTTTTGATGGGACCATCTGACACAGGAACATGTAGTAGCAGCAGAAAAAAATACCCTGTGAAATGCTCTGTTTTTTCTTTTAGTTACTAAGTCATGTGGGTAAAAGTTTTCCTCTGCATCCAGGGTGGGGACAGTGAAGCCTGGGGCTGGGGGAGGTGGACAGGGGTATTAGGTATATTATTGGCAAAAACATAACTAAAAGAAAAAAAATCTGGATTTTTTTCTATACGGAGGAGATATGCATCCCCAAACCCCCAGGCACAAGGGGCTGCATCAAATTCCTCTGAATTCCTTGGTGTGTCTGGCTGAGAGACCACAGCCTGACAGCGCAACTTGGCCTTTTACCACCAGCTGGGTGCCCAGCACCCCAGAGCCCTCAACCCCCCTCCCACGGCCCCTCCCCTGTGCATGCTGCTCCCCCAGAGTCCCCGTCAGGTCCTTGTTCCTCTCCTCCAGGGCTCCACCCCCACCTGCTCCTTAGTGTGGATGCAAACAAAGCGCTGACTTAGGTCAGGGGAGGAAGCCTGTTCAAAGGATGCCCACCTGCATCCCTGAGGCTGCCAGGTGAGGCCAGCCCCGTCTCTGCTGCTAACCTGCCTCCTCCTCAGCCTAGAGTCTGAGACCTGGGTTCCATTTCTCCCAGTTCAGCACTTTCAACTGAACCTTGTGAATTCCTGAGAATGACTGCCTCCAGGGATGTGTTTATACCTCTTGGGCCTCCTATGAGCTGGACAATGGAGACCTTTGTTTCAGAAGGATTGCACTTGAGTTTTTGTGAATTGTTTTGTTGATGAGAGCACCAGGGCCTCAACTCAGCCTTGAGGCACCAGGAGCGTCCTAGTCTAATATGTGTTCTAGGTCTTAGCTTCAGGTGTGGCATAGATTTGAAGAGGAGAGAGGGGACCAGGGCCGCAGGCCCCAGGTGGCTGGTGCTTTTAGGCTCCTATCTCTGCATGGAATAGAAAACTTGCCCAGAGACACAGATGATGAGGGCTGGGTGTACACTGGCAGGGATCTCCAAGTTGGGGAACAAACAGGCTGGCAAACCAGAGTGCCTGTACACAGGAGGAGCCTAATTCACACTTGTTGAACAAAAGAAGGGTCGATGATTCCAGTGAGCTCGGCCCAGTCACAGGCTATCCTACCCATGGAGGCCAAGCCTCCTGGAACATACCTTTACCCAGATGCTGGTGTTGAATCATCTCTGATGGTCCATCAACCTCAAAAGATTTTTCAGTTCCAGTGCAATTACTTTAAATTTAAGATTTGCTTATGTTGCTTTGCTGTTCAGAAATCTTTGCTTGCTCCCCAGTACCTTCGGTGGTGTTTCCTAGTTATTAAAAATTGGTTTCAGTGATTATGCTTCTCTCTTGAGAATTCACAATGCACGTTAACATATTCAAGGGCCCTGAGAAGACCTGTGGGGAAGAAATCGGTTTCCCCAACCTTGAGCATGGAACACTAGCGTCTGTCTTTTGTTTGCTTAACATCTGTTAGCACACAGCAGATGACAGGGTTTGCTTTGATAACATTAACCAATAGCATAAAAGCAAGATGAATTAGTTTTACACTCAAGAGATGATGAAATCTGACCTCAGCCTAAGGTTCTTATCACTATGTTGCTCCACCTTCTTGACCTAACATCTGTCATGGGATCAATTATGTCTCCATAAAATGCTGATGAAGGTCCATCTAGTCAAAGCTATGGCTTTTCCAGTAGTCAGGTACGGTTGTGAGAGTTGGGCCATAAAGAAAGCTGAGCACCGAAGAGTTGATGCTTTTGAACTGTGGTGTTGGAGAAGACTCTTGAGAGTCCTTTGGACAGAAAGGAGATCCAAACAGTCCATCCTAAAGGAAATCAGTCCTAAACACTCATTGGAAACTGATGCTGAAGCTGAAGCTCTAATACTTTGGCCACCTGATGTGAAGAACTGACTCACTGGAAGGGACCCTGATCCTGGAAAGGACTGAAGGCAGGAGGAAAAGGGGACAACAGAGGATGAGATGGCTGGATGGCATCACTGACTCAATGGACATGAGTTTGAGTAAGCTCTGGGAGTTGGTGGACAGGGAAGCCTGGCGTGCTGCGTCAATTGACTCGGACATGACCGAGCCACTGAACTGAACTGAAAATTCATGTGCTGAGGTCCTAACCCCAGCCCCTCAGAATCTGACTGTATTTGAGTATTTAAATTATCTTTAAAGAGGAAATTGTATTAAAATGATGCTGTTTGGGTGGACTCCGAATCCAGTCTGAAACTGATCTCTTTATAAGAAGAGGACATTAGGACACACGGTGGCTTCCCAGGTGGCACTGGTGGTAAAGAACCTGCCTGCCAATGCTGGAGATGCAAGAGATGCAGGTTCAGTCCCTGGGGTGGGAAGATCCCCTGGAGGAGGGCATGGCAACCTACATCAATATTCTTGTCTGGAGAATCCCATGGACAGAGGAGACTGGTGGGCTACGGTCCGTAGGATCGCACGGAATTGGACACGACTGAAGTGACTTAGTACATCACAGGACGCACAGAGAGACGGCAGACAGTGAGATGAATCATGTTCAGGACACAGAAAGAAGGCAACCATGCACAAGCCAGGGGGAGAGGCCTCAGAAGAGACCAACCTTGCCAACACCTTGATTTCTGACTTCCAACCTCCGAAGCCTATAGAGAGGAACGTCTGCAGTGGAAGCCCCGAGTCTGGGGTGATGTATGATGGTCGCCCAGGGAGACTAACTCACGGTGCTCCCCACTGCTCCCCAAACATGCCCTAGGATTTGGTCAGCATTCCTATCCACAGTCTGGCTAGTCCACTCTTCTTCCAGACTCTGCCTCTGCAATTCTTTTGGCAACAAAGAAACAAAACCACAATAAAATAACCCCCCACCCTGGCCTTGTCTTTTAAGGCCTCACCCACATGCCTCCTTGCCCAGTGGGCTCACTGTGGTCCATTGGCTACATGAGTCCCTCTCTTCTGTGCTCACAGAGTTGGTGGAAAGTTCTGTTCACTCTTCACTCACTGGTCTTCTGTGGGGTGAGTTGAGCGTGTCTATTCTACCCCCTGCATTGTTGGACCTCTTGGGCCCGAAGCTGGCCCAGCACGTGACAGGTGCTCCATGATGATTTTCTGGATGGAACTGCAGCCATGTCTCTGTGTCCACCAGGTCAGGAGAAAGGTGGGCACCAGTGTCAGCCTGGCATTTTCCAGCTCTTGGCTGCTGGGACCAAAAGCACAGTGTCTGCTCCATCCCCAGAGGGAGGGGAGGATGCCGCGTTGGAGTAATGGAGCTGAAGTTATGCCTCTGAGGGGCGAAGGAGCAGAGGCTACTTGATCTGGGTTTCTGAATAATTTCATGCCTTTTGACTCAGATGCATAGGAATCCTGTGCCTTGCACACTGAGGGGACTCTGCAACTGTGATAAAGGCAAAGACGGGCCACATGCCAACACATCAGGCTCTCGGGCTCTGCTCCTCAGGGAAGCTCCTTCCAGGGACCCTACTGGAGCTGGAAGCCTGGACGATGTTGCAGCAGCCAAAGCCAGGCCCTCCCTCAGGAGCCACATGTGTGCCAGGCCACCGTGCTAAGTCACCGGGCCTCCTGTGGTGGCTGTCAAGCGTGGCTACAGCACTCACGTCTCCACGCCCTGTGGCCTTGGGGAGAAGGGCCCCCTGCAAGGGGAGCTTTGACACCCTCCACTCTGATCTGAACACAGGTTTTTAATTTCCCTGTAATTTGCCCTTTCTCCCTCTCCCTGGGCTGGCTTCCCTGTCATTTCATTTCCTGCACCATTCTCATCTTACAGCAGAGGTGAAGAGAGTTGACCTCTCCTTGCCCCAGAGCTGAATAAAATACAGAACAGATTTTTTTTTTTTTGGTGAATAAAAATAGGCTCAAATACCACCAGCCAGTCACTCTGGGCTCCGCTGGCCCATCTGGCCTCGCTCTCTCTCCCACCCACTGGCCCACAGCACAGGGTTGCTGGGAGAAAGGGTGTCAGGTCTCTAGGGCAGAGCCCAAGGGGACTGTGGGCAGGAAGGAGGTCAGGACCATGCGGGAGCGAGGCCAGGCCGGGGTCTGGCGGGGTGGGGGCAGCTGGCCAGCTTCATCTTTTCCCGTGAGCAACGGCCGTGAGGGTGGAAACCTCCTCGTGCAGTGCCCTTGCCAGGGGACGAAGGAGGAAAAGATCGAAATGTCAACACCTAGCAGGAAAGAAATTTCTGTCTGGAACATTTGGGTCAATTCCAAGAAGGATGCAACTGGAGTTCTTATGAACAGAATAGAAAAGATTGCAGCTTTAGAGCCAGACAGACAGCACGTCTTTCTGGTCCTCGTTCTTTTGTGGTCGGCTGTGTTATCTTAGACAAGAAACCAGTCTCTGTGAACCTCAGTTTTCTCGTCTGTAAAACAGAGACGATGCAGATTCTGTAGGTCAGCTGGGAGAATGAGAAAAAACAGCGTATTAAAAGTGCTTTGCACATAAAAGGTGAAGCCTGATCTACCTGCATCCTACTTGTCATGAGGTCAAAGGTCAGATGGGGCTGTCTCTGACACCCCAGCCCCTGATCTAGTGGTTGACCAGCTCCAGTCCACTGAGTGTCCATTGGGTTCTCTGCAAAGTACAAATGTGTCCTTGTTTCTTTGTTTATTGGTGTACTTTTTTTTTTTTTGGCTGTCCGGCTCCTCCTAGAAAGAAAGCCAGTGAGAGTGGGTCTCTGTGTGAGAGACGTAGAATTGTTTCCATCCTTTAGCCTCAGGATATAACTCCCTAATGGCGGCCTCTTCCCCTCAAGGAACCAGCTTCTAACCCCTCTCCCATTAAGACAAAGCTCCATAATCCCCCCTGTGGATGTGGTGTTCAAGAGGCCCCCTCGTGCCACCTGGCCATGTCTCCTCTTGTCCTGAAACACAGAGAGATGCCCACAGGGTCCTGGCCCCAAAGAAAATAACCAAAATCCACATTAGCTTCCTTTTGTGGCTGTCACGAATCACCACCACAGGGTGGCTTGACATAGTTCACGCTGATTACCTTACGGGTCTGTAGAAGTGTGACGCTGGGCTAGAATTCAGGGGTCTGCAGGGCTGGGTTCCATTCTGGAGCCTCTAGAGGTGGACGAATTTCCACCTTCCGGAGGCCATCCACCTCCCTCACCTCCTGGCCCCAGTGTGGCCTCTCTCTGACCTACTCACCAGGTACCAACATTCTATGACAAGCAGACATGTGAGCCCAGAAATGCAGTTCTAGGTGGGAAGTGAAGAGTGGTGTTCTGCAGAGAGCAGGGTGGGAACATCCATGGCAGGTGGTCCCAAGTCACTGCAGGTGGTCCCAAGGGGAGGTACCCAAGTCAGTGCTTGGCTTCACTCCTCCACGAACCTGTGGGAAAGTGCAAAGTCAGGACTGGACCGAACTCATCCTCTTCCTTCTTTTGAAACTCAGTTCACTGCTTTGTGCCTGGTGACACCCAATGAATACTGATGTCACTTGCAATGAACAGGTGCTGTCTTTCAGTCATTTTTGTCTTTGGGGGCCTCAGTTTTGGATCTGTGATGTAATGGGGAATCAGCCAGCATCTTGGGGCACAGCCCTGGCCTGAGCATTTGAAGGATTTTCTTTACTGTTATCCACTTGTGCCCATGAGAGGTGAAGAGCAGGACTGAAGTGACAGCCTTACGTCCAGCTGTGAGGTCTCACCTGGAATCTCCCCAGACATCAGGGAACCAGATTTGAGACACTGCCCTTGGTTTTAAGCAGGACTTTAGGATCACTGGGGCATTGATCAGTGAGGGATGGCTTGTCCTTTGAATTTCTTCATAAAATCACATGCTAGGAGCAAGGGGATGAAGTCAAGCAACTGAGATACTTGGCAGAGTGTCAGGAAGGACTTTCTCAGCAGATCTGTCAGCTGTGCCCCAGGGGGAGGGGGCTGCTGCCAGAGTTGGGGGATATGGGGCTGATTCTGGTCTCCAGTGGAAAAGTTCTCCTTGCAGTGTCCACCTGGTAAGGTCCCTTGGCTCTGAGTATCTTCTGCCTCTGGCCTCAGATTATTCTCTTTCATCCTTACCTTCTTCTTCACTCAGAGCTACAGAATGGGGACCCCATACAGTTCCAGGAGCCACAGACTTCAGGGGAAGGCGGATCACAGGGATGTCTGAAGCCAGAAATTCTGGGAGGGCAGGCAAAGCCTGGGGCTGAACTCTTGGGGGGACTCAATGTTTGCTGAGAGGATGGGTGAAGGCATGATACAGACCAAGTAAGGCTGGATGGTGAATCAGGGTTGCCTTGGTACTTCCCCAGGCCATCATCTTCCTCCTCGGCTGGAAAAGCCCAGCATCGTCAGCCCCTCTGAAGCTTGCAGGGCCTGAAATGTACAGGGGAATCAACACAGTAGACTTTGTCCTCCATTCTTTGGAGATCATTCTCCAGGCCACCCTTCAAACCAGGCTTGACAACCAGTTAGTGGGTGGTGAAGTCAATGTGGATGGAGATCCACCTCGCATTAAAAAAAAGAGACACAGAATCCAGCACAGTTGAAAAAATCCAAGTGTATCTCAGGAATAAGGATATTACTTTGTGAAAATGTGTTTCAGTTTTGTGTATGGTTTATAGTATACTAGATGAGGGTTTCCCTAGTGGCTCAGTGGTAAAGAATCTGCCTGCCAATGCAGGAGATGCAGGTTTGATCCTTGGACTGGGAAGATCCCCTGGAGAAGGAAATGGAAACCCACTCCAGTTTTCTTGCCTGGGAAATCCCATGGACGGAGGAGCCTAGTGGGCTACAGTCCGTGGGGTCACAAAAGAGTTGGACGTGACTGAATGACTAAACAATAACAGCATACTAAGTGTGGGTTGCAAAGTGCGATGTATTTCTTACTGTGGGTCAAGGAAAAATAGAGCATTTAAGGAATCACTGGGGGGGATCCAGTGACCCCTGGGGGGAGATGTTGCAGATTTGACCAGGCAGCTTTATCAACTCTAAATAAAGATGCATAAAGCATCCAAAATGTTCCTTTCTGGAGACCTTGGGGGTTAGTGGAGAAGCCCTGGCTAGGAGTCGTGAGGGTGGGGTTTGAGTCGGGGGTTGGACTGGGTCACAGTTCTCCCTGTGAGCTGTGGGCGCATCGCTAAGCTCCCTTCCCACCTCAGTTTTCTCCTCTCTCAAATGGGGCGGTTCGGCTGTGTCTGTGTGCACTGCTGCCCTCTGGCGGTGAACTCTGCAACTTGCTGCAGTCCTGACTTCAAAGTATGGGATTGCTGATAGGCATGCGGCTTTCCATCTTCCAGGTGAGCCTCACTCCCAAGTGGAGTGTACAGCAACCCCTCTTAAGTACTGTGAGTTCTCCAAAAAGACGCCAGCTGCTCAAATGCCCTGCCTGCTGAAACGCTTTCATGCTATAATATACAGTACAGACTTTTCACTCGAAGATCCATTTGTCCATGAATATTGAATGACCCTTCACAGTGTGTGAAGTTCAGCTATGGGAGACTTCAGGCTATGGGACTAGGATAGCAGTCTTCACCAGCCTGGTCAGCTGATAACGTTCCTCACTGTTGGAGTTCACTGTGGGTCACTGGCTGGCACAGCCAGGTTGAAAGTCAGAATTTCTGGGGTGTCAGCCATGAGGCCCCTGTGTCCCAAGACGGTGATGTATCTTCTTGATCTTTGCCCACAGCTGGCCTCCTTCACTGCAGGTATTTTTACCAAACAAACATAAATTTCCAGGGCCAAGGGCTGAGGCTTCCTTCCCAGGAGAACTACCTTGTAGCCAAAGATGTGATGGGGTCCACCTGCTTTGGGGTACTTAGCTGTATGCCAGGCATCTGGATACACCTGCTGGGCCTAAATCGTATTTTTTTGAAGCTGCTGTGAGTGGGATCAAATATTTAGAATGTGAACTTTGTCTTGTCACTTTTCTCAACCTCTTCTTTTTTGAATGGTATCAGCACCTATTTGCATCTCCAGTTAAGGCGCTAACTAAATCCTTTAGTCTTTGACTCAACCTCTTGCAAGAAAAGTGGTTTTCTGAAAAACTTCTTACTTAAACAGCATACTGTGTTGTTCTGAGATTTATGCCTAGTAAACTAAAAGAGGACTGAATGTTCCTGGCATTGTCTCTGGATTGAGAAACGTCAGCTGCTGGCATGAGTAAGGCATCTTCAGATCCCCTGAAGTGAATATCATGGATCACTGCATTCAACAGGTGCTTCATAATTGTTTGTTAAAAGGTTGCAGGAATGAATGGAAGGAATTGCAGCAGTGGCACTTCGGATGAAGCTTCTGAGCTCTGCCGTCACAGTGTAAACCCTGCTGTTATACAACCGGACAGGGCGGCCTGCAGCCAGATCAGGGGACTTATATCCATGAGGCTGAAAGACGCAAGCAAACATTTGACGAAATGGAGTTGAAGTACATTTCAAAACAGTTATTTGGATTATTAGACCGCTGTCTTATGAGCGATCTGCGGGCCTGAAGCAGGAGTGTTTTATTTTCAAACAACTCACTTCCCTTCTGACTTCAGGAATCCCCAGGATGGCTTGGTTCTGAGGACACTGCCAGTCAACTGCAGCCAAGAAGTGATTATCAAAGTGCCCGTTGCGCAGGCGCGGTCTGACTTCTGGGCTGAGTTCAAAGCAGAGTTCTTAGTTTAATAATAATACAGGGTTAGCTTTCCTTTACAACTTCCCATGCTGGATCTATTTTGGAAAAAAAAAACAACAAAACACTGAAATGTCCATGGAACTTTGGGGCACAGTGAAGTCTCTGAGAAAACATTCAGTCCCTGTTAGCATTCTTGTTCACATCTCTCATAATGAATCATGGAGAAACTATCCCTCCCTCAATCCTCTTGGTGGAAAATGGTGGTTATTTCTAACAGGAAGAAGAAAAACAGGTCTTGAACTCCTCCTATCACTAGACAACTTGCTGAGAGGTGGTTCCAGAGCCCACGAGGCAGGCAGAAGGAGTGATGCAGCCTTGTGTTCATTTATCGCCATGTCATCTAAAGGAATCTGATGAAGGGTTCGGAAAAAAACCCACCAGGATTCTACAGAATACTTGTCTAAAGCTATTGACAAGTACTGATGGTACTTGTTGAAAGATTTTAGCCCAAATATGGATGAATATTTCCATTTCAATGGCATATATTTAACGAATATTTAAAAGATATACAACTAACACATCTGTGATTTCTTGATTCTTTTAGAAAAGACTAAAGAATCCATTTAATTGAAAACAAAAAAGAAAGGTAGGAGTATTAATTCAAAGAAGACTAATAATGGTGAAAATTGTGAGGCTGGCACCTTAATAATGAAGTTTGGTGAACTGATGCAAAGTGAGCATTAAGCTTTTGCAGTGCCATTAGAAGCAGAACTCAGATTCATAAGTACTGTTTGGAACAAATGTTTAGGGCTTACCATCTTCTTGGGGAAAGGCTCAGGTACTGTGGACATGCTTAGAAGGATGCCTTAAGGGCATGGCTATTCTTTTTTGGTTGTGGGAAATATTCTAGCTCTAGGATCGTGGGCTTCCCAGGTGGCTCTGTGGTAAAAAGTCTGCCTGCCAAGCAGGAGATGTGGATTTGATTCCTGGGTCAGGAAGACCCCTTGGAGAAGGAAATGGCAACCCACTCCAGTATTCTTGCCTGGGAAATCCCACAGACAGAGGAGCCTGGCAGGTTACAGTCCACGGGATCACAAAAGAGTCAGACACAACGACTAAAGAACAGCAATCTTTCTATTAGCAGAATGAATCTCTGTGGGTCCCCCAGTGAAGACCCCCAGCAGTCAGTTTTGTCTGCTCAGGAGCTGCTGCTGCTAAGTTGCTTCAGTCGTGTCTGACTCTTTGTGACCCCATGGACTGTAGCCCACCAGGCTCCTCTGCCCGTGGGATTCTCCAGGCAAGGATACTGGAGTGGGTTGCCATTTCCTCCTCCAGGGGATCTTCTTGATCCAGGGACTGGACCTGTGTCTCCTGCGTTCCCCCTCGTTGCAGGTGGCTTCTTTATTTCTGAGCCACAGGAGAAGCCCCTGATTGGGAGAATGGATCTTTTCTCAGATTGAGCCTGGGTCTCAGAGGGAAGGTGATAACCTCTTCCCTTCTGTCCACCGGTCAGGGATGTCATTGCCTGGCCTTTGGAGAATCTTCCACCGGGTCTATCGCACCTGACGGTGCATCAGAGTGGAGACCAAACTGACAAATGTGCCTTCTGCTCACTCAGGCTCCTATACCAGCTGGGCAGGGAGGCTGGCATGCAAATCCACTGCATCTCCCTCAGGATAAACACCGCAAAAGGAGAAAGAGCTCTGTCTTTATTCACGTTTCCGAGTCTTTGGCGATAGTGAGGTGTCCTCAGGAGGTTGCTTAAGAGGACAGCATAACTGTTGAAGTCTTTTGTGTGTGTGTGTGTCTTTTGTGTGTGTGTGTGTCTTTTGTGTGTGTGTGTGTCTTGTGTGTGTGTGTGTGTGTGTTTGTGTGTGTGTATAGAAACTCAGTCTCTACCAGAGAATCTACTCCTGAGCCTGACCTTGCTTGGGACCCTGGTTTTCTCAAGGAAGGAACTCAGAGAGTGCCCAGAGCCGGTGCTGGCAATACCATTTGGTGGTCTGGGAGTTGTTGATTGCTTTCTCTGCCATAGAGCCTTTGATTTCCACCGGCTCGTGTGTACACATGTGGGTATTCTTGGTGGCCTGACCATTGAGCATAATTAAAAGAAATGATTGGCTTTCTCTTGATGCAAACATCTGGTTTTACTTGAAACAAGATGACTTAGCTGTTTCAGAAACATTCTTGTAACCCTGGATTCACATTTTCTTCTTAAAATATATATTTTCTCTGTTAGGGCAGCATGTTAATGTAAACACTCCATGTAACTGACAACCGACAGTTTCAGAAGTATGTGGGGCTCCAAGCACTGGAGGAACCGCAAGAATGATTGCGTTTTTGATTTGATCACTGGAAATCTGTTTCAACAGTCACTCTGATTTAAACAATTACTCTGATTTATACTCCAAACGCTGTAATTTGCAGAAAATGTAACCATGTGAGGACATTTTTCTAGAGTATGTCTTGGCAACTTTGTTTTGTTGTGATGTCATTCCCTTCGGCTTCAAGGAAGTGAGTGCTACGGGAATCCAAGAAGGAAAACAGGGTCTTTTCTTTCTGATGGGTTTTCCTGGCCGCCAAGGGGAATGTTCTTAAGTCTTACCACTCTCAGCCCTGGGGCCAACTCTGAAGGGCTAAGAATGACATCCAGGAGAGGAGACCCAAGGTTTCCTGAAGGTCAAAGAGTTAAGGACCAGGAGAGGGGTGATTGGTTGTGTGGTCATTCCCACTCTCCACAGTTAAGGAGGGCAGGTGGGAAGCCTACTCTTGTACCATGTTCCTTCTTCAAAGTCCAGGCTGGCGGGACTGGAAGACTAACAGAAGGTTTAATCTTTAATCCCTTCATTGCCCAGAAAGGAAGATCCAGAGATGGAAAGAATACCACCCAGGTTCTAGAACACGTGTCAGAGCAAAAGGAAGAACCAGGTCCTTGCATTTCTAATTTATTGCAAGTTAGAAATGTAGGCATGAGTCAGTGCATAGCTAGCACTCAGCAATGGTCTGGATTGGCTAGTTGACCAGTATGTCCTGGTTTGGCTAGTTCCTGGATTGGCTAGTTGACCAGTATGTCCTGTAGTAGCAAGTTTATCCATGCTAACCACACTGATGAAAGCAATTGTTTTTTCTTTGTTTTCCTAATACTGATCTGATATTCCACGTGAGCTCCCACACATGGGTGGTGAAAGAAAAAATAAAACTAAATATTGGTCCAATTGAAAAATTTCAAACTGATTCCAGCTCTCTTCTCCTTTCTCTGACCCCATATGGCACTGGGATGGGGGAGGAGGAATACTGTGTTCTCAGATCCCTCAGGCGTTGGTGATCCTCTGATTTCTGAGCCAGTGGCCCTTGGTCTGGTCACTGCTTACCTTGCTGTCTTTGATGGCTGAGGTCAGCAGTTGGCAAGACTTGCGACTTTACCTCTCAATCCTCAGTTTCCCCACTCGGCTGATTCAGGGTGGGCTGCATCCTTTCTAACTCTGACCTGAGAGGTCTCTCTTGTGGGTCCTTATTCTACCTGCCATGGTGACCCACAGAGACCCCCTGGCTCCCAACACAGTGGCCACACACTGCTCCCTCTCCTCCATGGAGGGCTGTGGGAATGCCTGGGTCCCAGACATGCTCCCCTGTTCCCCCAAGGAAATTGAAAATGGCTCAGAAACGTAATTCAAGCTTGGTCTTCCCTTAGTTCTAATATGCTTCACAATTAAATTTACTTTGGTGTGGTTGCTGCCACGTTGGTACAAGATTTAAAGTAAAATTAACCCAGAGTCCCAACCAAGAGATAGAACAAAGACTCTTCCTTCTGATTTCCCCTTCCAATTATTCAACACATTGTGTGTGCGTTAGTAATTCATTTATGTCTGATTCTTTTGCCACCCCATAGACTGTAGTCCGCCAAGCTCCTCTGTCCATGGAGATCTCAGGCAAGAATACTGGAGTGGGTGGCCTTTCCCTCCTTCAGGGCATCTTCCCAACCCAGGGACTGAGCCTGCGCCTCCTACATTGCAGGCAGGTTCTTTACCACCTGAGCCACCAGAGAGCCCGGTTCAACATAGGGGAGTGTTGTATCTCACCTCCTGCCTCTTCTGCATTTTCTGCCTTCTCCTCACCCCTCAGGCCTGGGACAGGTGAACTTCTAGCTTTTCTTCCCTCTATGTATTATTCTCCTTCTGAATCGGGCAGCAAGTCTCATGGTCTGAATATGCTACAGAAAAAAAATTCTATAGTCTGCATTTCTTCAACGGATATGTGGGTTACTCTCTAATTTATACTTACGTTTTGCCTGAATCTCTACCTAGCTATCTGTCTAAATTGCTTCTCAATGTTTACACTTGGATGTCTAAGAAGAATCTCAATCTTAGAATAATCGACACCAGAACTGTTTGGCTGCCTGTCCCTGTTTCTGTCCCTTATTCCAAGGATTTTAAATTTTGGTGACAGAACTGCCATTGTCTTAGGTGCCCAGACCAAAAATTTAAAGTCATCTTTGGCTCTTCTATCTCTTGCATCCCACATCTAATCCATCAGAAAATCCCATTGGCTCTCACTTCAAAATAGATCTTGGAGCCCAAACATTTGTTATCATCTCCATGGTTACTATCAGCATCTAAGCTGCTGTTTCTTCTTCTTGGACCGAAGCTACAATCTCCGAATTGGGACTCTTTCTTCTACTTGGGTCCCCATAGAACAGAAGTTCTCATCTGGGGGTGATTGTGTTCCCTAAGGGACATTTGGTGATGTTTAGGAACACTTTTGGTTGTCTCTGCTGGAAGTAGGGGGGTGCTACTGGCATCCAGTGGAGGGAAGCCAGGATGCCGCTGACAATTCTATAAGACACCAGACAGCTCCCCACAACAAAGAATTACCTAGCCCCAAATTTTGATAGTGGTAAGGTTGAAAAGCTCTGCCAAACTCCCAACATAGTAATCAGGGTGGTCTTTCTTAAGTATAAATTAAATTGTGTCACTCCCATGCTTCAAACAATGTGGCTTGCTAGTGTAATAAGAATAAACCTTAAATTATTTATACTAGTTTTCAAGTCCTCCTATGGGAGGACCTAGCCTCTGTAGACCTCTCCTATATCCCATTTTTCCATTCTGGTCATTCACAGTCCCCCAGCAGCAATGATACTTTGTATTCAATTTCCTTAAAACATTCCTGTCTCAGGGCCTTTGCACTTGTTGTGACTACTGTGTTCTCTAGATTTGCTTGGTTGCTATGTTATCACTCAGGTCTCAGGTTAAATGTCATCTCTTCAATCGGTCTTTCCTGACTTCCCCAAGAGCGACAGGCCCTATGCCCAATCCTGCAAAACATACACATCACATTACCTAATTTTATCTCCTTCTTAGCACTTATCAATGCCTAGTATTTATCTTGTTTACTTGTGGCCTGTCTCTTTCCTCTAAGTTTCTTGAGGATAAGACTATTCTTCTGGAATGTACAGAGAAGGGCTCAATAGATATTGCTGACTGCATGCCTGACTGATTGATTGTCAGTATGTTGAATAGAACCTAAAGAGATTTAGAACATCTTTTCTCTCTGGTCAATGCCTAGCTTTCAGGCCTATTGTCTTACTGTGAAATCGTATTTCAATAATATGAGCTGAATATTAACTCTTTCTCTATGCATTCCTCTTATAACATTTCTAGCTACCCCCGCACCATTCCATCCAACCAATATATACCTTTGCTGGTTTAGAGAATAGGTCATGCTCAGGGGAATATGGAAGAGAAAACACTAATCATTGTTTTCCCAAATATTACTTTAAGAAATACAAAACAAAGTGTTCAATTTATCATTTAAAAAATCCCCTTTTATTCTTAAAAAAAAAAATGCTTTACAATTATTTTAAAAAAGACTCCTTCTTCTAGGGAGGTAAACCTCATCCCCCTCTTTCCTCCCAGAGGGTACCAGGCTGGGCCCCAGCTGGTTGCGTTGGCACTGGTCCTGGCAACCAGCAGTTTTCTGCTGCTCCCTTCCCCACAGCACAAACCTAAGGCTTTATCTAAAGCTTTATCCAGCATTGCCTAAGGCTGTTTCTACTCTAGTGAAAAGAAGAGGCTCCCTTGCACAGAAGCAGAGGAGGCTAATTGTGGATATGCTGGAGTCACAGGAACCGTTTCAAATATTAGGCTCCCCTTTGTCAGTGGATAAGCAGCTGAGATTTCACAGACACAAGAGGTAAGGTTGCAGGAGTGTGCTTTTTGTGCATGAGTGTGTATCGTGTATACAGGTCTGCGGGCAGGCAACACGTGTGGATCTGTACCTGTGACACCCCAGAGGTCACAAGATCAAAAATGGGAAAGGATATTTCATGTTTCAGTACAGGAAAGGGTTATGGGAAGAGCACATTCATGTCATTAATTTAGTGCCAGCCATAGGAACTGGTAGGGTTGGGCTCTGTGGCTCTGAGAGGCGATTTAATTCTTTCCTAGTCCCGCAAGCTCAGGATCAACAACGCATCCAGGTATGGCCAAGTTTTAGAGAGAAATCTGTCCCCAGGACCTCCACAGTGTCTGGCCCAGTGGAAACCCGCTTTATCATGTTGTGACTGGAAGGTGGAGAGGCTTTCTCCAGCCATCGGCCACCTTTCAGACCTCTCTCTGCGACTTCCCTTTCACTTAATCCTTCAGGCGCCTGCTGCCTTGTTCTCACCTTAGTCCTTGTATGCTTGTCTCAACTGTCCATTCATCCCTAAGGCAGGAGGTCCATCTCGTTTACGAGAAGGAGTTTCACAGAGGGATGAAGAGGACAGACACAAATACCAGATGCTTAGGGAATTCCAGCCTCACCCCTTAGAAACTGGTGACCCTGAGCTAGTTGCTTAATGTTTCCGTGTCTCAACATCCTTGTCTGTGAATTAGGGATATTGATAATGTCTGTCCTGTAGAGTTGTCCTAAACTTGCATGAGATAATATTAATTTAATTCTGCCCGGCATGTAGTGATCAACATGTAAATTTTTTAGAAGTACCTATTTGATACATTTTAAAATTCTCTTTTGGAAACAATTATCTTTCTTTCTTTTTGGCTGTGCTGGGTCTCCATCGCTGCTCGGGCTTTCCTCTAGTTGCGTGGAGCGGGGCCTACTCTCCAGTTGTGCCCAGGCTTCTCACTGCAACGGCTGCTCTTGTCGTGGAGCACAGGCTCTGGGATGTGTGAGCCTCAGTAGCCGCAGCACGTAGGCTCAGTAGTTGCAGCTCCCGAGTCTTAGAGCACAGGCTCAGTAGTTTCGGTGCAGGGGCTTAGCTACTCTGCTGCATGTGGGATCTTCCCAGGTTAGGGATTGAACCTGTGTCTCCTGCATTGGCAGGTGGATTCTTTACCACTGAGCCACCAGGGAAGCCCATCGCTATGTAAATTTTGTGGAGGTGATGAAGGTCGCGATGATCGTGGTTATGATGACAATGGTGAGGATGGTGGTAGGTGATGATGATGTGATGATGGTAATGATCCTGATGGTGATGATGGTGGTGGTGATGATATTCTCTTTGCTTGCAGTCTGCACCACCTGGGACAGGCCTGGGTACAGAGTTGTTGCTCTGGAAAGATCTATTGCTTGTCACAGCCTGGACCTGCAGCTTGCCCTGAGGTGTCTGTGAGACGTGATGGCACCTGGGCTGACTCCTTCCTGGGGACAGTTGTGGGTCATCCCTAGGAAGTAAAGGCAGAGGACGTTTATGCTAACGCTTCAGTGAGCAAAACCTGGAGGGGCTGAGTGAAGGGCGGTGGGCCTGAGAGGACACATAATCCTGAACGGACTCACATGGTAACAATTACCAACAATACCAAGGACTCTTTCCTTTTGGTCATGAATTCTTTTTCCTTCCTGGAAGTAGGCTGCCCATGTTTCTGTGAAAATACCCAAAATATCCTTCAATCCAAATATTTGACAGCTGTTGACCAGGTCTGTCAATGGACTGGGGATGGTGTGTCATGCCCCACTACCAGCCCCTGTACCCTGAAAACAGGGGTTAGAATCAGAATACTAGGTTTGATCTGAGGGGGAAATCCAACGTTTTAAAGAAAAGCTGTGTTTTCTGTATTAGGAAGAGGCCATCCCCTGCTTGGTGGAACTGGGTGGGAAGAAGTGAGCAGAGGCCCACAGAGGGAGGCTGGCCCACCCAGAGCAATTTGGTTCCTGGACTAAAGCAAATTTCATCTAAATTTAGATTTTCTCTGTCATCAGCGTGTTCCTAAATGTTGTAGTTCTTTGATGCAAGAATTTACTGGATGGACAGGGACCTCATAGGAGGGAAGGGAGCATTTGGAACTGTCAGAAGAGAAGGCCCTAGATTAAGAGCTGGGCCAGGTTCTGAGTGGATACAGTGACAGATTTCTTCTTCTTGGGCTCTAAAATTACTGTGGATGGTGACTGCAGCCATGAAATTAGATTACTGCTTCTTGCACAAACCTATGCAGTGTATTAAAAAGCAAAGACACCACTTAGCCAACAAATGTCCGTATAGTCAAGGTTATAGTCTTTCCAGTAGTCATGTACAGATGTAAGATTTGGACCATAGAGAAAGCAGAGTGCTGAAGAATTGATACTTTCAAACGGTGGTGTTGGAGAAGACTCTTGAGAGGCCCTTGGACTGCAAGGAGATCAAACCAGTCAATCCTAAAGGAAATCAACCCTGAATACTCATTGAAAGGACCGTTGCTGAAGTTGAGATGCCAATACTTTGGCCACTTGATGTGAGGAGCCAACTCATTGGAAAAGACCCTGATGCTGGGAAACATTGAGGGCAAGAGGAGAAGGGGGCAACAGAGGATGAGATAGTTGGATGGCATCACTGATTCAATGGACATGAACTTGGGGAATCTCTGAGAGATGATGAGGGACAGGGAGGCCTGGTGTGCTGCATTCCGTGGTCACAAAGAGGCAGACACAACTGGGCAGCTGAACAACAACAACAGGTTCTGAGCATCACCATCTGCAGATGGGCCTTTCCTGAGGACTGTCTTCTCTAATCGACTGCAGAGATGATCTAGCTCCATGAACAATATGGGAACATGGATCTTCCTAAGATGACCTGATTGAATTAAAGGATTTAAATGTGTTATACTGTCCATGGCTTTTCAGAAATCCTAGATACTGATATGATCAGGTAGTGCCTGGGAATCAAGCAGTGCCAGCAATGACCAGCAACCTCAAAAGCTGGTCTGCCTGGTCTGTCTGCTGCTGCCCTTATCCGTTTGAGTCAGGAGCTCTGCATACAGGTGATTACTGAACACTTACTTTCCACCAGCATCTGTGTATCTACTATCCCTGCCACCACCTCTGCCCCCATCGCTATCCCCACCGTTAATAGCGTTATCTCCCCTATGCGTGCTATGAGCCCTTACTCTGGGACCTTTTCTATCACAAGAGGGCTGCCATCTCTCCTCTCCCCTTGCCCTCCTGCAACAAATAGAAGCAGTAGAGATTGGTCTTGTGACTCCCTATAGAATCAGATAGATGAGCTTCAAGAACTTGTTCCCCTGGAAGGAAGCTGCAGGTCAGGAAGCTATATGGCCCACCCTGCAAACGAGCAGTGGATCAGCGCTATACACTTCTGACTGCAGATGCCTCTGGTTGGTTCAGAGTGTTGTGGGTACAGAAACCAGTTCCTGGATCAGAAATGTAATGACACGTGAGCATGGGGCCAATAGATTGAGTTTTTGAATTTTTGTTTGGAAAATCTAGCATGGTAGGGGACTGACGAAAAAGTCAAGAAGTGTGAGTTCTGTTCCCCAGAAGACTCTGGTGGTTCAAGGCTAATGTGTGACTTCTTGGCCTTTGGAGCTGTTCTCTGAGCAGGTGCTCCAGAGAACATTCAGTGGTTCTGTATACGCAGCACAAATGGATGAAGAGGTGGATGGGTGGATGGATGAGTGGATGAATGGGTGAGCAGGTGGATAGATGTGTAATGAAAAATGAACAATAAGCAATTTTCAGGGCATTTGTAAGCTTCCTGCAAGGTAAATGATGCCTGGCCCCTTTCCCTGATATCTGCCACCCTAGGGATGTCTCTGGGGATAGGAAAGGTTGACATGAGGACAAAGAGAATCTAGGAGGGGACCATATGGCCATGCTGGGCCATGGTCAATATCCCATGACTGATTGGCAGTGAAGAGATCTGAAGGAATGAGTCTTCTTGGTGAATGTTGAAGCTGCTGACAGATGCCTCAGGGGATGCCCAGATCTGCTGCTTGTCTAGGGAGACTCAGAGGAGCAGGGCGTGGGACCTGCCTTTGGGAGTCGCTCAGTTTGGCTGAGTCTGATCATGAACATGTAAAAGGCAAATACTCATATTAAGCTTTTGGCTCAGTTGAGGATTATTTGATTATAAGAAACAAACAAACAAAAACTACTCAAATGAAATTAAGCAGAATGGGAGGATAAACAGTGAGCCTAGAGGGAGGCTGAAAGTACTGCTAGGCTTCATAGAGTTGGGTAAGTTTCCAGCTGGTACCTGTCAGACTCTCTGTGTCTTACTCTCTGAAATGACACCATCTCTCTTCTTTGTGTCTCTTGGCTCCAGCCTCCTTCCCTGGAGCTTCCTCTATAAGGCTGTTCATTTCTCTTCACTCAGAATCCCAGCTTGCTCACAGTTCTGGGTTGCCCTGACACCTACCCTAGTCCAAACTGTAAATGACCTTTAGAGACTCACACAATTTTTCCTATAGTTTCTGTATCTCTTAGTTTAAACTCTGGAGAGAAATAAAAAGAGAGAGAGAGAAGGCAGATTGGTTCAGCCTAGAGGTTTCTCTCTCCCCCACCCCCAGTCATTAGTTCACAAATGGGACTGTGTACACAGTCCCACACAGGCAGGAAAGGGCCATGCGCGGTGAGGGGGTAGTTCAACAAAGATGGACACCAGAGATATCACAAATATATGCTGGATGAATGAGAAAAATGCTCTGGAGGTGTGTCTGACTGGTGATGTGTCGGGGGGACTCTAAGGCAGCAACCCGTCCCATGGTTAAGATTCTGTGCTCTAACTGCCAAGGGTCTGGGTTCAGTCCCAGAGAACTAAAATCTCATAAACCCTACAGTGTGGCAAAGAGAGAGGGAGACAGACAGAGAAAAGAATGGGGTGTTAAGTAGGCTTGGTGCTTAGTGGTAGGGGATGATGGGAAAGTTGTGTTTAGGGTCCCTGAGATTGACCAGGTAGGCAGATCAGCCTGGAGGCATGGAAGCCATACCCATGCTCCCTCTCGGGGGCAGGGGGTGGTGGGATGGGTGAACTGACATACAAGGGTAGGTCCTCCAGGACCCACACCTGGGACAGTCTCCTGGGCTGCAGAGATTAAGACCTTTCAGTCTAAATTGGGCTTCCATTGTGGCTCAGATGGTAAAGAACCCGCCTCCAGTGCAGGAGACCTGGGTTCAGTCCCTGGGTTGGGAAGATCATCTGGAGAAGGGCATGACAATCCACTCTAGTATTCTTGCCTGGAGAATCCCCGTGGACAGAGGAGCCTGGTGGGCTACAGTCCATGGGGTCACAAAGAGTCAGACACAACTGAGCACCTAAGCACAGCATAGTATAAATTAGTCTAGCAATATTAAGAAGCAATTTAAAAAATAAACATCAAGAAACTTTAGCCAGTATTTAAGATCATGAAACATATGGACCATAGGCAATACTTTGGAAATAACATTAAGTTTGAAAACAAAATATGAACTATAAATGCAGTAAGAATTATTACTGTAGAACATCAGTTCAGTTCAGTCGCTCAGTCTTGTCCGACTCTCTGCGACCTCATGGAGTACAGCACACCAGGCTTCCTTGTCCATCACCAACTCCTGGAGCTTGCTCAAACTCATGTCCATTGAGTGGGTGATGCCATCCATCCCATTCTCTGTCTCATTTACTGTAGAACATAAACTGAAGCAAAGTGTGAAAAGTATTTGGTTTTGGGTGGTGCAACTCTAGGGGATATTTTTTCTTTTAGCTTTTCTCTTTTATACATTTTCTTGTCCTATTCTTTTTACAGTTGAGGTAAAATTTGCATAACATCCCAGTTGTAACACTCTGGCAACCACTAATCTACTTCTATCTCTATGTATTTACCTTTCTGGATATTTCATATAAATGAAATCATACATACACACCAAAAAAACCCTTCTGAGAAAAGGTGAGACAAGGGCGTCTAGCTGTGGGGAGGGAGAGGACTGAGTCCTATGGTTTCCTCCAATCTTGCCCCTGAAACTTGTCCCAAGTTTCTTAAGGAAAGAAACTTTAGAAACAGAGCCAGTTTGCTCTGGGAACACCCCCGAAAGGGCTCCACTCTTGGCAGTTCTCTGCAGTTTGGCTGGAAGCTGAGCTGATAGTTGGGAAAACCTGGGTTTCAAGGCCATTTCAGAGGCAAGAGGGTAACCACAAAGATGAAGTCCAAGAAACGTATTGGAGGAAAGAGCAAGGCAAAGTCTAGAACCCCAAAGGAGAGTGTGTGAGCCTCTGGGCCCCAGAAGAGGAGTGGACAGTCTTAGGGGATTAAATTCCAGAGACATTCCAGGAGGGAAACACAGGATCAGGGATCACCAGGAGTGTGCTCAAAGGCCTGAGTAGTCCCCAAGAACAGAGTGACTCAAAGGAAAAATCAAACCTATGATCTCCTAGAGACTGGCCCAGGTGAGCTTTGTCCTATACGTAAAGGATCCAATTTAACTCAGAAAATATGTTCAGGGCTGAGCTGATAGCCTGAAAGAGAAAACACCATTTTTCTCCTTCAGAGACTCCACAATGGCATGTCAAGAAGCTGTTTAATGCGCCTTCACCACCTAATTCAGGTGACAGCGATGAGGAGGGCAACACAGGTGGCAGCTGCCCCTTTGGTCTGGAAGTTCTAGGGCAGCCAGTTCAGAGGCATTTGCACCAGCCGGGTTCAGGTCCTCCCTGGCTCCGGCCACTCACAGGGCCCTGCAGATGTAGAGGAAGCTGGAAAGAAACTGCAGCTGGTGACGCCTGCTGGTGGCAATGGATCTATGTAGAGAGAAACAGTGAGTCAGGAACCGAGATCCGTGACAAATTTCTCCATGTTATTACTTTATATTTGTATTTGAAAGTCATCACCCTGGGCTGTGACAGAGGGGTATGTTCAATATAGAATTTCTGCTTTGCCTGGAAAACCAGCTTTTGGCTGTGAAAGTGGCACATTGTCAACTGTCTGTATTTTGGCCTTCACACTGCATTTCCTTCCCGGCCGTGAGGCAGTAACCAGGCACAGACCTCCTCTTTGCCTGCTCTGGGCTCCTCAGAAACACTCCTGTCCTTCTATCAGAGCTGTGACAATTCTGAGAGCGAGCCTGGCACTGAAGCCCCTCTGCTGTCCTGGCCAGCTGGAGGCCCCACTGGTGGAACGAGGCCCCCAAACTTCCTGGAAGAAGGACAAAAAGGAATCTCTGATTTGTTGAAGAGCTTAGAATCTCTGTGACTCAAGTAATTGCTCGCTACACAATGACAAGCTTCAACAGAGACTCTCTGGGCATGAAGTGGACAGAGTCCATAGGTGTGGCCTCTAGCCTTTAAGCTGGCACTTAACAATTAAGCTGGCACACACTAGCAGCTGAAGATCATGGTTTTTGGGTCAAATCCTTGCTGCATCACTTACTAGCTGTGTGTGTTCAGGCAATTTGTTTAATCCCATTAAGCCTCAGTTTTCTCATTTGTAAAATGGGAAATAGTAAGAATAAAAAGACTTCAGAGGGCTGCAGTGAGGATTACGTGAGAAAATGCAGGCAAAATGCCTCTATTAGTGACGACTACTACCTAATATGTGGGCTTCCCTGATGGCTCAGTGATAAAGAATCTGCCTGCTGATGCAGGAGACATGGGTTCAATCCCTGGGTTGGGAAGATCCCCTGGGACTTGGCAACCCCCTCTAGTATTCTTTCCTGGGAAATCCCATGGACAGAGAAGCCTGGTGGGTTACAGTCCATGGGGTCGCAGAGAGTCAAACACAACTTAGCAACTGAACAGCAACAAGCAAAAATGACCTAGTATGTGTCTGAAAAGTTATCAGCTTTATTGGTGCTACATTTGGGTTCTGCCTGACTCAAATTCTGGTGTAGGCAGCGCTTCGAGGAAGGAAAAGCTCGCTGCAAGCTTTACATAGCATTAGGAAGAAGCTGTCATGTTTCAGAGATGCCAGCCAAAGAACATCTTATTTCTAGCCAAGCACCTTGTTTGTCCAGCTACAAAGTGTGGCCTGCTTATCTGAGACCAAGTCACCCCAATCCCATTTTTCATATTTATTTCATGAAAAGTACAGCCAGAAGAGGAAATTAAGCTGTGGCTTGGTTGCAGCCCAAGAGGCAGACATGCTCCTTTCTGATAGGTGCATCTGCCCTGCCAGTGGCCCTGTGAAACATGCAGGAACATGTAAGGAATCACTTACTACAGCTGTTGGAGGAACTGATACCCTTTGAGAGAGGGTTGGGAACAATGCACATGTCACGTGGTATCTGCTGTGCACAGACTAGAAGGAACAAACCAATTAACTGATGGAATGCCAGCCATCCAGGGGAACTGCAGGGGCTCTGAAAGGCCAAAAGACAAAAGCGCGGAGAGGATCCCTAGGTGGACAGGAGTCAGCTGCTGGTGCTGAGTCTGGGCAGCACTAAAGCCAGTCTAGTGGTTTTGGACTGGCACTGGGGCAAGCTCCCAAATTCTCTGGCTCCTCATTATTATTTTTACTATATATTTTAATGAATTAATTTAGTTATGACTGTGTTGGGACTTTGTTGCTACACATGGGCTTTCTCTAGTGATGGTGAGCGGGGCCTCCTCTCTAGTTGCGGTGAGCAGGCTTCTCACTGCAGTGACTTCTCTTGGTGCAGAACATGGGCTCTGGGTGTGCAGGCTCCGTAGTTTTGCAGCTCATGAACTCATGTGGAATCTTTCTGGACTCAGGACTGAATCCGTGTCCCTGCATTGGCAGGTGGATTCTTTTTTTTTTTTAACCCAAATTTTAAACTTTTTATATTGTATTCAGGTATAGGCGATTAACAATGTGGTCATTTCAGGTGAACGGCAAAGGGACTCAGCCATACATATACGTATATGTATCCATTCTCTCCCAAGCCCTCTTCCCATCCAGGCTGGCACATAACATTGGGTACAGTTCCATGAAGAGATCCTTAGGGACTTTGGGAAGGTCATGTGCACACCGCTATATTTAAAATGGATAACCAACAGGCAGATTCTTAACCCCTGGGCCACCAGGGAAGTCCAGGCTGCTTATTTTCTTCCTAGTGTGGGCACATCCCGCTTTGAACTGGTAAGTGCCTGCACCAGAGCTCAACATCAAGCCTTAGTTCCACCCTTTATAGATTCTTGAGTTTCCCCTCGCTTGTGGCTTCACTTTCCTATTGCCTGCTGTGTGGTAAGAGTGTCCAGAACTGACTGCCTCTTCAGTCAGCTTGGCAGCTCTGCTTGAGAACACCAAGTCATGCTCAGATTTGGATCTCTGAGCAGGAGTAGGTTTTTAGTGGGTGCCTAGTGCGCTAAGGGAAAGGTCTTTGGGAAAGTGTACGATCACGGATGAACAAGGTCCGTGGTGCACAAGGACACACACAGCATAGGCTAATCAGGAACTAGTGCACAGTCAATGATTTGGCAACATTTGTACAGTGAACAGCCATGAATAGAATGGACAGGGGAGGTGTCTTCCAGAAGCTCATAGACTGTTGTAGAGTGTGGACCAGAAAGCCGTGCTTTGATTGTTAGCACTGAATTTTCCTCCATGGATCATTTGCTCTTGCCTGTGGCTCAGAGCTTGGGGGCTGTGAGAAATCAACTAAAGCGGGAGAGAGAATCTGGTCAAGGCCAGAGCCCTCTCTGCAGTTCCTGTTTGTTCTGGTCTGAAACAGAGACATCTTGAGCCAGGCTAGGGAAGAGACCTCAGCTGAAAAGAGATGGACAGGACCAGGGAACGCCTGGCTTCTGTATCACTCAAACAGAATCTGATGCAAGTTTCAACTGGGGACTGTGAGTCACATGTATTCTCCATCTAGAAATCATTTGTTAATCAATGAGTGTGTGTGCTTTTTTTTTTTTTTTTGTATTTTGAATCACATCTGGAAATGATCTCTCCCCATAAATTGATGCTCAGGAAGATGATTAAAAAATTCTGATTATGCTCAAATGAGTATGGAAAGGTTTAATAAAGAGCTGGGGTCTGGGATCCCTGTGAGGTGCATTCTTGAGTCCTCATGGCCTGGATTTCACTCAGGGCAAAGGGACCAAAGGGAAGGTTAGGAAAGAGTGGTTTAGTTTGTTTCCCAAACTAGGGTAAGTGAGCACCCTCTCCTGCCTGGCTCGCCTTTCTGGAGCCCAAGTTCCCATCCCATTGCTTGGTTCTCAAACACATCACCAGCCTGCTTCCTGGGGTAGAGGAAAGACCATGAAGAGTGTGGGGTGGTCACGGTGTTGGCATCTCACAGACAGGCCATGAGACTTCTGGGCCATGGGGATTATCATCCATTTTCACTCTCACAGAGGTCATGGTGATCACAAGTCTTTTGAGCTTCAAATCTCATATGATTCACACAAGCATTAGAATGAGCCTCCTGGGGACTGGTTGGCCTTCGCCTGGGAGAAGCCTGAACTGAGTGACGGGACCATGTTGACCAGTGCCCCTTGCCAAGGAGCACAGATGCCCTCGTGCAGCCTGGATTGCTGCTCTGGGGACTTTGCTGCAAGCAGTGGCTCAGGAAGCCTGCTCTGCACCCCAGAGCTGGGAGAGGGGGTCCTGAGGGGACCCTCTAACCTCAAGACTCCCTGCATCTTCTGTGTGAGTCTGAGATCCCAACTGCTTGCAGGGTTCCCAGAGCCAGGGAGAAGGTTCTGGCTTCACCTGTCAGCCAATACAGTAGCCTCAGCAATCAGTAGCCCCTAATTGGGCTCCAGGTGCCTCAGCATTTTCTTCCAGGGGAGGCACTCTCCAGGGCCCTCAGAGATTGTCTGCCTTTTGGCCTCCCTCTGAATGAGCAGGGGACAGGGAGGCCCGGCTTGCCACAGTTCATGGGGGTCACAGAGATGGACGTGACTGAGTGACTGAACAACAGCAAGTGAACAAACTAAGGAAACTGAAGACTAGAAGGTATTTCCCAAGGTTGTGCAGGAAGCTGGGGGAAGAATGAGGACTGGAAACATAAATCCTGCTCCCTTCCCAGTTCCATTATTTGCTGCTGTTTGTTGTTGTTCAGTCCTTTAGTCGTGTACCCTTCCTTTTGCCAGACGGGCGTTTTCTTAAGTTCCCCAGACATCTGGTGCATTTGGTGATACCTTGAGTTTTTTCATCTTCCCAAAAGTTATTGCCCAGACAGAACTGAAAACAAAGCTAGAAGCAGGCACAACCTGATGTATGGAGAGCCAAGGCCATAGCAACAGCCAGAGTCTTCAGCCTCGGAAGACAGGAAGTAATGCTCACTGCCTTTAGAAGATTGTAGGGCACGGCACCCTCAGCCCGGGTTTGTGTTTCCTCCTGCAGATTTCCTGTGGATCCGAGTTCTCACTGGCCCCATGACACCTGTCTCGTTGGTGAGGGCTTTCTCTGTGGGGCCCGAACTTAATGTGGTGAGAGGCATAAGAGACAGAGAAAACCCCCAAACCAACCAAACTGTAACAATGTGGTTCTTGTCAGTCATTAGAGAATGGGAGCCAGTGACCACCTTGTTCCGGGCTTAAGATCAGAGTACAAGGTTCAGACTTCGATCTAGGTATCATTTCAATGGGCACACTTTATATTTTGCAAACTCTTGATGTTAATGAGTGGGCTGAAGTTTTTAATGTGTGTTTTCCGGTGTTGGTAGGTCATTTTGAGGGAATGGGAAATTCTGTTACCAAGACGAGTCAAAGCAACATTTGGTTCTTGTCTACTTGGGGTTTCCTAGGTGTTGCTAGTGGTAAAGAATTTGCCTGCCAATGCAGGAGACATAACAGACACAGGTTCAATCCCTGAGTTAGGAAGATCCCCTGGAGGAGGGCATGGCAACTCACTCCAGTATTCTTGCCTGGAAAGTCCCATGGATAGAGGGGCCTGGTATGCTATGGTCCATAGGGTCACGAAGAGTTGGACATGACTGAAGTGATTTAGCATGTAAGCAAGCTTGTTTTACTCTGCATACAAGTTAAATAAATAGGGTGACAATATATAGCCTTGACGTACTCCTTTTCCTATTTGGAACCAGTCTGTTGTTCCATGTCCAGTTCTAACTCTTGCTTCCTGGCCTGCATATAGGTTTCTCAAGAGGCAGGTCAGGTGGTCTGGTATTCCCATCTCTTTCAGAATTTTCCACAGTTTATTGTCCACACAGTCAAAGGCTTTGGCATAGTCAATAAAGCAGAAATAGATGTTTTTCTGGAACTCTCTTGCTTTTTCCATGACCCAGCAGATATTGGCCATTTGATCTCTGGTTCCTCTGCCTTTTCTAAAACCAGCTTGAACATAGGGAAGTTCACGGTTCATGCATTGCTGAAGCCTGGCTTGCAGAATTTTGAGCATTACTTTACTAGCGTGTGAGATGAGTGCAATTGTGAGGTAGTTTGAGCATTCTTTGGCATTGCCTTTCTTTGGGATTGGAATGAAAACTGACCTTTTCCAGTCCTGTGGACACTGCTGAGTTTTCCAAATTTGTTGGCATATTGAGTGCATCACTTTCACAACATCCTTTCAGGATTTGAAATAGCTCCACTGGAATTCCATCACCTCCACTAGCTTTGTTTGTAGTGATGCTTCCTAAGGCCCACTTGACTTCACATTCCAGGATGTCTGTCTCTAGGTGAGTGATCACACCATTGTGATTATCTAGGTCATGAAGATCTTTTTTGTACAGTTCTGTGTATTCTTGTCACCTCTTCTTAATATTTTCTTCTAGTACAACTTCTTCTAGATGAGAAATGCTGGGCTGGAGGAAGCACAAGCTGGAATCAAGATTGCCAGAAGAAATATCAATAACCTCAGATATGCTAATGACACCACCCTTATGGCAGAAAGTGAAGAAGAACTAAAGAGCCTCTTGATGAAGATGAAAGAGGAGAGTGAAAAAGTTGGCTTAAAGCTCACCATTCAGAAAACAAGATCATGGCATCCGGTCCCATCACTTCATGGCAAATAGATGGGGAAACAGTGGATGACTTTATTTTTCTGGGCTCCAAAATCAATGCAGATGGTGATTGCAGCCATAAAATTAACAGATGCTTACTCCCTGGAAGGAAAGTTATGACCAACCTAGACAGCATATTAAAAAGCAGAGACATTAATTTGCCAACAAAGGTCTGTCTAGTCAAGGCTATGATTTTTCCAGTGGTCATGTATGGATGTGAGAGTTGTGCTAGAAAGAAAGCTGAGTGCCTGAGAATTGATGCTTTTGAACTATGGTGTTCGAGAAGACTCTTGAGAGTCCTTGGACTGCAAGGAGATCCAACCAGTCCATCCTAAAGGAGATCAGTCCTGGGTGTTCATTGGAAGGACTGATGTTGAAGCTGAAACTCCAATACTTTGGCCACCTGTGTGGAATAAGGACTGCCATCCAGGACACAGAGGAGCCCCCACCTTGAATTGCAAGGTTGGGTGTCGAGGCCAGGGGAGAAGACCCCTCCCACCTCTTGGGAGGACTTGTGGGTCTGAGAGTAGTTCCAGGACTAATCCACGCTTGTCCTCCATCCAGTGAGAATATGGAGTCAGCCTAACACCTGTGACCCAGGTGATGCTCTGCCGATCCTGGTCTTGAGCTGAGCATTTTGGGCACCTTTTGAGCTTTAACTCAAATTTGAAAGTTGTTTTGGAGCCAACAGTGGGCCGCACCCTGAACCTCAAAGTTGTGTATAAAATATGAGTCTCCTTGGGTGAGGGATAGCCAGGGTGCTGATGTGATCTTCTCTGCCTGGAGTGGGGCGGTGCACAGGGAAGATGGAGGCGAGCACTGAGGATGATGCAAGTCAACCCCTCGGAGGCAGGAGCAGTACAGGGGAACTGGCTCCCTGCCCGGACCCCTCAGCTGGTTGACCTGGAGCAAGAGGGCACAAGTAAAAAGGTGATGGGGGTGGGAGGGATACATGGGGTGCAGGAAAGTGTTCAGAACAGAGAAAGGCCTTGCCTTTATTGAGCTGATTCTGCTGAAGGCAAACAGGCAGTGTGTTTAGGGGCTCATTACTCTGTGCCTGATCCTGGGCTGGGGGTAAAAGTGTTTTGGGTATGCTCATTGCATGCCGGGAGGAGTGCAGACCTCTTCCAGACTGGTGGGTGGTCCCAGTGGAGAATGGCTTGGTCCAGTGGCAGCAGCTCTAGTGAAGGACTCTGAGTGCAGACATTTGGCTGGAAGGCCCTCCAAATAGTCCTGTTGGTCTTGGCAGCCAGGCCGTGTGTGTTCCATTCATCAGTGTCACCTGTGAAATTCCCAGGAGCCCCTCTAGGTGGAGTGAAGCAGAGACAGTACGTGTATGGCTGAAAGTGCATTTCCCAGCAGTCACGTTCCTGGGAGGCCCTGGAATGGAGTTCTTGGGGGGTTGGAGGGGGTTTCTTTCTGGGACATATTACTCAAGTGAGAGACACTTCCTGGAGAAAGGTGAGCCCGGGGCTGGCGCTGGGTGGGAGTGCTCTCTCCAGCAGAGATGCTTGTCTGCTCAGACCCTCCAGGCCTGTCCTTGGAGGCTCAGCTAGCTGCTCTCCTGGCCCTGAGAAATGAGCCATCTCTGGGAGCAACCCTGATAAAAGTCTGAGCTGGGAGGGATATGAGCAGCCCAGACACCTCACAGGACTCAAAGGAAATTTGTGGCCTCAATGGAAGGAGTCAGAGGCCAACAGGTGACCTGCTGCTGCAGCAGGGGGGCAGCTTTGTAGGCAGAGCCCCCCGGGGCAGAATAGAGAGAGCTCTCTCCTGGAAAAGTAGCAAGCACACAGCAGGTACTCAATAAGTGTCTGTTGCATGAAAGAGCACAGCCCACCTGCACTTCTGGGCCCGTCTCAGCGTCATGTGACTGGAGGAAGAGGCAGGGAGTTGAGGTGGGCATGGATTTGTGCTCTGGGAGAGGTGTGTGGGATGACCTGCACAGCTGTACCTTTGAGAGCAAAGTGCTGTGACACACTCTTCAAGAGCTGTTCCAGGAGCTGCACCCCATGAGGAGTAACAGGCCAAGTGAGGACGGCCCCCACCCCTGCCCCATGGCCAGTGCCTAGGGGGCCTCACCTGGAGCTGGCAGAACCAAACCTTCTTCATCTATTTTCTGATGAGGCTGAACCTGTGGACTTAGCACGAACTTGGAGGCTGTGGGCAATCAGGCCATCACCCTGGCCTGCCTGTAATTGTAGGACGTCTCTTCTGGGTGAGCTGACGTCTAACAAGGGGAACACCCAGCCAAGGTGACAAAGACCTTGTTCTCAGCTCCCTTTCTGTAGGACCTGCCTGCTGACCATGGCGTGGAGCTTCAGTCTGCTTCCAGGTATCAGGTGGCAGGGCCCTGGGTTTCAAGGGAGCAGATGAATGTACCATGGAACAGGAAAGGGAGAATTTCAGAAGCAGCAGTGGGTGGTGGGCCTGGAATGGGGCATCTCTGGCAACTAAAGGGAGGCACTGAGGAGGAAGATGTGCTGGCGGGGCGGGGGAGTATGCATGGGGTACATCTGTTCACGTGTGTGCTCGCATGTACATTCATGCAGATGCTTATATCCACTCCACGTATGTCTGGGCCTGATGCCTGTGTATAGGTGTTGAAAAATACATCGAGGCATACTAAACGTTTTAATGGTTTATGGGAGCAGAAGCTGTTAGAATTGTTCCACTGAGAGAAGCCAGGGCAAGACTTCTGTAGAGAAGAGGCGGAAGCAAAGCGAGGACGTTGTTTGATTGGCTTCAGCTGAAGCGTTTGCCGTGTTTGGGAGAGCCTAGTTGGCTGCTTGTGTTTGGTTGTTCTTAGGTCTTGATTTTGGTTTGCTCACATGGGCTCCGAAGGCATTGGAACCACCTTGGCATGTTTAATTTTTCATATAGGCATTTCTGCATTCCTGTGTCCTGTGTTGCACAAATGCATAGGGCCCTGGTCAGCCAATGTAATGGGTGTGCTTACACACCTGTGTATGTGCCTGGGGTAAGGTCACCAAGGGCCTGCTCTCCATCCAGCACTGGCACTGACCAATTGGAACAGACATTGTCAGGAACATGGCTGTGGCTGGAGGGGGTGTATGATGACGGGGGCAAGAGGGAGGTGTGTGAAGAGGTGTCCTTTGGTCCAGATGTAGTTTCACTCTTTTAGCTGGTGTGGCCTCCCTAGTGCTAATGGAAAGAGCAACAGTTCTGCTGTCCCCCAAACTAAATTGGGTGAGTAATTAGGAAAATACATTTTGACTAAGATGAGTTAGATTTTCAACAAAGGGAGTAATAGGATTGGATTTACATGTTAGAAAGTGTCTTCTGTTGGCTCTGGACAAGTTACTTAATCTTCCTGTAACACTGGGATGACCACACCCACCTTTATGTAAAGTTGATGTAAAGATGAAATGAGAGAAACCAATATAGGGTGCCTGGACTGGAAAGTTGTTGAAATTATTGATGGCATCATTTGTATTATAAAAATGGCCCAGTATCTGCTTCCAGGTATGGTTTTAGAGGTCACACAGATCTGGATTTAAAGCCCAGTTTTATAAGTTGTGACTTTGAAGTTACTCTGGGAGCCTCAGTTTCCCTGTCTATAAAGTAAAGACCACAGTGGGCTGCTATGGATTTGTAATAGTATGAATACTGTCTTGCACATAGAAAGTAATCTACTTCCATTAATATTCCTGATGATGATGTTAGTAAAAGAAAAGAGATAGTTTGTCAGAAACTGAAGGCCTTTAGAAATTACCTGGTTCCGCTGTGGTCTGGAGGAATGTGGCAAGGGACTGACCTCCCGAGGGGCCCACAGAGGCATGAGAAGCCCAATGGGCCTTCAGCTTGGATGGCTTTCTTCACTTTTCCTGGGAGTTAGTGACCTTGTGAACTTTGTGACCACAGCTGACCTTGGGACTTTGTGAGACGGAGGTGCCATATAGGACTTTTATTACTTCTGATCAACTTATCAATGATTGCTTGTCGCTGAGAACTTAGTCCTATTCTTCATATATATATTGAGGCTTCAGCCTCCCTGGAACCTGGGTTCCTAGTAACTTTGGTGGGGTGGGTGGGGAAGGAGGGTGTGACAGAGCCCCTTCTCTGCTGGACGCAGCAGTAGCCCGGCTGGCTTACCCAGGTTGGTGGTGGGCCTGGCCCCATCGCCTGAGAAATGTCCTCTACATGTAGTGAGGCCCACATCCATGCCATCTTTAAGTTAGAGGCCAAAGCAGAAACTCAGCTGAGACAAGGACTCCCAGTTTGCTAGATAACAAACGTTACAGAAGCTTATGGCTCCTTTTGGGGTTAGTGAAGGAGGGAGGAACTGATGGCCCAGGAGGCATTTTATTGGTTGTCTAGGAAGAGTGGGTTTCAGAAGTCAGATCACCTGATACTAACGACAGCAAGTATTCCATAGCCTTCACATTGCCTCAGTCACCACTCTAAGACTGATATGTTCAGTTCAGTTCAGTCGCTCAGTTGTGTCTGACGCTTTGCGACCCCATGGACTGCAGCACGCCAGGCCTCCCTGTCCATCATCAACTCCCAGAGTTTACTCAGACTCATGTCCATTGAGTCAGTGATGCCATCCAACTGACACATATTAATGCCTGTAATTTAACAAGAACTGTCTGAGGTAGGTATATTTTTAAAAATTTTATTTTTGAATAGAAGGATCATTGCTTTACAGAATCTGTTGTTTTCTGTCAAATGAGGTAGGCACCTTTATTACACCCACTTTACGCTTGAGGAAATGCGGATTCAGAACAGCCCAGAGAGCTCAGGAGGTCAGAGCCCTGGCACACGAGGGAGCTGGAATTACATCCAGGTGGCCAGGCCCTGGAGCCTGTTCTGTGTCTTCTCCTAGAGGATGGGATCAAAGGACAAAGCCCCTTCCTCCCCCCTGAAGGAGATCTGGGCTGACTGTTGGGAAGCTGCAAGCCTGGGAGTTTCTGATGCACAGGAAGCCCTGGAGCGCCTTGCTGGCCGGCCTCTCGGAAGCCGCTTGCCCTGCATTCCACGGTGGCCACGCGTGGTTGCCCGGAGAGCCTCTGGGAGCCTCATTAATCACAGCGTGGCCTCTCGTGGGGACCACCCCACTGCACCCCACCTCTCCTCTCTCACATGCAGAATTCTCACTTTGAAAGGGAGCGTGCACTTCCCTTGGAGGGGGGCACCCGCCCTCCCAAAGGTGGGGAGTAGGAACCACCTCTCCCTTCATGTTGAGCTTTTAGGTTTTGCTGTGTCCCTGCCAGGGGCCCAGACCTAGGAGGCCCGGTTGTGGGCTGCAGATCGGACGAGATGTGTGAAACCCAGGCCTGGCCCAGGGCACCCACAGGCCCCACAGCCAGGAGAAGGGAGGGCGGATGGCTCACAGGAGCATCGGGAGCCCTGAGGGTTAGGGCACTGGGTCAGAGAAGGCCTCTCAGAGGAGGGGGAGTCTGGGGGCTTCGTGGCAAAGAGGATGTCACTCACCCCTCTAAGCCACTGACACACATTAATACCTATAACTTAACAAGAACTCTCTGAAGTGGGTAGTATTACTATCCCCAAATAATATCTCCCAGAGCATATAGGTGTGGCATGTCCCTGGGAAGGGAGTGGCAGGGCTGGGGACTGCTGGTAAAGCCCTGGGGCCCCACCTGCTGAGCCCTTTTCCTCCCGAGTCAGGAGGGATGAGCCCTCCTGGTGCTCAGCCCCGGGGTCCCCTGGTGCGGGCTCCTCTATTCACCCCTGTGTGCTTGCCTCACCCTTCTGTGTGCCCCATGGGGCAGGCCCCAAAGCACGGGGGCGGCACTTGAAGGGACAAAAGAACTAAGGACAAATTACCAGTTGGTGGCCCACTTGATCTTGGCGCTCTAGCAGGGCTGCCTGGAGCAGATGGCATGGCCAAGTTGAGAGGATGTAAGTGTAGGCTTCCCCTCACCTTAGCCAAGTGCCTCCCCAGCCTGCACAAGCCCCAGATTCGGGTCTGGGGGCAGCTGGCCCTGGTGGCGCTGCCTTCCCCTCTAGGGTCCCTCCTATAGCCCAGGCCCCTGGTTGGGTGCCCTGGGGAGTGCTCAGCACCCTTCCCTCTCACACCTTGTCACCAGGCAGGACTGGGGGAGATGCCCTGAGGTGCCAGCAGTAGGCCTCAGCCCTGATCAGTCCTGACCAGCACCCCTCACTCAGCTTCCAGGGGTGGGGGGGCACCCTTGGCCCTACCTTGGTTAAAGCTGATGTCAAAACAAACTCAGTCGCATCTCCTGGGAGCTAGGCCATGGAAGGAAGAAGCCTTCTCCCTCATCACCAAGGGACGATCAGAAAATTCAGGATCATGCTTTCCTGGTCCTCTCTGGAGTCTATGAATCCCTGGAAGGGAGCTATTCAGGATTTGCATAGGTGGCACTAGTAGTAAGGAACCTACCTGCAAATGCAGGAGACATAAGACCCACAGGTTCCATCCCTGGGTCGGGAAGATGCCCTGGAGGAGGAGATGGCAACCCACTCCAGTATTTTTGCCTGGGAAATTTCATGGACAGAGGAGCCTGGTGGGCTACAGTCCATAGGGTCACAAAGAGTTGGACATGACTGAAGTGACTTAGCACGCAAGCACAAGGACTTTTTAAGTTTGATTTTCTGCCTGTGGACTGCTGGGAAAGCCAGTGGAGAGTCTGCCCAGTGGGTGATGGGGTCCTTCCTCCTTGCCCCCCAGGAGGCTTCGGTTAAACACAATGACCCTGTCCCTGCCAGGGTGGTGACATAGGGAGGAGGTGGCTGGATTCTTGGGGGTCAGAGAGCCTTGAGAGGTAATGTCTCCTGGGGCCGTTTTACATTCTCACCTCCAGCTTTATATTTTGTTCAGAGCTGTTCACATTACACTTCAGCACTTAATTCAACAGCCATAGAAAATACGCTCTTTTTACTTTTTTCATCTTTTTGACCTAAGATCATGTTGGTGCCAATTTCCTTGAAAATAATTCATTACCTGTAGGCCCCTGGTGGGAAATCCCAGCGGTCGCCCACATCGCCCCTTTCTCTGTAATTCTGTGGCCTCCTCTCACTCACCCTCCCCTCGGGAGCCCTGGCCTCTGTGTTTATACACTAACATTTTTTCTCACACATTCATTGTGCGGCTTTCCTTAATTTGGTGTCCCACCGGGCACCGGCAGGAGGCCACTCAAACATTATGTCAGTGATCTCAAAATTGAACCCCAGGGCTTTCTTCTGCCAGCGGCTCGAGCAGATGTGTGGCACACTTTATTAACTCAAGTACCCACGAGTTGAAAATTTCATTAGTTTGAGGGGAGGGCTAAGTCCCATCCAGAGACCTGGTCTGGACAGATTCTTTGTGTCGACCTGACCCCTAGCAAAACGGATTATTGTTCTAAGTGAGACAAGCGACCCAATGTTCTGCCTGTTACGCACACATGGTCTGTAACCTTTTAAAATAGGAGTGTGGGAAAACAGCGCCTTCGGCCACGTCCCCGACTGCACATTCCTGACAGGTGGCAGCCGGACTCCTAGCAACGCCACCAGGGGCCTAGAATTATCCAGGGGCCACAGTGGTTCCCTCAGGGCAGGTACAAGCTGGGACAGGAAGAAGGGAAGGGGGAACCTTGGGGAACCTCCAGTGCCCCTGAGACTTGACCCGGGTCGGGTTGTGGCCTTAGCCTGGGGTGCAGGACAGCCACCCTCCTAGGCCCTCTTGGCTTAGGTCCTGTTTTCCAGCAGTAGTGGAGGAGCTTTGCCAGGGAGCATGGGAGACAAGCAGGGGGGCGTTGATTGGTTTGTTGTGTAAAGAGTTTACCGGGGTGCTGGGTGTTAGGTGAACCACATCCTTGCACAAACCCACCTGCTCAACTGAGCCCCCCATCCCCATCTAAGTGATCTCGTGTTCTACCTGTTAGGCGGCCATGCTCTATAATCTTTCAAAACATGAGTAGTGGTAGGGGGGTGGATCAGCACCTTCTGCCTCCTCCCTGATCACTGATTCCAGCTCAGGGGCAGCCGGCTCCAGGGGAGAAAGGGCTTGGTAAAGTCAGCAGCCCCTGAGGTTCCCTAGCAAGGCCCTGAACTGTGTCCCGTGTGTGAGACAGGGCTGATCCTCAATGGCCTGGTGAGCTGCAGGCAATAATCCGGCAGTCCAGGATGAAGCAGGGCTTCCCAGGTGGCATGAGTGGTAAAGAGCCCGCCTGCCAATGCAGGAGACACACAAGATGTGGGTTCAATCCCTGGGTCAGAAAGGTCCCTTGGAGGAGGAAATGGCAACCCCCTCCAATATTCTTGTCTGGAAAATTCCATGAGCAGAGGAGCCTGGCAGGCTACAGTCCATGGAATCGCAGAGTTGGACATGACTGAGCGACTGAGCGCGCCAGGATGAGAGGATGGATGAAGGACCAATCGGGCCAGGGGTGCAATCTCCATTTCATGATATGGCAGGAGGAAGCGGGCAGTTCTGACCAAGGGACTCGGGGAGCAGGAATTGAGTGAGGCTTGAACAGGCAGAGGAGTGGGCGAGGGAAGGGTCCTGGGAAAGGAAGCGACAAGGTGCGGATCTTGCTGGGAGTTCTGGGGACACTAAAAGGTGGCTATGACAGTCTACAGCGTACTGGCTCTGGGCTGTGTGGCTTAGAGGGCAGTTCCTGGGCTGAGAGAGGTTTCCACGGGGAGCCCGCAGGCAACCTTTCTGGTGGCACTGAGCTCTCCCGCGGGGCCTGCTGTGGGCGTCACCTGTTGGCCATCCCAGATTTGGTGGCTCCAAGCCTTGAGGCCTAGGGACACGGCCCCCCCGGCTGGGGCTTGGCTCTCCCCAGAGGCTCTGTGACCCGGCCTCCCAGGGAGCTGAGGAGAGGGCGGCCCTGGCCTCCACCTTCTGACAGACACAAAGCAGAGCTGATTGTAAAAACTTAATTAAATGAAATATTTTAACAAGAAATTCCGAGAACAGAATGCCCTGCTCGTAAGCAAGCCCCCACCAAAATAAAAGCTGATGGGAAGCGTGTGTTCTGTCTGACAAGAGAAAGCTTCTGCAGGAACCATGCTGGCGCAGAGAGGCAGCCTGTGTTGGGCAGGTGGGCGAGCCGGCCGCCTGGGTCAGAGCCAGCCGGGGCTGGCTTGGCGCTCTGGGAAAGCCTGGACCATCCTATTCCTACAAATGCACAGTGCTCGGCATCTCCTGTGCGCCAGGCAGAGCGCGGATGGAGTGTGAGCCATTGTTCCTGTGCTCCTGTTGGAATGATCTTTGTAAGATGAAGAAATGGAGGCTCAGGGAGGATATGTGACCTCCCAGACTTAGGTCAGAGGTGCGAGTGAGGGGGAGCTGCGATCAGAGCCCAATCTGCCTGACCCCCAAATCCAGTCTTGTTTCCACCTGACTTGCCCTTTTTCTCTTGTTTAAAATTAGTTTATTTTTGGCTGCGCTGGTCTTTGTGGGGCTTTCTCTAGTTGCGGCACCAGGGGGCTGCCCTCTAGTTGCGGTGGGCAGGCTTCTCATTGCAGTGGCTTCTCTTGTTGCAGGGCCCAGGCTCTGGGGCGTGTGGGCTCAGTGGCTGTGGCACATGGGCTTAGTTGCTCTGTGGCATGTGGGATCTTCCAGAATCAGGGATCGAACCCATGTCCCCTGCATTAGCAGGTGGATTTTTAAACCGCTGGACCTCCAGGGAAGTGCCTGACCTGCCCTTTCTACCACAGAGAGATTGCTGGCTGGCCCGAAGAAGTAGGGCCACCTCCAGGGTGGGATGTGCCATCATTCCTTCTCTTGGGGAATCACAGCCAAACTTTCTCCCCACAGGGGGCTGAGAGGAGTGGGGAACTTCATTCCCACTCTGAGGAGAGGGCCCTGGGGCCAATACGGCTGAAGCATCACAGTGAGATCAGACTGTGTCAGGCCCAGTGGTCACATCATAGATGGAGACAGTGGGCTGCACTGTGGGCAGATGGATGATCAAGGCTGACAGAGCTCAGGAGAGGGCTGGAAGGTTCTGGAAAGCTTCCTGGAGGAGGAGGTACTCTAGGGGACTCTGAATAGTACTTATAGAGTCAGGGGAATGTGTTCCAGACTTGGGGGAGGGAATGAGCAAAGCCTGGGTGTCAGTGGCAAAGCTTGCTGAGTAGCCAAAGGGGCAGGAGGAGACAAGATCCGATGACTGACCCCTAGGATAATCTTGCCCTTGTGTATGTGTCAGTGATGAAGGGGCACTGGGAAGCATCTGCCTCCCTGCAGTCTGGGGCCTCTGTGAGGAAAATGTACCATATCTACAAATCAAGTGACCGGCTTGACTTTCTAGAATAGAAGTATTTCTATAACAGTAGAAACAAATCCTTCCTGACATAAGCTGGTATATTTACCACATGCCATCTCATTGACCTCAGTAGGACCTGGCTGAGTACCACCTTGATTGAAGAAAGCTCCATAAAACCCTGAAAACTGCAAAGAACATTCATTTTAGGTAGAATGGTTTGCAGGACACGAGGACACTTCTTTACAAGAATCTTCTCCATCAGTTTCTCTTTTACTATAAAGTTAAAATATTCTTTGATTTATCAAAGTGAACACCTGCATTTTCTTGAACATAGTGAATGTGTTGGAGAAGGAAATGGTACCCCACTCTAGTACTCTTGCCCGGAAAATCCCATGGACAGAGGAGCCTGGAAGGCTGCAGTCCATGGGGTCGCTGAGGGTCGGACACGACTGAGTGACTTCACTTTCACTTTTCACTATCATGCATTGGAGAAGGAAATGGCAACCCACTCCAGTGTTCTTGCCTGCAGAATCCCAGGGACAGGGGAGCCTGGTGGGCTGCCGTCTGTGGGGGTCTCACAGAGCTGGACACGACTGAAGCGACTTAGCAGTAGCAGCAACAGTGAATGTGTACAGTGAGTCAGGGATGTAGTTGGTTTAGAAATCACCTTTCAACTTTAGAAAGTGACTTTTTTGCAGAAGAAAAATTGCCTTCAAATTCCATCTTCCACTGTCCTCCACCTGTTTCTTTCCCTTAGACACCAAAAGGAAACACACAAAATATTCCATCAGGAACCTGCATCCACAGGATCCATCTCTCACCACAAAATCAAAGACTGGACTAACTCTCTCCTGCGTAAGCTTTTCATCTCAGCCTTTTGGGAGTAAGCAAATACTTGAAGGCTTCCATTACCCATCTACCTTGTCCCAGGAAAACTGCATGAAGAATTCTTTTTTTAAGTTAATTGTTAAATTTACTTTTTGCTGTGCTGGGTCTTTGTTGCTGTGCAGGCTTTCTCTAGTTCCAGCAAGCATAGGCTACTCTCTAGTTGTGATGCGTGGGCTTCTCATTGTGGTGGCTTCTCTTGTCACGGAGCACAGACTCTAGGGTGCGTGGGCTCGGTAGCTATGGCAAACAGGCTCAGTTGCCCTGCAGCATGTAGGATCTTCCTGGACCAGGGATCGAACCCATGTCCCCTGTATTGGCAGGCAGATTCTTAACCACTGGACCACTGGGGAAATCCTGAGTAAAGAATTCCTGATAAATAGATTCTTTTAAAAATATGGTAGGATGAATCACTGCCCCATTTAATTTGTGAAAGGTAGAAAAATTTTTTAATATTTTAAAACTGGCTGCAGTTGGAGCCTGTTGGCCTAAAAATAAGGCAAAGTGTTTCCTAATAAGAAGATGCCTTGTTTTATCTTAAAGGAAAATAGGTCAAAGGACCTTTGGGTTATAAAACGGGAGGCCCTAGTGCCTCCCCAGACATGATCACAGAAAAGTCAAGTTGTTCTGCCCTCTGCAGTGACAGGAGTCTTCCTCTGTTGGGTAGGGCAGACAGGGTTTGGAGACCTGGGGAAAGTTGAAGGGAGAGGGGGAAAGAGCCCTAGAGGGATGGGACAGCCATGTGTTAGGGGACCTCGGGTGGGGTGCTGTGTGAGCTGGAGCTCAATGAGTTGCTAAGTGTTACGTGGTAACGTGGATGGAAGGGAGGTTTGGGGGAGAATGGATACATGTATATGTATGGCTGAGTCCCTTTGTCATCAACATTGTTAACTGGCTCTACCCTAATACAAAATAAAAATCTCAACAGAAAAAGAGGGAGACCTTGGAGGCTGGATAATGTGGGCACATCTAAGCAGCCAACACATGGTTGCATAGTGAGTTTCAGGCTTGTATTTTGTGTATATTGGATTTGCTCAAAGAGGGGCACATCGTGGTCCCATTCAATCCACAGCCTGGCTGTCAGCCCTGGAAGGACCATAGGAGACGGGGCTGGGGACCTGTGCAGCTTCACAGAGGCAGTCAGGCCTGCAGCAAAGATGGAGCCAGGAGCCAGGCCTGCAGACTGCATGGAGAAACTCTTGCAAGCTTGGAGATAGAGACTGCCCCACTGGCCAGATGGAGAACTTCTAAGGGGTAAGATTTCCACTGGGGGTTCCCAGGATATGGTGGCCTGGTGTGGAGCTTGGAGAATCTGAGCGGCCTCAGAGGAGTGAGGGGTTGGGGTTGGTGTGTCCCATGTTTGGCTTATTCCCTACCTTTGATGTTACTGGGGAGTTGAGGCTTCATGTGCCTTCCATCCAGCCCCATGGCTTTCCCCCTACACAAGAGTTGAGGGGAGGCCCTTTATCCCAGCTTGCATCTGTGCCTGTTATAGAACAAGAGTCAGTCCTGTATGGTTTAGGGGACCGGTGATAGGGGAGGCTGGATGTCAGGGCCGGGGAGGAAAAGCTGAAGTGTAAAAGCACTGAATTTTGCATGGGAGCAAGAACCTAAAGGAAAGGGAAGAAGGTAGTCCAAAAGTATCAGGCCCCAGTCAGAGAAGGTGACCTCCCATTATCCATCACCCGTGGTATTAAGACCGCTGACCAGAGGTCAAGATAACAAAGCAGGCAGAAGAAGTGATCTGAGACTCAGAGAAAGGAGGTTCAGTGGGAAATGGACCAAACGAACTGGCTTGAGGATTGAGAGGCAAAGCGACTCTCCCAGGACCCCACATCTCATTTCCCTCCCTGCCCCTACTGTCCCCTGGAACCCTGGGGTGCCTATGAGTCCTTCCCATTGGAGCCTCCCCCAGCCTCCCACTGCAGAGCCTTTCTTCATTTCTGAATGCTTAGGAGAGTGCTTGGCTTAGAGATGGGGCTTAACGAATAGCTGCTGAGGATATGAAACAATTCTCTTTTGAAAGGGGAGGAGTTTGTCCATCTGAAAAACCCAGGTTGATGCCATAAAGAAAAGGAACCACAAATTAAATTAAGTATTTAGTATGTGTCAGACCCTTGGAAATTTTTCTTCTCTCTTTACATTTTTGAATAAAAATGCAGTATATTTAAATTAATTAATAACATTAAAAAATAGTTGTTCAGTTGTGTCTGGCTCTTTGCAACCCCATGGACTATAGACTGCCAGGTTCCTCTGTCCATGGAATTCTCCAGGCAAGAATACTGGAGTGGGTAGCCATCTCCTTCTCCAGGGGATCTTCCTGACCCAAGGATCAAACCCCAGTCTCCTGCATAGCAGGAGGATCCTTTACTAAGCCACCAAGGAAATAGAGTAAATGGCCCTGAACTCATCACTCAGCATGAGAGTGAAAGCATGATGTAACTCACACCTACCTCTTGTGTGTCCTCACCTTTTGGGATGGTTAATTTTATGTGTTAACTTGACTGAGCTAAGGGATACCCAGTAGCTGGTAAACATTATTTCTGGGCCTCTATAAGGTTGCTTCCAGATGAGATTAGCATTTGAATTGGTAGACTGAGTGAAACAGATGGCTCTCACCTCTACATGTGAGCACCATCCAATCTGTTGAGGCCAGGATGGAACAAAAGACAGAGGAGGGTGAATTTGCTCTTTCCTGAGCAGGGATGGCCATTGTCTCCTACCCTTGGCCATCGGTGCTCCTGGTTCTTGGGCCTTTGGACTCTGATCAAATCTTATACCATTGGCCACCAGATTCTCAGGCCTTCAACAGACATTGTTGGCTTTCCTGGTTATCCAGGTTGCATATCGTAGATCCTGGGACTTCTTGGCCTCCATTTTCTAAACAATTTCCTGTTTTATCTGTCAATTCTGCTTCTCCAGAGAAGTCTAATACACCCATCCTTACCCCTGCCTCTCCACCATATGTTACCTCTTTGGAGTTTGAGTTTACCATTTCTTTCCTTCAAAAGTATAATTCCAGAAGATAAATTTAGTTTTAGTTGATTTTGACTTTATTGAACAGGTACCATGCTGTGTTTAATCTTCTGGGACTTACTTTCTCACTCCATTTATGTTGGTAAAATTCCTCTATATGCTTGTGTGTAACTGTAGTTATATTTTGTTCACTTGCTTCTATCAAAATGATGCAATAAATTAATTTACTCACCATGTGCCAGGTACTTCATGTACCTTATTTCATTTCACCTTCATTACAACTCTATAATGTAAAGAGGGAACCCCACTGTATTCCTGCTCAGAGTACTTCAGACTATTCTTTTATGATTCCCATTTTAAAGATGAAACTAAAAAAATCAAGTGACTTTCCCAAGGTTATATAACTCATGAGAAAGGAAGCCTGAATTTGGCTCCAGAGCTTAGCTTTCTTTTGAGACAAGGGAAGTAGTGGCTGCTGGACTCTGTCCTCTTTCTACTCTTCTTTCCATGAACTTCCAAGGCATTGTGTAGGAGTGTTCCAACATTCCAGGAGTGTTCTAATGACCTCAGCTCTGGTCCATCTAGCCCAACCCTTGGGACAAGACTCCTGGAGCTGCCCTGGGGTCTCATTGCTCTACAGGGACCTACATGCCAGCCTGAATTGGACTCGCTTGATGGAAGAGAAGGAGTGGCGAGTCCACTTGAGGATCCAGGGGGAGCTGGGCTGCTGACCAAGCCACCCTTTCCTCAGTCTACTCTCTAGCTGAGAGTCTGAAGTGTGAATGTCTCTGCTCCATGTGGTGCTCATGTTACACAGCCATGGCCCAGCTACAGCTTAGAAACAAGGATGGGGACACAGCTCCTGGGCCAGCCTCCTTCCAAGGCCATAGTTGTCTTTCTTGATTAAAACTGGGCCTCAGTGGTGCCAGTGGAAGGTAAAGTTGACACAAGGATCAGAACTTAGTGCATAGTGCCCTGGATATCACTGACCCAAGGCACTGCTCAGACTCGGAGGAGGAGTGAGCCAGTCTGTACAGGAGGAGGAGGGCAGGGCCCTCTCCTCCTAGAAACACGTGTACCTACTCCACCAGCTTTTACGAGGCCCTGGGATGTTATTTGTTGGTGACCACCCAACCATCCCACCAACAAACAGAGTGCCTGAAGGGAGTGCAGTTGACCTCTTAATGTGAAACAGTGAGACAAAGGGATGAGCTAAGAGGTAGGGTCTGTTTCTGCACATTTATCTCTGGTTATTAGACACTTTTAGAGGGAACATCTGTTTGTCCATCCTGGCTCCCATGTTACAGGCCCTATCTGAGGGCCAGCTTGGCCCCTTCTCTGACTGAATGGGGACTAAGTCATAAATTAGAGGCAGAAAAGGGACCTAGAATAAAAAGTCAGAGGGGACTTTGCTCATCTCATAGGTAAAGGGCAATTGGGTTCCTCAACTGATCAGCCTTCACAGGAAAAGCAAACAGAATGGACAGAGCTCCTGATGCTCCAGGTGGTACCCACTCCCAAGAGACTTAATTATTACAAGGTTTATTCTGGGTACAGAGCGACTGGCCTAAGGCAGGACCCAGGAGTCAAACTAAGTACACAGCTTGGTCATGCTTCCAAAGTTCCAGGGACCTGGGCTGGGTGCCATTATCTCATTTCTTCTTTGGTTTTCAACTTTGGATATTTGTTTTACGGGAGGAATAGCTGGGTTTATAGTAGTACTTTCCACATCATCTCTCAGTATGTTCTCGGGACATGTACATGTTGGCTCACTCTCAGGTCAATAGGGCAATTATACAAGAGGAAAAACTGTTTTCTTGTTACTTTTCTAAAGGTAGGTATAAGGATACAAAATCAATACAATTGGTTAAAATAATCCCTCATTCCCATTTCTCTGGATAGTTTCTCTAGCCCACATCACCAATATAATATTGGAGATATTTCTGCATGGACATACCATGCAACCTGAAACATACCATGTGATCCCACATGACTGGCTATAAGTCCATGCTTTACATTAATGATCTGTCCCCCACACATTCCTCATGTTTCTGCTGCTACATGTTTCTGCTGATGCCTCATAGGTCTTCAAGTTATGCAGGTTCAAAATTTCTTAACTCTGAAGTCAGCTTGACTCATTCTGCTTCCTTGTTCTTTGGTTCATCCCAGCAATTTTTGTCTCCAGTGAATTTTCCAGGCAGTTCCAGTCCTCAGAGCTTTTGTACACATCCTTTCTGTCCTTAACAATCAGCCCCACAGCTCTGTCAATTTGTCAGTTATGTCTTTCCGATGCTTCTTGTACCCACCCCACCACCATTCTCAGCAGCCATAACTTGGTTGAGATGCTCAGTATCTTTTACCTGGACCTTGCAACAGCCTCAAGTCCAGATTCATCCCATGACAATTCACCCTGTAGAAGCTGGATATCAGTTTTCTTAAGTCACAACTCATTTCACCCTCCTATTCAAACACTTTCACTTAATGATCTCTCCAGCCAGGAAAGTACCAGCTTTCAAGACCTATGCTGCCTTTCTAATCCTGTCTCCCCTCAATTTGGCTACCTCCAAACACACCTAACTGTTTATTTGCTACGTTCTTCTGTAATGTCATTTCTCCCTTGCTGCTGCTGCTGCTGCTGCTGCTAAGTCGTGTCCTTACCTCTTGTCAAAGTCTGTGTATCCTCAAGATCCACTTCATCAGTCTCTATCAATACTTCTTGGTTTTTATCCTTTCCTGTGATAAACCCTCCTAATACTTTGTATATATCTATGATGGGACAGCACATTCCACCCCTGATAAACAGATGGACAGACATCCAGAGACTGTCTTACTGATCTTTGTTTCCTCTATAGAGGTTTTGTGTGTAGCACATAGAAGCATTTAATAAATGTTCACTAAACTGTCTGGAGAAGGCAATGCCACCCCACGCCAGTACTCTTGCCTAGAAAATCCCACGGATGGAGGAGCCTGGTGGGCTGCAGTCCACGGGGTCGCAAAGTCGGACATGACTGAGCGACTTCACTTTCACTTTTCACTTTCATGCATTGGAGAAGGAAATGGCAACCCATTCCAGTGTTCTTGCCTGGAGAATCCCAGGGACGGGGGAGCCTGGTGGGCTGTTGTCTATGGGGTCGCACAGAATCAGGCACAACTGAAGTGACTTAGCAGCAGCAGCAGCAAACTGTCTAGTTCTCCTTGCCGCCATTCTCTCCTTGCCATAAACTTGCTTAAGTAATCATCTAATAATAAGGCACTTGGTTTCTATACAACAAAAGGTTATAAAATTCTTTCACATTTTATTATTTCAACTGATATTCATGAACAGCCTTTCAAGGCAAGCAGGATAAATAGTATCTTTATTTTGTAGATAACAAAACTGAAGTTCACAGAGGGAAAATTAGTGGCCTGAAGCTCCAGACAAATAAGAAATGAAGCCATGAACTGAATCCAGAGAAGTATCCTGATATGCAGTGGAAGACAAAGGAAGAGGGCGGGCAAAGTCCAAGTCACTCACGAATCCCTTCTTCCAACTTCGCTGAGCATGTTAAAGATATGCTAAGGCAGCCAGGGTACCTCATACAAGGGATACCAGTAAGGGATCTGGGAAGGTGGCACTGTGTGATTCTATGGTGATTTTGAATTTGTGTCTATTTTTTTTCTCCACTCACGCCCCAAACAAAGGTATCACCACATGAGTACTAAGAACCTTGGACTTCTTCCCCTTCAAATTAAGCCATAATCCCAGGCTTCCTTTCAGTTTGAACACTCAGTAGATTCTTGCTGCTCATAGCTCATCAGGGAAAGTCTCGTAGCACTATGCTGGGAACTACTCATGTGATGTTCTGGGGCCTGGGCCTAATTTCCCTCCCATCTCATCCTTGGAACTAACCCCTCATTTATTCTGTCATTCATTCACTCAATGATCTCCATCCATCCACCCATCCACTCATTCATCTGCCTACACATCCATCCATCCATCTATTGATTCACTGGCCAAAAGACTTTCTTTTAGCATCAGATCCAGATGTATTCTACCTCCCTGTGACTCTCTTTGGCTCCTTAGTTCTAGGCAGAAGAATCCTGCAAGGGTACCAAGAGGCTAATGTGTTTCTTAATGCTTGTGCATTTTAAGAGTAGCCTTCAAGAAGGGAATGTGAAGGCTTTATGAAAGAATGGTACAGGTTGAAAGTATTTGGGAATAAGAAGGGCCTTTTCCAAATAGGCCTCGTGTAGAAGGGATGAAAGTCTTCAATTTCCTATTCTCCAATGGTCACACCCTTCCTCTGTCCTCAAGTGCCATTGAAATGAATGTCATAGCTGCCCTTCCCAATGATATCGGCTTCTAGCCTTCCTTCACCAGAGCTCACCTTGGATGCTCTGGCTGGATGTTGTTGTTGTTTAGTTGCTAAGTCGTGTCTGACGCTTTTGTGACCCCAGGGACTGTAGCCTGCCAGGCTCCTGTGTCCATGGGATTTCCCAGACAAGAATACTGGAGTGGGTTGCCATTTTCTTCTCCAAGGGATCTTCCCAACCCAGGGATCGAACCCATGTCCCCTGCATTGGCAGACAGGTTCTCTACCACTCGGTCACCTGGGAAGTCCCTGACTAGGTGTTGGCAGTGTTTAAGATCAGAGTTTGAGGTGAGTGGCTGAAGCAAGGGAAACACTGGGGTTTTGATTACACTTAGGATGGTTGGATATTAAGTTTGGAGAAATAAACTCAACAGCATGAATGTATGCTTTATGCCCATGCCTCCTCTCCTACCCGTACCTCCTCAGCCATGAATGGATCCTGGCCAAGCTTCAGGGAGCCTCTAGTGTCCCTACTACTGTGAGGTCCTTGGGGGCTAGGACTTCTTAGCCATTCCTTCTCCATTCCTGGCAGGCGAGTGAAATAAAGAGCCTTGTGATTTATCACAGAGCCTAGCAGAGAGCCTTGCCTGGCAAATGCAGACTGATGGCTGCGGAAGACTGTGTATCACATAATGAGATGCTCCTGTGGGTCAAATTATGTGGAAGCTTCTGCAAATAATTTTTCATTCTCACTTGGCAAATACACTCCCTGAGATCAGTTACTTCCTTTCAGGTGGCAAAATATGTCCCTTCTTAAATTCTCCTTTTCCCTATCACTCAAAACAGTATGTGTTCCAGAGGTTTTGAAATGTCAGACAGTTGAATAAATACTCTCATTTTCTCTATCTTTCAATGCGAATGAATCACGATGAGTGTTATGATACATGATAAAGAATTTATTTGTTCTTACTCTCCCAGAGTTTAGCAAAATAACTCAGATCCTGGTTTTCTTGAACTTGCAAAAAATGTCATTCCCCAGAGTCCAGAGACTTTCAGATAACTGATGCCAGCTTCAGTGCAGGTCCAGTTCATATGTGCTTCTGCTTGGAGCCAGCTGCCTGTTACAGGGCTGGCTTGGTCAAAAGTTATATTAATACATACGGTTTGAGTTTTTTCCCTACTATGTAAAAGTCTAATTGAAGAATTGCTATAAAAACTCAGAAGGTGATAGTAAACTCTCCTGGAGCAACCTTTATGTAGGGGCTCATGTCATTGACTGTGGCTGATTGTAGCTCTTTCAGTAACTCCATGATATAGTTCAGAAACATGTGGTAGTTTTGAATGGACAGGTCAATCAATCTTTTAGACTCAGAGTTGAATTTTTCACAGTAATCAGAGAGCTGGTCTGAAAACTCCTGTAGTTTATATGTGAACTGCTGGTGGTAATCAGAAATGATTTCCTTCACTGCAACAGCCCAGCTTTTAATTACTTCCTGAGCACTGGTAGAAAGCTCTGTAATCTTCTCTTTCCCCCTTTCCTCTGCATTGGCAAGGATGCTAAGATACTCCTGCGAATATTTCTGTATCAGTGTTTCAATCTGACTTGAGAGTTGGGAAGCAAAATCAGCAGCGCCGACAGTGTATTTGGAATGGAGGTCCTTAAGGACATCTACTAGGTTCTTGATCAGGTTGATGATCTTTTCTTCAAATTTATAATATTTCACTGTCCAGCCAACCACAGTTGGATCAAAATATTCTTGGTGAAGAGGCTGCACGTACTGATGGAGCTGCTGTAACTCTTGAGAAGCTACCTGAAGTTTGTTTTGGATTAGTTCATTAAACTTAACAAAGTTATAGTCTAGGTTTTCTCTCAGGAATCTAAAAACAAATGAAATGTATATGTCGAAGATTGTACTGACATCCTGTAGGCTTTGATTAACGAAATCAGTCAATTTCTTCTCCTTGAAGCGTTTAAGTTCCCTTTCTATCTCTTGGAAAGTGTCTTGTAGAGACCTCTGAAGATCACTTAGCATCTCTGTCATCATGGTAGATTGGAGGTAGCTAAGTGCCTTTTGGATCTCTTGTGAGAAAAATAGAAACATTTTCACATACTCCAAGACCATACTTATTAGCTGATTACGCATTGATGCAAAATAAAATTTATCATTTAGGTCCTTGTATAATTCAGACTCTTCCATCAGGTATAGTAAATAGGAAAACAGTACATGTAACCCATTATGGATATTTGAATGTACCTGGGACAGTCGCTTCGCTGTTTCCTGTATGACCAAAGTGCAGAGCTCATCTGCAGTGTAGTTCCTGGCTCTTCCTGGGAGCTGGAATCTGGTTACATTCAGGAGATCAATGAGCAAGTCCGTTGCACGCTTGACTGTCACGTTGTATCCCTGAGTAACTCCTATTAAGCTGTCTGACACCTTCTTCTGGAGTTTCTGGAAACCACTGTGGTCCTCCTGAGCCAACAGTTCCTGGTACAGTCTCTGGGCCTTGTCCTTCCATTGCTGGTAGGTTTCAGTGGTGCCTCTGGCCATCCTTTGGAGCTCCAGGTCCACTTCATCAATCTGCCTCATGGCCCCTTGATACACCTGATCAGCGCTGTCCTGCAGGCCTCTCCTCAGTTTTAAAGCAGCGTCTTTCAGATCAAATCCTGTGTACTCCTGGTGGTACTTGTTGACATAGTCATAAAGGGCTCCCGTGGCCCTGGGCACACTGTCTTTGAGCGAGCTTAGCAATTCAGACACTGCTCCTTCTTCCCAATTAGCTTTGATCTGAACTTCATCATCCAATTCCAGGACCTTCAACTCAATTTTGAATATGTTGAGTATTTTATCTGGAGAGGCCTATGACCAGCAGAAAAGGATAAAAAGAACATGTTTTCAATTATCATGATTACATAATACACTACATTAAAACTTCATTAGCAATTAAAAGTAAAGATCAGAGGATCTTTCATATTCTGATGGAGATTTATCTTTCACATGTCGTATCTTTCATATGTGTTTGTCTTATGGTTAAGCAAATACACTCGTTAATTCCTCTTTAACACATGCCCCAGAAAGGATAAAATTATGTACGGCATTTGCACAGTGACATTTAACATCAAGGCTTTTCTAGGACTGAAGATCAGAAGAGGAGGAGAAAGTGGAGGAAGAGGGAGGAGGAGGAAGGAGAGAATGGGGAGGAAAAAAAAAACAGGAAAACACTAATTCAGAGAAAGAAGATGTAACAAAAATGAAAAATGTCCAGGGTCCATCTAAGAGAGACCTAGAAGACCAATATCAGGTGCCATCCATCCTCCAAGCCTATGACAAACTTTAATAATAGAACCTGATTATTTCCTCTTCTCTACTAATGGCATCTTTGATTTGGCCCCAGCAGAATTTGTATGGTAGGTGAGAAGAATTTGGCATATCTCACCTAACAATCCTATCGTGGGGAAGAATTTTGAAGCCTCAAATACTCCAGATGCCTCAATGTGAAAAATGTACTCAGCATATGGCAGAGTTTGTCCATGATTTAGGTGATGAGGCAAAACTCTCATCTTTCTAAAATAACCCAAATGTAATAAAATAATAGTGGTAATAGGAAGTCATATGTGCATTTCATACAATCAATAAAAGATTCCTAACACTTTCTGGAGAATAGTTTCTCAGAAGAGAAGTTTAACAAGTTCATTGGTTGTGTTTTACCTGGTTTTGGAAAACCCAGATAATACTTTGAATGGACTTCAATTTATCTGCCCATATTCTATGTTTGCTCTTGATATGTGTAAACCACTATATGGGACTCACCTGAGGGCGGTAGTAGAGGTTCCATTCCAATAAGCTATTGCTAATGTTTTTCACGTCGATGACCACAGTTCCTATGGCTGGGGAGGCTACTGATGAGGAGAAGTGGTTCTCACTTTCTTGGTAGTGCAGACGGACATCCGTTAATGTTGGGCTGGTGATATTAAGGTAAACCTTTCCATTCCAGTACCTGAAAGCAAAAAAACCCCAAACCCCCCAAGAAACAGATGGGCCTTCACGAAAAAGATGTGGAGATGGCAGACACCACAACGACTAGAAAAAAGATGAAATTAAAAGTTCCCTACCCAAGTCCTTGATATTTGCCATCTTCTTCATATTCTGCACTGAAGTCACGGTGTGCAAATGATGCATTAGTCTTATACACTAACATGCCACCTTCGATTTTGTGTGTTCCTACAACTGTATGGGACAAATTTTATATTTCATTAGATTAGTAACTGCAGGATATAAATATTTTCCTTGTGAAAACAGAGAATTCTATCTTAACTGTATGTCTTATATGTTTGTAACATGCAGTCCTCATTTGAAAAAAAATAGGAGACCTTATTCGTCCTAAAATGATTACAGAAACACCTATTTTCTCTGAAACTATTTCTGTAGAATGTCAGTAGGTTTTCAACAGGATGGTTTTCACACATGGAGTATGAATGTATCTCCTTCCTGCCTCTTTTAAATTTTGCTATAGAGAGCAGCTTTGCCTCAAGTCCTATCTAAATACATAATGATTTATTTACAACTCTCATTGAAGAAATACAGCATGTGGAGAGGGTGGGGAAGCTTCCCTGGTAGCTCAGTGGTAAAGAATCCACCTGCCAATGCAGGAACCACGGGTTTGATCCCTGATCTGGGAAGATCCCACATGGCAAGGAGCAACTAAGCCTGTGTACTACAACTACTGAGCCTGTGCTCTAGAGCCCGGGAACAGCAACAACTGAAGCACATGCTCTGCAACAAGAGAGGCCATTGCAATGAGAAGCCCATGCATCACAACTAGAGAGTAGCCCTCACTCGCCACAACTACAGAAAACTCCATGGAGCAACGAAGACCCAGCACGGCCAAATATAAACAAAGTCTTAAAAAAAAAAGAAATACAGCCTGTGTGTGTGTGGTGGGGTGGGGAGTCAGGAAATTTCCTTACCATTTAGGTCATATTCCAGGAACTGAATGGTTGAGCTGCATGTGGAATCAAGGAATGTTTCAACATGATCTCCTTTGTTTTTCAAACCAGCACTCCAAGTGCTGTTATACAAGGGCGAGGCCACCTCGAAACGTGCGTTCAGTGTTCCAAAGGAAGGAACGAGAATTCCAGCAGGTACAGAGAACTTCGTGGAAGGAATCTCAAGAGTCTGCTCAGGCACGGTGATGGTCGGCAGCTCAAAGTCTGCGATGTTACTGGCAACCGCGTTTAGATCCAGAACAGTGCTGCCAACTGAAATACTTTTGGGAAGGGTGAAGTGGGACACAGTCAACTGAGATGCAGGCACAGTTATCTCAAAAAAAGGAACAGAGGAGGCTTCTGGTTTAGAGTATTGTATTAACATATCAACTCTGGGGAATTTTACTTTGGGTAGAGTTGATACGTTGAAGGTCAATGGAAGAGTACTTAGCTTCTTGTAGATTTTTATTTCACTGAGGTCAAGGGTGTAGGATGGAACCTGAAGATCTGTAAAGGGGACTTGGAATGTAGGTGTGACATAAACAGAATTTTGATTATTTCGTTTCAGTCCAGGAATAATGAATTTATCATCCAGTTCTTGCATGGGGATAGAGATAAGATAACCATTGGGGTTTTTGGTATATATGAGGGCAGTTGCAGCGCGGAGATACTGTTTCCTATTAAGGCTAGTGGTGACATCCAGCTTTAGGAGGTCCCATAAGCTCTTGTCATAAACCGGTAGGACAGTATCTTTGAGGAACTGTAGGTGCCCTTCTAAGGAGACTGCCATGTCAAAGCGAGCCACTTCTTGGTCATTAGAGAGCTGTATATTGTTCTGGAGAGACCCAGAATGAACCTGGACCTGACTTTTCCAGCTGATTTTCTGGTTCTCAGTGTTAACATTCAAGGAGACTTCCTGGCTAAGGTAATTGATTTTAAGGAGGGAACCAGGCTGATGTGCACGGACCTGAACAAGGGCTGATATTTTCCACAGGGAGAGCTCCAGGGTGGCTTTGCCTGTATGCTCTCCAGATGTTAAAATGAGGCCCCCTAGCTCTAAATGGTTTTTTATATTTTGTTCCCAGATGGTATATACGCGTTGGAGTGTGGCTTCTCCAGCAAAAGTTTCTTTCACTTTGAGGTCCCAGAGACCATCTGCTTTGGAGGCTCCTTGCAGTGTCACAGAACATCTGGTGCCCTTGGAATTCAAGTAAGTGCTGGCTTCACTGGCAAGAGACCCTGAATATCCCTGTGAACCAAAAGAACCCTCAACACTTCCTTTTGTAGATGACTCAATGGAAAAGTAAGAGGTGAGGCTTTCTAAGGTGAGCTTGTGGGTAACTGCTCCCATAGAGGCAGAGAGCAGTTTGGGGGAATTGAAATTATACTTTAATTCAATGACTGAAGATACAGTAGGTTTTGACTTGGTATTCCCATGAAGCTCTTGCTTGAAAGTCATTTTCAAAATTGGAATTTGGACTCTTGCCATTGTCGTCACTGATGCGTCCATATTTTTCTTGGTGAAACTGATGGTACTGTCGTGATTGCCCTCCACAAATCTGTTACTCAGGGACAAAGCTGTGGCTAACTTTAGTCCTCTTTTCCTCGTCAAACTTGAGGTGCCCTCTAATTTGTACTGCAGTGCGTCCATGACAGAAGATGATGAAGTAAGAAAATGAGCGACAATATCTGACTGGTTATGAAGACCAACATTGGTATTCAGTGTGATGATGCTTGACTTAAAGGAAAAATCATAGGTAATATTGCCCAGGGCTGGAATTAAAATTTTGTTTATGGTACTCAATACCTTGAACTCTGGAAGAGAAAGCTCAGAAAGTTCCTTAGGGACATGAAGGGTTGGCAGCTCTAAGAACGGCAGGACTAACGTGTATGAGGGTATGTAGATGCCAGAACCCAGGACAGTGATGCTGGGGGTGCTGATCTCTTTGGGGATCATATACTCAAATGTTAACATCTTCACTGTGAAGGGAGACACTTCAATGTTGGCAACTGGAATAGTGTATCCAGGAATTTTATAGATCTTGGGTTGCTGGTTAAGGGATTTTTCAACTTTGTACTTATCAAATGTAGTTTTTGCTTCATTATAGGATTTGATAAAAATATCTAGTGCCTGCTTTCTGACTGTCTCACAAAGCCTGGAGAAGGAATTGATGTTACGATGGATAAGAGCATAGAAGGCATCCAGAGGAACTGGGATGGAGTGCTTGTCTTTGTTTTTCTTGTACTGAGCCCTTACACTTAAATCAAATGATTGCTTTGTTGTTTTCAAGAAAGCCTTCAAGCCTGTCTTTTCCCATAAGGGGATTGCTTTCATCTGGGGAGTTGTGAGCTTTGTGAAAGGTAGAGTCATTTCAGGGACTGTTAAAGGAATGTTTAAGAAATCCAAGTTGGCTTCTCCATTTATTCCTATGTGGGCTTCGATGCTTTTCTCATTGTTGCCAGCAGAGAAATTTTGATGGTACTTATATTGATTGAACCTGCCACTTGCTTGCCAACTGGCTTGCTGGGTACTAGGACTCAGAAACAGTGCATAATTATTCAGAAAGTCTATCTTTCCCGTCAGTTTTAATGGAAAGCTCACTCTTAAGTTCCCTTCATTGTTTGTGGATGCAGTCATCTCATATGGCTGTGCTGAAAAGAAAAGAGAATTTTTCAAAGTTCCAACAACTTTCCCATTTAAATGAGCATCATGGTTGCCAGTTATCTCCGCCTTCCCCTCTTGAAGCAGTGCCAGGCCTTTAGCAGTTAGAACACTGCGACCCACGTGCTGGCATTCAGCTTGTGACTGGATTTCAAATTTAGAGAAGTTGAGGAATCGAGACTCATACAGTATTTTTTGGTTCACTCTTAGGTGTTTGCCATTGATCTTATTAGACAATCTGAAGGAAGTGATGGACTCTTCCACAGTAAAGCTACTTTGGGATTCATGTGTTCCCTCATCTAAGAATTCGTGGCAGGCCAATTTCCAGGATGCTGTTCCAGAAGAAGCCCATGCTATGTGTCCAGCTTCCAACAGGGTCTTGTGGTCACTGTGCAGGTCAGCCTGGCTGGAAAACTCCAGCTGGGGGATGTTCAATTTGTGGAAGTACTTTGTGTTGCTGTCCAGGGTAAGTTGATTATTTATGTTGACAAGCACACCATTACTGAGCTCCAGTGTATTTTTTTCTGTGTGTATACCTGCCACTGTGTTTGACTTTCCCTCGATAGTATTTCCAACCCAGAGCATCTCACTCTCATGCTCTGTCTTCAGGTACTTGCTAGAGAACCTCACAGATTCCTTCAGAACCAGTGGATTAATCATAGGGTCCGAAAGTTGTGCTTTTGCTTGAAAATCAAAATTGAGCACTTCTAATCTGGATGCTCCTTTGGCAGTGATGGAAGCCTCGATCTCTGCCTGGTTTTCCGAAGCTGTTGCATTCTGAACATCAGCATTTGCATCTAATGTGAAAAAGGGAGACTGGATTTTCAGAATGCCGTACAGCTTGCCAAAAGCAGGTATTTCAATTGTGTGTGTGATATGGGGAAGCTGGAATTCTGGGATGTGAAGGCCAGAAACTTGAAAATTTGTAAGGTTAAGATTCGGGATGACAAATTCTGGAATAGTGATTTCCGGTAAATGGAAGTCTGGCACAGTGATTCCAGCAAGAATAGTATCCACTCCACTCAGATCCCCCAGGTACACTTCTGGGACTGGCCACTGCAGTTCACTGTTCAGCATCTGGTCAATGGTTCTGATGATCTTTATTTTTATTTCTACAAAGTCAATTGTAAAGGAAGGGACGTGGAGGGTATTAAGGATGGTAAATTCTGGCGTGGAAAAGCTGGACGGGATTTTCACATCCTTCAGTGTTTTGAAGTTGATCTGAAAGGATGGGGTCCTCAGATCTGTCAGGGGAATGGTGAAGTCAGGAGTCTGATATGTAGCCTCCTGAAGGGCACGGAGACTGATTTCGAAGGCAGGTATGGTCCCAAAGGTGGTCTCGATTTTGGGAACAATGAACCCTTTTTCTACTAATGTTTTCAGGTTTTCAGCCCAGTCTTGTATCGAATACTGTTCTGCAAATTCAGTAAGATTCTTAGCAGCAAGAGCCCACCAGTCAGAAATGTAGGTGACGAGTGTGTTGTAAGCCTGGCCCACTAGGAATAGGTACCGCTGGAGTTCCTGACGTACATCCATTTGATATACTCGGTCTCGAAAATCTTCCAGGGTCTCCTGAAATTTTGCTTTCATGTAAGTTACAGATGTTGAACTTAGAGCCTCCTGTAACCAATCCAAGAATAAGGTGATTTTGGTGGTCTTTAGGTTTTCCAGATAGGTTGAGACCACAATCCTAGCATCCTCTACAAGCAGTCTGAGTGCCTTTGCTTTCTGTGGGAGTTCCAGGGCCTGAATTTCATCATTGATTCGCTGAGTCACCTCATGAATTTTGTTATTGGTCTCATCTACAAACTGGTGGTACTGAAATGACCTTAACTTTTTTACCAACATGTCAAGGAATCTATTTACTTCTTCAAGGAATTGATTAAAAGACAATGCTTCAAGCTGCTTGAGAGCATTGTCAGTAAGCCCAATCAATTTTTCAACAATTTCTGACATCTTGACCTGCTGTAAGACACTGCTTAGCTTCTGAACAGTCTCCTGCAGCTTATATTGTTGGGCCAACTGCACTGATTTATCCATTAAAACCTGGATGTGTTGATCTATTTTATACATCTCAATGAACTCATGGACCATGACTCTGAAAGCATTGATTTCCTCAGTTACTTCAAAACCTTCAGAAAGACTTGTAACACGGTATTTGACATGCTCAATAATTTCCTTTATTCTTTGAAATGGGATTGTAGTTCTCAACTGATCTAAAAGCACTCTGATGTCAACAGCTTCAACCTGCTGTTTGAACATTTCAGCAAGGTGATGGATGTCTACAGTCTGAATCTGTACCTTGAGCTGTTGCAGTTTTTCTTGTATCTGGATTCTGATTTGATACTTAGTATCCATATTTTGAATCCAAGATGCAGTACTACTTCCAACTTTGTTAAAATCAAAATTCTCAATAAAAAAATACAGATCATGAATTTTTTTTACTAAATTGACACGGATATGATAACGTTCATCAAGAATTTTCAATTTTTCAATGATTTGATCAATAATCTTAGCAATAGTTGTCTTAAAATCATGCAAATCATGATTATCTTCAATATACTGATCAAATTGTATCACATATGTTTGAAGCTGAGACAGTTTTTCATTAAGGTTGATTTGGGCACTGTCTAATACAATTTGCAGGTCATTTTCTGTCATTCTATAATTTTCTGTGAAAGCAGTTAGTTTCTCCTTGGCACTCAAAACTTGTCTCTCCCAATTGAACGTGCTCAGATAATCACTGACTTGCTGTGAGAGTCTGTCCAAGGCTGCTATGCATTTCCTCATGTGTTGATCAATATGCGTGCGCTTCAATTCTTTCTGTACAGCCTCCAGTACACCTATAACTACTACCCGAGTCTTCTCAAAATATTTTGGCAGGAATTGAAAGAATGGGAGATGGATGGTGTGAGCATTTTGGTTCTTATCATATTTTACAGAAGCAACAAGAGTGAATTCTTGGGGCTGACCAACAGAATCCCTCATCTCTAAAGTGTCAATGACATTGATGGACTCGCTGAGTACAAGTGGCACATTAATAGGGAAGTCCAGCACAGTGAGGTCAGCCAGGGCTCGTCCATTGAGCTCAACACCAACTTTGTCCTTTGTGTTGTAAGCACTGAAGTCCTGGCTGTATTCATTTTGGTTCAACCGGGTCCTGAGTTTCCAGTTGCCTGTCTGCTCGGCTAGAGTGAGTAGGGCACCGACTTTGTGATCAAGAGCAGTGGTGACGCTCCTCCTGGACATGAGATGGTGACTTGTGGATCCTCTGTAATCATGGGAGAAAGTAAAGGCCAGAGGTTCTGCTTTCAACAGGAATTTGCTGTATAGCTGCCCCGTGTGTTGTCCCCAGAGAACCAGCTTCCCATTGCCATTTGTATGTGTGTCGATGGTCATTGTAAATGGGGCCACTGCAGAGTGGAATGCATTGCTGAAATGCAGGGAGTCTGAATTGTAGTTTGTACTGATGTCCACAGTTGAAGCAAGCCCAGCAATGTTCGTGTTGAGCCGGTGGCTAAACTCTGTTCCCTGTACCTTAGCTACAGTGTCTGCTTTATAGCTTGCGGATAAGTCAGCATAAGAAAGAGTGTAGATGTGTTTTAGTTCATCATTTTGGTAGGCTCCTTTTATGGTCCCACCCACATTCAGCTTCAGAGGTTCTAGCCTTAATTTTCCACTGTTGGTCATATCCAGAGCATTGAATTTCAAGTCACTGTTTAAAGTAGTTACCAGAGAATAGGGCTCTAACTGTAGATTAAAATTTTGCTTATAAAACTTGTCAGAGCTATAAATATTGTCAAGTTTGGAAGAGAAGTCCAGTGAGAACCCTACAATGTTCAGATTGTTTGTGTAGTCAAGTTTCATTTCATCATATGAACCCATTATGTCATTTGAAAGCTTGAGTCCTTCCTGGTTGATTTTGAAGTGGAAGATGTTTTTGCTGTCGACACCCAGAATCATGGCCTGATAAGCACTTCCCAGCGACACCTCTGTGGGGGTAGCTTTTCCATCTAGACTGAATTTCGCATGGTGTTCTCGAAAGCGGCCATTTGATGTTAATCTCAGAGATGCCCCAGAGAGGCTGACTGCCGTGTTGAGTTCATTCTCCAGCACCAGGGGACTATACTTCAAGCTGGTCATTGCACTGGTGGACATTCCATCCCGGGCAATCCTGAGTGTTGCCTTGTGAGCACCACTATTAATTTTGTCAGTGCCCAAGATGTCAGCATTTAACTCAAGGCCGTGAGAATTTAGAGATCCAGAAAGCAGGGTGAAGAACCTCAGTGACTTGTAATCAGCCTGATACTCAGAACGGAGCAATGCATTCTGCTTAGAGAAGGTCAAATCCACTTTGTTTGAAGTGGCAAAGTCCTCATACTTCCCGTTGGTGTCAGATTTCAGCGTCAGCTCATAGTTCTCGTATTTCAGGGAAGCAGTATTTTTCACGAGGCCATCTTGCAGATCCGAGGTGGAGGTAATGGAGACAGTGCCATCATCATACCTTCCTGTTATCTGGTTGGTGCCCTGGACGTAGGAGGAGTTAAACCTCAGGTTGGATTCTCCAGTGAGCTGGCCCGTGGCAGGATCTCTCTGATAAGACAGGTCATATGCGCCTTTAGCATAGAATGCAGAGGCTCTGAACTGTCCGTCGATCTTGACTTCCTTGACGTACACATGCTCTTTCTTCTTTGAGTCCAGATGGACTGACGCGGAAATCTGTGGGCCCCAGGCGCTGGATGCATCAAACGTTAGTAGACCTTTTGAGGCCGGACTGCTTCCCCTTTTCTCTACGTGACTGAATTTGACATTTGAATCCAGAAATTTGTGGTGTAGAGACCCATCACCTGATAACGTGAGTGTATTCCTGTGGTCATACGCTGTGTTTCCAGATCCTAGCATAAAAATCAAAACACACTGATTAAATGAAGTCATGCATCTCCAGAACAATTGCTATGGTGAAAGGCTTTCAGTAATAAAGTCCCATTGGTCTGGGTCAGTTAGGCCACAGTCTCCTCTATCTGACAGCATAAGGCCTTCCTCCCAGAAGCCCTCCCTGACTACCACAGACCTGGCTGGGTTTCCCTTTCAAGTGCCTCCATTTTATACCTATCACAGCATCTTTCACAATGAAATCTAACTGCTATTTATCTGTTCATTTTCTCTCTTACTGCCTAGTAGGATACTTGATACATATGTGTTTAATAAATATTTCCAAAAGAAGAGAGGCGGTAGGGAGAAAGGTAGGAAAGAAAAAGTATAGGGTTCCCTATTTGCCGGGCAGCAGTGGATACACAGACGTAGAGACAAGACTTATGAACAAGGTGGTGGAGGGGGAGGAAGGAGAGGGTGGGATATATGGAGAGGGTAACATGGAAACTGACACATGACCATATGTAAAACAGACAGCTAATGGGAATTTGCTGTATGACTCAGGGAACTCAAACTGGGGCTCTGTAACAACCTGGAGGGGAGGGGTGGGAAGGGAGGTGGGAGGGAGGTTCAAGAGGGAGGGGACATAGGCATACCTATGGCCAATTCATGTAGATGTTTGGCAGAAATCAACACAATATTGGAAAACAATTATCCTTCAATTAAAAATAATAATAAAAGAACAGGGTTCCAAGTAGCAAGAAAAATATCAGTAAGGAAGTTTTTCCCTTCCTAGAGGAGGTTCTCCCACTGGGACATGCAGCGAAGCTGTTCTGTGACCCTCCCCGTGAGCATGGCTCACCTTGCACGTGGTAGGAGAGCAGGTCAACCACAGAATCTGCCTTCACGTGGTACTGAGCCTGAAGGCTCCAGTGGTCCGTGCTGGTGTTGCCGCCAGTATAGGAGGCAGACCAGTTGTACAAGTTGCTGTAGATACTTGTGGAGAGGTCCAGCACACCCAAGAGGGGCAGCCGCAGTGGATACAAGTGGGGGATGGTAAAAGTGGGGATTTGGAACTCTTGCGATGGCAGGTGGAATCCCAGAGGCTGGAAGTTGAGGGCTGGAGTCTGAATCGTCTTGAACATCTTCAGATCTTCGGAGGATTTGCCACCAAAAGGCAATGGGATCTCAATTTCCATACTGTTCTTGTTCAAGGTGTATTTGATCCGACCGTCACTGAAATGAAGAGCAAAGACAGTGCCCACAGTCAGACGGCAAGAACTTCGCTGCCTCCTGACCTTCCAAACAACAGGGCAGGTGTCCCATTCTCAATCCAGTACTGCACGCTGCTCATGCTCTTCCCAAGGCCTGGAGTCCTTGGTCTTAATCCCTACCTATCAAACACTCAGATTCATTCAAATCCCTTCCAAGAGCTGCGTCCTTATGACTACCATCCGTCTAAGTCATAGTTGTGTGGGCTAGGTTGCTTCAGTCGTGTCTGACCCTTTGCGACCCTGTGGACTGCCAGGCTCCTCTGTCCATGGGATTTTCCAAGCAGGAATGCTGGAGTGGGTTGCCATGCCCTCCTCCAGGGAATCTTCCCCACCCAGCGATAGAACTGGAGTCTCTTACAGCTCCTGCATTGGCAGGCAGGTTCTTTACCACTAGCGCCACCTGGAAGCCCAAGTCATAGTTTTTCTTATTCTTACAGTGACACAATCACTTACCTGCAAATGCGTTTCATAACCTGTGAAACATCTTAGGGACAGAGTACTAGAATCTCCTAATTCCTTTCTTAGGATTTTTTTTTTTAACTGGGTTGGTGTTCACATTCTGACCTCATATTTACTAATGCAAAAATGCCATAGCATTTATGCTACCGTTACTAATGTCTTTAAAATGCTCAGATCACTTCCATTAAAAATGTAAATTGAAAAAAGGCCTAAATCATGCCAAGTAAAATCTTCCATTTGTGTCTCATGGTTCAAGAAATTTTTCTGGTTCATTTTTTCACCTTTTCAAGAAGAGGTTTTCTGGGATGTGGAAGTTTGGCAATTTCATTTTCTGGAGGCACAACTCTTGCAGGCCACTGAGTTGATCTTGTATATTCTGGGCATAAGGAAGACTCTTCGATGTCTCCTGGAGCCAGGTGCTAGCTGCCTACAAAATAACAGGAGTTTTAAAAGCAGTGGGCATGGACAGACATCAAACACAATTCACATTAGGTGATAATCCAAATTTGACATTTCTATCATTAAGCAGGATGATATAGTCAAAGTTAAAATATAAATCATAAAAATTATTTAATTTTCATTGGCAGTAATAATCTCTTCCTGTATTTTATAAAAGGAATGCATAGCATAGTCAACCCTCTAGCCAGTATCCTGAAGTTCCCTGTGATGTCTTAGGCACAGGTAACTCTTCTGCTTAGTATTTGGTATTTAAAACATACAGCCTTGTGTAACTGGGTAACTGGGCACATGTTAAGGTGGCTCAGTGGTAAAGAACCTGCCTGCCAATGCAGGAAAGGCAAGTTCAATCCCTGGGTCAGGAAGATCCCCTGGAGTTGGCAACCCACTCCAGTATTCTTTCCATGGACAGAAGAGCCTGGTAGGCTATAGTACATGGGGTTGCAAAACAGTTGGACAAGACTTAACACCTAAACAACAACAGTGTGCATATCAATGCTTCTTTTTCTCCCCGGGAATTCCCTGTGGGTGGGAAGCATGCCTTCTCCATCTTTGGATATTCTCTTTCACCTAATGTAGGGTTGGCTATGTAATTATCACTGTGTATTTATTGGCTGGCTGACATGTACTCACAGCAACTAATTTGGAACCCATGTGCCGAAAAGTCAGGTCTGTCTGAGGAACTCTGCGATCCAGGAGAATATTGGCATACGTATGCAAGCTTTTAGGAAGACCAGAGAGATCCACAGGGAAATTGGAAGTTGCTTTTTTAGTATCCACATTGGTGCCTGTGTTCCATTCAAATTCAATCTTCTCTCCATCTGAAAACACACATGGGAAATAGCTGTCAAGAGCCCCAGGTCAGTCCCTCCCTATGGCTGTCAGCACTGCCCTCAAGCACACGGAGCTCTTCTTGGGTGTGCTCACATAGGAGAGACATACACACCATAACGCCATGCCACCTTCTTGGATATTGTTGAGCCGTAAGCCGTGGCAGAGGAGTCCATCTGAAGGAGCAGTTTTGAGGGAGACCAGAGGCTGAGAATCTCACTTCTGGCTTCCGCTTGCAAACGGGGTATGGAAATCACACCTTTGATTTTGCCTTCTTCCCTCCTGTCATAGCTATTGAAAAAGAAAATGTCAACATCAATGATTCCATTCATTCCAAGGAGATACGCAGGATGAAACACGGATTCTATTTGTGGTGATGAAAACAAGATACACGAATGGCTCAAAGAAGTGACCAGAGATTAAACTACTCAACTTCTAAAGCTAACTCGGCACAAATTCTGGACTTTCCAGGGAGGTAGGGGAGAGGTTTTCAAAAACTGAATCCTGCTCTACCCTTTACTATCTTTGCTGTCTTGGCCAAATTATTTAATCCCTCTGAGTTGCCATTTCCTCATCTATTAAACAGAGAAACTCATACCTACCTTGCAGTTTATCACAAGGACTGAGATAATTAAAGTGCCCAGCACAGTGCCTCATGAATAGTAATACCAGTGAATGTCAGGCAGGTCCAACCAGACATGAGCAGAGAGTCAGAAAGATGAGGGTTCTATCTGTTCCTTGCACTGTGGACTGTGGGTACCCCTGGCCTGGTCAGCTTTAAAGCTGAGAAGGAAGAAAGGGCAGAGCCAGGAAGGTCCACAGCTCTGGCCAACCCCCCTGGAGAGTTCCTTACCTTATGTGGCCAGTGAGAGTGACCTCAGTGATTTTCTTGTTCTGAAAGTCCAGGGTGACCTTGTAAGACTTCTTTTCCTTAGAAGGTTCATAACTAACTTTGAGGACTGTCCCAAGGTCAATGTCAAAATCTGGAATGTGGAGTTCACTGGACAAGGTCTTACTCTGCCGGTCGTATCTGAACAGCAGAGTAGCCTCAGTCTGCTTCACACCTGGGAGAGTGTACAAGGGTCAAGATACGTATTCATCAGCTCCGTATAGGAAGAAGAGAGAACAAGGCAGAGAGATCTCCAGAACTTAATGCACTCAACTGAGGACACAGTTCAAGGATTTTACCTTAAATTTTTAAGTCTAGGGTACCTGGACATGTGTTCAGTTTGTAAATATTTACTGATTACTTATCATGGGCGAGACACTGCTCTTGGCACTGGGATTCCCAGTCCTCATGGAGCTGACATTCCAGTGGGAGGTGTACAGACAATAAGCAAGTACATTATGACCGGTGGTAATAAATGTTAAGATGAAAAGTAAAACTGAATAAGATGATAAAGGGCAGACGAGGATAGAAGAGGTGCGGTTTCATGCGTGGTGGCCAGAGAAGCTCTGATAAGAAGACATGTGGGCAGAGGCTTGAATGAAGAGAGAGGGTGAGGGACTTCCCTGGTGGTCCATTGGCTAAGATTCTGAGCTCCCAATGTAGGGGACCCAGGTTGCATCCCTGGTCAGGGAACTAGATCCCACATGCCACAACTGAGAGTTTGCATGTGGCAACTAAAGATCTTGCATGTCACAGCTAAGACCTGGCACAGCCAAATAAATAAATAAAAGGGAGAAAGATGCTGAGCCATGCTGTATCCTATGGGGAGAGCAGTCCAGGCAGAGGAAATCAGAAGTGCAAAGGGCCTGACATGAGAAACACTTAGCATGTTCAGGGATCAGCAAAGGCTTGGCCTGTCAGGCACACATCTCCGTATGAGCATCTGCCTATAACATCCTTCCTGGTTCCCTGCCACTATGCCCCGCCTTCCTCTCTCCCAGCTCCTCCCTTCTTTGTCACAAGATTCCCAGGTTTCCTTCAGTTCACAGGTTTACCCATTTTACCTCTCTTGTAAAATTGTTAAATGACTCTTTTTTTTCATCCATATCCCCTGTGAGCACCCCCTTTCCTGTGGGTTTTGTTTTCCTTTTGTTTTTAACCTTGTGACTTACTGTTCCTGCATAAATAATCTTCCACAGTGAATATCTCAGTTTCTTCATCCCCTAAAACCTGCTTCTCCACTGGCCTTTTCCATCTCAGGACATGGCAACCCTGTTCTTCATCTGCTCAGGCCAAAATTTTGAGTTGTCCTGAGAGCCTTTTTTCTCCTATACTGAATATCCACTGTATCAGGCAAATTCTGTCCACCTAACCCTCAAAATATGGCCAGAACCCAACCACATTTGCCACCACCAACCCAATCCAACGCACCACCATCTCTGGCCTGGATTATTGTGACAGGCTGCACCCTAGTTTCTCTGCCCTTGTCCTTCTAAAGTCTTTGCTCAGCATAAACACAAATCAAATAGTTGCTTCTTCAAAAATAAACAAATGGGATATCATCAAACTCAGAGGCACGGCAAAGGAAATCATAAACAAAATGGAAAGATGACCTACTGACTAGGAGAAAATATTTGCAAACCACCAAGAACTTAATTTCCAAAATGTACAAACAGCTTATACAGCTCAACATCAAAAAGCAAACAACCCAATCACAAAATGGGTAGAAGACCTAAATAGACATTTCTCTAAAGAAGAGATAGGGATGGCCAAGAGGCATTTGAAAAGTTGCTCAGCATCACTAATTATTCAGTTCAGTTCAGTTCAATCACTCAGTCATGTCCGACTCTTTGTGACCCCATGAATCACAGCACGCCAAGCCTCCCTGTCCATCACCAACTCCCAGAGTTTACTCAAACTCATGTCCATCGAGTTGGTGATGCTATCCAGTCATCTCATCCTCTGTCATCCCCTTCTCCTCCTGCCCCCAATCCCTCCCAGCATCAGAGTCTTTTCCAATGAGTCAACTCTTCACATCAGGTGGCCAAAGTATTGGAGTTTCAGCTTTAGCATCAGTCCTTCCAATGAACACCCAGGACTGATCTCCTTTAGAATGGACTGGTTGGATCTCCTTGCAGTCCAAGGGACTCTTAAGAGTCTTCTCCACACCACAGTTCAAAAGCATCAATTCTTCGGCACTCAGCTTTCTTTACAGTTCAACTCTCAAATCTATACATGACCACTGGAAAAACCATAGCCTTGACTAGACGGACCTTTGTTGGCAAAGTAATGTCTCTGCTTTTTAATATCATTAATTATTAGAGAAACACAAATCAAAACTACAGTGAGGTATCACCTCACACTGGTCAGAATGGCCATTATCAAGAAGTCTAAAAATAATAAATGCTGGATAGGATATGGAGAAAAGAGAACCCTTCTACTGTGTTGATGGGGCTATAAATTGGTACAGCCACTATGGAGAACAGTATGGAGGTTCCCTAAAAAACTAAAAACTATAAACATATGATGTAGCAATCCCACTCCTGGGCATATACCCAAATTAGATAAAAAACCTAATTTGAAAAGATACACGAACCCCAATGTTCATAGCAGCACTATTTATAACAGTGAAGATATAAAAGAAACCTAAATGTCCACCAACAGATGAATGGATAAAGAAGATTTGGTATATACATACAATGGACTACTACCCAGCCATAAAAAGGAATAAAACATTGCTATATGCAGAAACATGGATGGACCTAGAGATTATTGTTCTAACCGAAATAAGTCAGACAAAGCAAGACAAATATCATATGATATCACTAACATGTGGGATCTAAAAAAATGATACAAATGAATTTACTGATAAAACAGACTCATAGAAAACAACCTTATGGCTACCAAAGGACAAAGCAGGTGGATGGGTAAATTAAGAGTTTGAGATCAACAGATATGCACTATTATATATAAAAGAGATTAAAAAAGGATCTACTGTACAACACAGGGAACTATAGTCAATATCTCATAATAATCTATAATGGAAAAGAATCTGAAAAAG